>OZ018318.1:94595434-94951212 GCA_963969495.1 Ceratothoa steindachneri | reverse complement strand
CTCTATATATCTATCTCTATATCTCTATATATCTATCTCTATCTCTATATATCTATCTCTATCTCTATATCTCTATCTCTATATATCTATCTCTATATATCTATCTCTAAATCTCTATCTCTATATCTCTATATATCTATCTCTATATATCTATCTCTATATATCTATCTCTATATCTCTATATATCTATCTCTATCTCTATATATCTATCTCTATCTCTATATCTCTATCTCTATATATCTATCTCTATATATCTATCTCTATATATCTATCTCTATATCTCTATCTCTATATCTCTATATATCTATCTCTATATCTCTATCTCTATATATCTATCTCTATATATCTATCTCTATATCTCTATCTCTATATCTCTATATATCTATCTCTATATATCTATCTCTATATATCTATCTCTATATATCTATCTCTATATCTCTATCTCTATATCTCTATATATCTATCTCTATATATCTATCTCTATATATCTATCTCTATATATCTATCTCTATATCTCTATCTCTATATCTCTATATATCTATCTCTATATATCTATCTCTATATATCTATCTCTATATCTCTATATATCTATCTCTATCTCTATATATCTATCTCTATCTCTATATCTCTATCTCTATATATCTATCTCTATATATCTATCTCTATATCTCTATCTCTATATCTCTATATATCTATCTCTATATTCTTATCTCTATATCTCTATCTCTATATCTCTATATATCTATCTCTATATATCTATCTCTATATATCTATCTCTATATCTCTATCTCTATATCTCTATCTCTTATATCTCTATATATCTATCTCTATATATCTATCTCTATATATCTATCTCTATATCTCTATATCTCTATCTCTATCTCTATATCTCTATCTCTATCTCTATATCTCTATCTCTATATATCTATCTCTATATCTCTATCTCTATATCTCTATCTCTATATATCTATCTCTATCTCTATATCTCTATCTCTATATATCTATCTCTATCTCTATCTCTATATATCTATCTCTATATCTCTATATCTCTATATCTCTATATCTCTATATCTCTATCTCTATCTCTATATCTCTATCTCTATCTCTATATCTCTATATCTCTATCTCTATCTCTATATCTCTATATCTCTATCTCTATATCTCTATATCTCTATATCTCTATCTCTATCTCTCTATCTCTCTATCTCTATATCTCTATATCTCTATATCTCTATATCTCTATCTCTATATCTCTATCTCTATATCTCTATATCTCTATATCTCTATATCTCTATATCTCTATCTCTATCTCTATATCTCTATCTCTATCTCTATATCTCTATATCTCTATATCTCTATATCTCTATATCTCTATATCTCTATATCTCTATCTCTATATCTCTATATCTCTATATCTCTATCTCTATATCTCTATATCTCTATCTCTATATCTCTATATCTCTATATCTCTATATCTCTATATCTCTATATCTCTATATCTCTATATCTCTATATCTCTATATCTCTATATCTCTATATCTCTATATCTCTATATCTCTATATCTCTATATCTCTATATCTCTATATCTCTATATCTCTATATCTCTATATCTCTATATCTCTATATCTCTATATCTCTATATCTCTATATCTCTATATCTCTATATCTCTATATCTCTATATATCTATCTCTATATATCTATCTCTATATATCTATCTCTATATATCTATCTCTATATATCTATCTCTATATATCTATCTCTATATATCTATCTCTATATCTCTATCTCTATATCTCTATCTCTATATCTCTATCTCTATATCTCTATATCTCTATCTCTATATCTCTATCTCTATATCTCTATATCTCTATCTCTATATCTCTATATCTCTATCTCTATATCTCTATCTCTCTATCTCTATATCTCTATCTCTATATCTCTATCTCTATATCTCTATATCTCTATCTCTATCTCTATATCTCTATATCTCTATCTCTATATCTCTATATCTCTATCTCTATATCTCTATATCTCTATATCTCTATATCTCTATATCTCTATATCTCTATATCTCTATATCTCTATATCTCTATATCTCTATATCTCTATCTCTATCTCTATATCTCTATCTCTATATCTCTATATCTCTATCTCTATATCTCTATATCTCTATATCTCTATATCTCTATCTCTATATCTCTATATCTCTATCTCTATCTCTATATCTCTATATCTCTATATCTCTATATCTCTATATCTCTATATCTCTATATCTCTATCTCTATATCTCTATATCTCTATATCTCTATATCTCTATATCTCTATATCTCTATATCTCTATCTCTATATATCTCTATATCTCTATATATCTATCTCTATATATCTATCTCTATATATCTATCTCTATATCTCTATCTCTATATATCTATCTCTATATCTCTATCTCTATATATCTATCTCTATATATCTATCTCTATATCTCTATCTCTATATCTCTATCTCTATATCTCTATCTCTATATCTCTATCTCTATATATCTATCTCTATCTCTATATCTCTATCTCTATATATCTATCTCTATCTCTATCTCTATATCTCTATCTCTATATATCTATCTCTATCTCTATCTCTATATATCTATCTCTATATATCTATCTCTATATCTCTATCTCTATATCTCTATCTCTATATCTCTATCTCTATCTCTATATCTATATCTCTATATCTCTATCTCTATATCTCTATCTCTATATCTCTATCTCTATCTCTATATCTATCTAAACGCCATAACGATGGACTCGTCTAAGGATGATATGCGAAGTGATGCTTTATTAGTCCAGCTAAGTTTAGATGCTATAAATAAAATTAACTTAGTCGTGCTATATCGTCCGCCTTGCCAATTGGAAAGAGAAGATGCTGCACTCTTCGATACGCTTACGTCTTGGATTAGAAAAGGGACCACATTAGTCTGCGGCGATTTTAATTTACCTAATGTTAACTTTAGCAACCTTACTTCTGATAAACCGGGGGAGAGGCTATTAAACTTTATGTTGGAGAATTTTCTCGTACAAAAAGTGGAAGAGCCTACTCGTGATAGCAATATTCTTGATTTAATCATAGCAACCGATGAGTCATTGTTAGAAAACGTACGTGTGGGTGAACATTTAGCTTCCAGCGACCATAATGCGATTAGATTCGAACTAAACACCTGCGTAGAAGTTAGAATGAGTTCGCAGCTCATCCCTCGTTTTGGTAGCTGTGATTTCGATATTTTTCGCGAAAGGATTAAGGATATAGACTGGGGAATACGATTCGAGAACAGGTCGGTAGGAGAGATGTACGCAGAACTTCGATGTACGCTGCTTCGTGTGAATTCTGATTTGGTTAAGTATGTGCGTAAGAGCGGGAAGTCGGTGAGAGCTCCGTGGCTTAGTCCGTTAATACTACGCTTAATCCGGGACCGAAATAGAAAATTTAAAATTCATAAAAACAATGGGTCAGTTATAAGTCGGCAAAACTACATAGATTCTCGTAGGGAAGTTAAACGTGCGGTCAGAGATGCGAAGAGGAAGTATGAAATAAACCTCGCTAAGAATTCAAAGAATGAACCGAAACGGTTTTATGGGTACGTAAATAATAGGAAACCCGTAAAAGGATCGATAGGGCCGATCAAAGATAAGGATGGTCGTTTGACTGAACTTCCGACAGAAATGTCTAAAATTTTAAATGAGCATTTTACGAGCGTGTTTACTGTGGAAGATTCTTCCGAATTGGAATCGTTAATTGGGGAAGTTCGTAGTGCTGAGAAATGCATATCCGATGTAAGTATAAAGGACGAGGAAATTCTTAAATTTATTAAGCTAATGAAAAAGTCGAAATCTCCGGGCCCCGATGGGGTATATCCAATTCATTTAAAGGAGCTTCAAAATGAACTCGTTAAGCCATTGCGTGAAATTTTCAATCGCTCATTAGAGGATGGCGTAGTTCCGTTGGATTTCAAGCGAGCAAACGTTACACCTATATTTAAGAAGGGGAATAGATTTGAAGCAACGAATTTTCGGCCTATTAGTCTAACTTCGGTAGTTGGGAAGCTTTTAGAATCTGTAATTAAAGATAGAATAGTGAGCCACCTCGAGGCAAATAAGCTGATTAACGATACCCAACATGGATTTAGGCGTGCGAGATCGTGCTTGACTAACTTGCTCGAATTCTTCCACAAAATGATTTGCGTGTACGATGAAAGCAAAGCTGTAGACGTAATATATTTAGACTTTAAAAAGGCGTTCGACACCGTCCCCCACCAAAGGTTATTAATGAAAGTTAAAGCGATTGGGGTGACTGGTAAGATTTTAAACTGGATTAGAAATTGGCTGAAAGATCGCTCGCAGCGGGTAGTAATAAATGGGGAATGTTCAGATTGGGCCAGCGTTAGTAGTGGGGTACCGCAGGGCTCTGTTTTAGGCCCTTTATTGTTTTTAATTTATATTAACGATTTAGATAAAGGCATACTTAGTCGGATTTCGAAATTTGCGGACGACACGAAGCTGGGTAATCGTGCCTATGTAAGATCGGATGTCGATAAATTGCAGGGGGACCTAAACTCGATTGCCAATTGGGCGGACAAGTGGCAAATGGAATTTAATTTAAGCAAATGCAAGGTAATGCACTTGGGTTGCCATAATTTAAGAGTAGATTATACCATGAAAGGCCAAGTCCTCGACGCGGTTAAATTAGAAAAAGACTTGGGAGTATTAGTCTCAGACGATTTTAAATTCTCGAAGCAATGCGCGGATGCGTGTAAAAAAGCAAATCGCGTTTTGGGTTATATCGCGCGCAATTTCACCTTCAAATCTAAGGATGTAATTTTACCTTTATATAAATCCCTTGTGCGGCCACTTCTCGAATACGCTGTTCAATTTTGGGCTCCATATTTAATGAAAGATATTACGCAATTAGAAAGAGTGCAGCGTAGGGCTACGAAATTAATTCCAGAGCTGAGGAATAGATCATACGAGGAAAGGCTCAGGGCTTTAGATTTGCCATCGCTAGAACGCAGAAGATTACGTGGCCAGCTAATAGAAGTATTTAAAATACTAAAGGGTTTCTCAAACGTGGACTTTCGCAATCTATTCGAACTGGATCATAGGGGAAATACTCGTCAGCACGGGTTAAAATTAGTGAACAAGCGTTTTAACACTAGTATAGCCCAAAACTATTTTACATTTAAAGTTACTCAAAATTGGAATCGGCTGCCCACCCACGTAGTAGATAGCACTTCGGTTAATATGTTCAAAAATCGTCTCGACGTGCATTTGAATAGTTTAAATATAACGTAGTTGAGCACTGTGAATTTAAACGTCCTTGCAGAGAGAGAGTTTGGAGCGGAGGTTTAAGGATATGAAATTATGATGACTAAAATGATGCCGGCGATTCTCTGCATGTGTAGCTTAGATGTCCCATTTCTTTTCCGCCTATCCTATAAGTAGTCTCTATCCCTAAATTAGCTTTTCACCACTAGCAGTCGAGTGGCTGCGGAAGATGAGAAGAAAAACTTTCTATCTCCCCCGACCCCTAGTTTGATTAGTTAAAATTGCACGATAATGTACACATGTAGATAAGTGTGTACAGTAGATAGTATTAAAAAAAAAAAAAAAAAAAAAAAGCATGTTAGAGATACACTCGTAGATAAGGGTGTATCGTAGTTTTTGATTTAGTGTAGCGGACTAGCCTCGAGCGGACCTTAGGGTCTTTGCTGGTCCTAGATTCTGTAGTTCTGTAGTTCTGTAGTTCTTCTTCTTCTTCTTCTTCTTCTTCTTCTTCTTCTTCTTCTTCTTCTTCTTCTTCTTCTTCTTCTTCTTCTTCTTCTTCTTCTTCTTCTTCTTCGACTGAACTTCCGACAGAAATGTCTAAAATTTTAAATGAGCATTTTACGAGCGTGTTTACTGTGGAAGATTCTTCCGAATTGGAATCGTTAATTGGGGAAGTTCGTAGTGCTGAGAAATGCATATCCGATGTAAGTATAAAGGACGAGGAAATTCTTAAATTTATTAAGCTAATGAAAAAGTCGAAATCTCCGGGCCCCGATGGGGTATATCCAATTCATTTAAAGGAGCTTCAAAATGAACTCGTTAAGCCATTGCGTGAAATTTTCAATCGCTCATTAGAGGATGGCGTAGTTCCGTTGGATTTCAAGCGAGCAAACGTTACACCTATATTTAAGAAGGGGAATAGATTTGAAGCAACGAATTTTCGGCCTATTAGTCTAACTTCGGTAGTTGGGAAGCTTTTAGAATCTGTAATTAAAGATAGAATAGTGAGCCACCTCGAGGCAAATAAGCTGATTAACGATACCCAACATGGATTTAGGCGTGCGAGATCGTGCTTGACTAACTTGCTCGAATTCTTCCACAAAATGATTTGCGTGTACGATGAAAGCAAAGCTGTAGACGTAATATATTTAGACTTTAAAAAGGCGTTCGACACCGTCCCCCACCAAAGGTTATTAATGAAAGTTAAAGCGATTGGGGTGACTGGTAAGATTTTAAACTGGATTAGAAATTGGCTGAAAGATCGCTCGCAGCGGGTAGTAATAAATGGGGAATGTTCAGATTGGGCCAGCGTTAGTAGTGGGGTACCGCAGGGCTCTGTTTTAGGCCCTTTATTGTTTTTAATTTATAT
Source organism: Ceratothoa steindachneri (assembly GCA_963969495.1). NCBI lineage: Eukaryota > Metazoa > Arthropoda > Malacostraca > Isopoda > Cymothoidae > Ceratothoa > Ceratothoa steindachneri. The sequence goes on along the minus strand of OZ018318.1, from coordinate 94,944,532 downwards.
TAACGATTTAGATAAAGGCATACTTAGTCGGATTTCGAAATTTGCGGACGACACGAAGCTGGGTAATCGTGCCTATGTAAGATCGGATGTCGATAAATTGCAGGGGGACCTAAACTCGATTGCCAATTGGGCGGACAAGTGGCAAATGGAATTTAATTTAAGCAAATGCAAGGTAATGCACTTGGGTTGCCATAATTTAAGAGTAGATTATACCATGAAAGGCCAAGTCCTCGACGCGGTTAAATTAGAAAAAGACTTGGGAGTATTAGTCTCAGACGATTTTAAATTCTCGAAGCAATGCGCGGATGCGTGTAAAAAAGCAAATCGCGTTTTGGGTTATATCGCGCGCAATTTCACCTTCAAATCTAAGGATGTAATTTTACCTTTATATAAATCCCTTGTGCGGCCACTTCTCGAATACGCTGTTCAATTTTGGGCTCCATATTTAATGAAAGATATTACGCAATTAGAAAGAGTGCAGCGTAGGGCTACGAAATTAATTCCAGAGCTGAGGAATAGATCATACGAGGAAAGGCTCAGGGCTTTAGATTTGCCATCGCTAGAACGCAGAAGATTACGTGGCCAGCTAATAGAAGTATTTAAAATACTAAAGGGTTTCTCAAACGTGGACTTTCGCAATCTATTCGAACTGGATCATAGGGGAAATACTCGTCAGCACGGGTTAAAATTAGTGAACAAGCGTTTTAACACTAGTATAGCCCAAAACTATTTTACATTTAAAGTTACTCAAAATTGGAATCGGCTGCCCACCCACGTAGTAGATAGCACTTCGGTTAATATGTTCAAAAATCGTCTCGACGTGCATTTGAATAGTTTAAATATAACGTAGTTGAGCACTGTGAATTTAAACGTCCTTGCAGAGAGAGAGTTTGGAGCGGAGGTTTAAGGATATGAAATTATTATGACTAAAAATGATGCCGGCGATTCTCTGCATGTGTAGCTTAGATGTCCCATTTCTTTTCCGCCTATCCTATAAGTAGTCTCTATCCCTAAATTAGCTTTTCACCACTAGCAGTCGAGTGGCTGCGGAAGATGAGAAGAAAAACTTTCTATCTCCCCCGACCCCTAGTTTGATTAGTTAAAATTGCACGATAATGTACACATGTAGATAAGTGTGTACAGTAGATAGTATTAAAAAAAAAAAAAAAAAAAAAAAGCATGTTAGAGATACACTCGTAGATAAGGGTGTATCGTAGTTTTTGATTTAGTGTAGCGGACTAGCCTCGAGCGGACCTTAGGGTCTTTGCTGGTCCTAGATTCTGTAGTTCTGTAGTTCTTCTTCTTCTTCTTCTTCTTCTTCTTCTTGCCATCGCTAGAACGCAGAAGATTACGTGGCCAGCTAATAGAAGTATTTAAAATACTAAAGGGTTTCTCAAACGTGGACTTTCGCAATCTGTTCGAACTGGATCATAGGGGAAATACTCGTCAGCACGGGTTAAAATTAGTGAACAAGCGTTTTAACACTAGTATAGCCCAAAACTACTTTACATTTAAAGTTACTCAAAATTGGAATCGGCTGCCCACCCACGTAGTAGATAGCACTTCGGTTAATATGTTCAAAAATCGTCTCGACGTGCATTTGAATAGTTCAAATATAACGTAGTTGAGCACTGTGAATTTAAACGTCCTTGCAGAGAGAGAGTTTGGAGCGGAGGTTTAAGGATATGAAATTATGATGCCGGCGATTCTCTGCATGTGTAGCTTAGATGTCCCATTTCTTTTCCGCCTATCCTATAAGTAGTCTCTATCCCTAAATTAGCTTTTCACCACTAGCAGTCGAGTGGCTGCGGAAGATGAGAAGAAAAACTTTCTATCTCCCCAGACCCCTAGTTTGATTAGTTAAAATTGCACGATAATGTACACATGTAGATAAGTGTGTACAGTAGATAGTATTAAAAAAAAAAAAAATAGCATGTTAGAGATACACTCGTAGATAAGGGTGTATCGTAGTTTTTGATTTAGTGTAGCGGACTAGCCTCGAGCGGACCTTAGGGTCTTTGCTGGTCCTAGATTCTGTAGTTCTGTAGTTCTATATCTCTATCTCTATATCTCTATCTCTATCTCTATCTCTATCTCTATATATCTATCTCTATATATCTATCTCTATATCTCTATCTCTATATCTCTATATCTCTATCTCTATATATCTATCTCTATCTCTATCTCTATATATCTATCTCTATATCTCTATATCTCTATCTCTATATATCTATCTCTATCTCTATCTCTATATATCTATCTCTATCTCTATCTCTATATCTATCTCTATCTCTATATATCTATCTCTATCTCTATCTCTATATCTATCTCTATATCTCTATCTCTATATCTCTATCTCTATCTCTATATCTCTATCTCTATCTCTATATATCTATCTCTATCTCTATATATCTATCTCTATATCTCTATCTCTATATCTCTATCTCTATCTCTATCTCTATATCTCTATCTCTATATCTCTATCTCTATATCTCTATATCTCTATATCTCTATCTCTATATCTCTATATCTCTATATCTCTATATCTCTATCTCTATATCTCTATCTCTATATCTCTATATCTCTATATCTCTATCTCTATATCTCTATATCTCTATCTCTATATCTCTATCTCTATATCTCTATCTCTATCTCTATATCTCTATCTCTATATCTCTATCTCTATATCTCTATCTCTATATCTCTATCTCTATATCTCTATCTCTATATCTCTATCTCTATATCTCTATCTCTATATCTATATCTCTATCTCTATATCTCTATCTCTATATCTCTATCTCTATATCTCTATCTCTATCTCTATCTCTATCTCTATCTCTATATCTCTATCTCTATATCTCTATCTCTATATCTCTATCTCTATATCTCTATCTCTATATCTCTATCTCTATATCTCTATCTCTATATCTCTATCTCTATATCTCTATCTCTATATCTCTATCTCTATATCTCTATCTCTATATCTCTATCTCTATATCTCTATATCTCTATCTCTATATCTCTATCTCTATCTCTATATCTCTATCTCTATATCTCTATCTCTATATCTCTATCTCTATATCTCTATATCTCTATATCTCTATCTCTATATATCTATCTCTATATATCTATCTCTATATCTCTATCTCTATATCTCTATATCTCTATCTCTATATATCTATCTCTATCTCTATCTCTATATATCTATCTCTATATCTCTATATCTCTATCTCTATATCTCTATCTCTATATATCTATCTCTATCTCTATCTCTATATATCTATCTCTATCTCTATCTCTATATCTATCTCTATCTCTATATATCTATCTCTATCTCTATCTCTATATCTATCTCTATATCTCTATCTCTATATCTCTATCTCTATCTCTATATCTCTATCTCTATCTCTATATATCTATCTCTATCTCTATATATCTATCTCTATATCTCTATCTCTATATCTCTATCTCTATATCTCTATCTCTATCTCTATATATCTATCTCTATCTCTATATCTCTATCTCTATCTCTATCTCTATCTCTATATCTCTATCTCTATATCTATCTCTATATCTCTATCTCTATATCTATCTCTATATCTCTATCTCTATATCTATATCTATCTCTATATCTCTATCTCTATCTCTATATCTCTATCTCTATATCTATCTCTATCTCTATATCTCTATCTCTATATCTCTATCTCTATCTCTATATATCTATCTCTATCTCTATATATCTATCTCTATCTCTATCTCTATCTCTATATCTCTATCTCTATCTCTATATCTCTATCTCTATCTCTATATATCTATCTCTATCTCTATCTCTATCTCTATATATCTATCTCTATATATCTATCTCTATCTCTATCTCTATATATCTATCTCTATCTCTATCTCTATATATCTATCTCTATCTCTATCTCTATATATCTATCTCTATCTCTATCTCTATATATCTATCTCTATCTCTATCTCTATATATCTATCTCTATCTCTATCTATATCTATCTCTATCTCTATCTCTATATATCTATCTCTATATCTCTATATCTCTATCTCTATATCTCTATCTCTATATATCTATCTCTATCTCTATCTCTATATATCTATCTCTATCTCTATCTCTATATCTATCTCTATCTCTATATATCTATCTCTATCTCTATCTCTATATCTATCTCTATATCTCTATCTCTATATCTCTATCTCTATCTCTATATCTCTATCTCTATCTCTATATATCTATCTCTATCTCTATATATCTATCTCTATATCTCTATCTCTATATCTCTATCTCTATATCTCTATCTCTATCTCTATATATCTATCTCTATCTCTATATCTCTATCTCTATCTCTATCTCTATCTCTATATCTCTATCTCTATATCTATCTCTATATCTCTATCTCTATATCTATCTCTATATCTCTATCTCTATATCTATATCTATCTCTATATCTCTATCTCTATCTCTATATCTCTATCTCTATATCTATCTCTATCTCTATATCTCTATCTCTATATCTCTATCTCTATCTCTATATATCTATCTCTATCTCTATATATCTATCTCTATCTCTATCTCTATCTCTATATCTCTATCTCTATCTCTATATCTCTATCTCTATCTCTATATATCTATCTCTATCTCTATCTCTATCTCTATATATCTATCTCTATATATCTATCTCTATCTCTATCTCTATATATCTATCTCTATCTCTATCTCTATATATCTATCTCTATCTCTATCTCTATATATCTATCTCTATCTCTATCTCTATATATCTATCTCTATCTCTATCTCTATATATCTATCTCTATCTCTATCTCTATATATCTATCTCTATCTCTATCTCTATATATCTATCTCTATCTCTATATATCTATCTCTATCTCTATATATATATATCTATCTCTATATATCTATCTCTATCTCTATATATCTATCTCTATCTCTATATATCTATCTCTATCTCTATATATCTATCTCTATCTCTATATATCTATCTCTATCTCTATATATATATATCTATCTCTATATATCTATCTCTATCTCTATATATCTATCTCTATCTCTATCTCTATATATATATATATCTATCTCTATATATATATATATCTATCTCTATATATATATATATCTATCTCTATATATATATATATCTATCTCTATATATATATATCTATCTCTATATATATATATCTATATCTATATATATATATCTATATATATATATCTATATATATATCTATATATATATATCTATATATATATCTCTATATATATATCTATATATATATATCTATATATATATCTCTCTATATATATCTATATATATATATCTATATATATATATCTATATATATATATCTATATATATATATCTATATATATATATCTATATATATATATCTATATATATATATCTATATATATATATCTATATATATATATCTATATATATATATATCTATATATATATATCTATATATATATATCTATATATATATATCTATATATATATATCTATATATATATATCTATATATATATATATCTATATATATATCTATATATATATATCTATATATATATATCTATATATATATATCTATATATATATATATATATATCTATATATATATATCTATATATATATATTATATCTATATATATATATATATATATATATATATCTATATATATATATATATATATATCTATATATCTATATATATATCTATATATATATATATATATATATATATATATATCTATATCTATATATATATCTATATATATATATATATATATATATATATATATATATATATATATCTATATATATATCTATATATATATATATATATATATATATATATATATATATATATATATATATATATATATATATATCTATATATCTATATATATATCTATATATATATATATATATATATATATATATATCTATATCTATATATATATCTATATATATATATATATATATATATATATATATATATATATATATATATATATATCTATATATATATCTATATATATATATATATATATATATATATATATATATATATATATATATATATATATATATATATATATATATATATATATATATATATATATATATATATATATATATATATATATATATATATATATATATATATATATATATATATATATATATATATATATATATATATATATATATATATATATATATCTATATATCTATATATCTATATATATATATATATATATATATATATCTATATATATATATATATATATATATATATATATATATATATATATATATATATATATATATATATATATATATCTATATATCTATATATATATATATATATATATATATATATATATCTATATATATATATATATATATATATCTATCTATATATATATATATCTATATCTATCTATATATATATATATCTATATCTATCTATATATATATATATCTATATATATCTATATATATATATATCTATATATATCTATATATATATATATCTATATATATCTATATATATATATATATCTATATATATCTATATATATATATATCTATATATATCTATATATATATATATCTATATATATCTATATATATATATATCTATATATATCTATATATATATCTATATATATATCTATATATATATCTATATATATATCTATATATATATATATATATATATATATATATATATATATATATATATATTTATTTCAAACGTTTCAGGATTATAACTAATCCCATCATCGGTGCCAAAGAAAGAATACAAACTACAGACTTAAATATATATATAAAAAGTTAACGCATGCAATAAAATTGTGAATAATGAATATTAAATTTGAGAAGAATTGATTACATTGGAGATAGGGAGATAAAATCAACAACGAGAGAATTTCTAAAAAATATGAAGGAAAATAGTTGACAGTGGATTTTATTCTTGCACCCCCATCCCCCCTTGCTAGATCAATTTATTTTACAAAACTTCAACCCAGTCTAAATGATAACTCATTATTAGTGTCATTAAATATATGTAGTGACTCATTAAGAAACATGCTAATCTTTTAAATTTCACACTGTTTTTTTGGGGGGGGGGTGCAAGAATAAAATGCACTGTTAATGACTTTCCTTCCTAGTTTTTAGAAATTCCCTTTTTTTTTTCTCCATATTTCTAATGCAATCAATTCCTCTCAAATTTAATATTGATGTTTCACAATTTTATTGCATGTGAAAACTTTTTATGTATATATTTAAGTCTGTACTTTGTATTTTTTCTTTAGCACTGATGATGGGATTAGTTATAATCCTAAAACAATTCAAATAAATGTTACGAGGCATTTACGGCTCTGTCCTGGTCATCCTGTTTATATATATATATATATATATATATATATATATATATATATATATATATATATATATATATATATATATATATATATATATATACTCAACACTCATATTCATTTCTTTATTTAGGTTTCCGTTTCGAACGAAGAGCAAAAACATTAAATTTGCTTCATTCACTCGGATCCTTTTGCAAACACCAACCATTCCCTCAAGCTGACGAGGACCCTATTGGTTTACTTAAGTATCCGACTTTCTCTTTCCTCACCTACACTAGAACTCAGTCACTCTGATACCATGTAGTATATCGCGATTATAACCTGTGTGGCTGATGGGTCTTTTAATCTTTACAGACGATGTTATATTTTTCCTTCTATCACCTATAAAGCATATATTTTGTACATAATTTGGCTAGTGGTACCAACAAGATACACATACTCACTGCATCTTAAGTAAATCTTTAACGGAAAAACTTATTTCACTTTAATTCATATAACAAAAACGCAGGACGAAGACCAGAATCTGAGACCACTATGATTTGAAACAAATACATATCACCGCGATATTTTTTTTTATTTAGAGGTCTAAATTCCAGAATTGAAGATCTCAAAAAATCAATAAATGCATTAAAAACGGCTGATTTATATTTCTTGCTCAGTTCTTTTTCTCACATTCCGTGCTCTATCTCTAATTTAATCAATCAATATCTTCAGCTCTCTCTCTCTCATTACACCCATTTACCTTACTTGTTCTTGTATTTTCATACTGTTTTTCCTTTATTTTTTAGGTTTATCATAAGTTTTAATATCATCTTGCTGTTTTTAGATATAATCCTTGTTCATATACAATTTCAGCTTCATTAGGGGTTGGACCTGAAGGGTGAAGAAGGAGTGTAAAATTCTTATTTACACATGATAATGAGTAGTGGTAAACTCGAGCACCATTACTGTACTTTAAAAAGATTATTTTGTATTTAAAGTAAACAAATAGCAAAGAAAAATAGTCTCATATCGCAATTAGGAATATTATTTATGAATTCTGTTTGGTTGAGTAATAATATTCTACTTTTGCATTATTAAATTAAAATCAAAACTAATGATATATGAAAAATATATAAAGGAGCATAAATTTTGTATAATGATAATTACTCAGCTGAAAAGGGAATAGGAGGAATACCATTTACCCGCTCTATGCAAATAACACTTGTAATCCATTGGATTTAAAAATAAATACTTATGGGAACTTTAGGTAAAATTATATGAGAGAATGGCTTTTAAAAATAGTCACCCTAAAGTTTCTTGGACCTATTTATTATCACGTGGGGCGGTAAATAAGTTTTGCAATTCGGATATAAGGAAACGAGATATGAGGAAAATTATTTTATTTTTTTTGTAAAATAACTACCCTCAACTTCAATGCACTTGCGCCACTTGTCCCTGAGGCTGTGAATTCCCGACAACCAGAAATCTCCCGACTGCTGTTCAATCCACTCCTGGACGGTGAGCTGTACATCTTCATCGTCCCTAAACCGGCGTCCAAGCAGTACAGCCTTGAGCTGGCGGAATAAAAAGTAGTCGCTAGGGGCCACATCTGGACTGTAGGGGGGATAGAAGAGCTCCCCGGATCCGCACTCGCGCAGGGCAGCTTGTGCAACTCTGGCCTTGTGAACAGGGGCATTGTCGTGGAGGAAGAGGACACCGCGTGTCAACTTGCCGTGCCGTTTCTGACGGATGCACTTCTTCAACCAAGTCAGTTCCTTGCCGTAATATTGGCCTGTGATGCTCCCTCCACGAGGCGCATAGTCCACCATCAACACTCCCTCAAAATCCAGAAGATGGTGGCCATGATCATCCCGGCTGAGGGTTGGGTCCGGAACTTGATGGGGGTCGCAGAGCCCCTGTGCTTCCAGGCCATGCTTTCGAGCTTAGTTTCGGGATCCCAGTGATCGACCCACGTTTTATCACCTGTCACTATGCCTGACTTGAATCCCGCCTGGTCTCGGTCATACAGGAGCAGCAGTTCCTCTGAACTTTGAAGACGTTAAAATCGATCATGGGGCGTGAGGTTTCTAGGGACCCAACAAGCAGAGACCTTGGCTATTGCCAAATTGTCGTGGATGATGTTGATAGCACTTCCATGTGATATTTTGAGTTCTCGTTCGATTTCTTTGACCTTCACCCGTCGATTTTTGAGGATGATTCTCTCCACACGGGCCACATTGTCTTCGTTGGTCACATCTGACGGGCGTCGTGGACGTGGGTCAACTTCAAGGGACTCACGAATATGGCAAAACTCCATATTCCAGCGAACAATGGTTGCATAAGAAGGGGCGGTGTCGTTGTACACTGCAACCATGCGTTCATGGATCTCTTTTGCATTCTTGCAAGCCATGGTCAAATATTTGATCACTGCGCGATGCTCAACATTCATTGTTGAAAAATTTGTGACTGACGATCTGCGATCATCTACTACTTCTTAAATAGACAAGGCAGGAGCGTGCGGCTGCAGCTCCTAACTTGTCATTACTTGTCCTAATACCTACACAAACAGCCATTCCCTTTCCTGTGTTTTGCCATACCGATTCGCAAAACTTATTGACTGCCTTTCGTATAATATAGGAAAATTTGCAAAGCTCATCGAAATACTTTTTAATTTGCATGTATCCCTAAGAACTCGCATGTATTTTCCAAATATTTGCATATATAGCTTTAATATATTGATTCTTATTCTGCAAAGGTTTCTTGATTTTTTATTTGTTCATTTTAAACGTTTTCAGATTTGGTAAAACTTGATTAGTTAATTTTATTCTCAAATGTTTACCTCTAACAAACGAAAGTTAAATTCATTTGCTCTTTATGTTTACAAAGTTTTGTCCCATCATTTGGGATAAGGCTTCACCTTTCCCTTATTATTCCATCCTTTATATATAAGAGAAGTAGAAATATAATAAGTGAAGATGTATAAAAAATATTAAAGCAGTAGAATTTTAGTTTTATTCAGTTTTATTTTACTAAATAAAAGCACTTTTTATGCTGCATTTGATGCTCCGACGCACAGCTTAATGAACTTATCATGGCCTCAGTTATTTCTCTTTAGGTCTTTATTATTGATATTGAATTTCATTTAAGGTTAGAATAACAATAAATGGGGTCTTTAACAATATACCGGGCAGAGCTGTGGCCTTATCGAGACGAAACTTATGACTAAGTACATTAATAGGTTTGAAGAGATGAGAAGGGTCGAAAAGCAGGGCAATACAAATGAAACTTGCGTTAGCCATCTCCAACAGATACCGATACTATGATAGCGTAAATTAGACTGCTTAACAATTTAAATTCCTCTAGCGTTTAAGTGACTACTGAGCAAGGTGAATTCTTTGGTGTTAATGCTTTCATACTCAATACATATGTACATATTTTTTTTTCTTCAAATTTTAGAAATATTCTATTAAAAATAAAAAAGCGAATGATAACTTTGTTTTTACCAACATAACAATTTTTTTTTAAATGTGCTACTTACGTTTCACGAGAACCTGCCTCATCTGTGCTTATTTTGATTTGATATACCAATCCTGAATTGGACGGTTTGTCCAGTCATTTCGAGATTAATTCACTAGAATTTTTATCTCCACAGAGAAGAGTGAATAATGGATCACACCTGCTTCGCGCAACACAATCCGGGTCAAATTCCTATAAATTTGAGGGAAACAGTTATAGTTTTTATTTAAAATCAAAGGTTTTCTCTAATTATGTAAAATATATAAAAGTTTTACAACTACATATTTTAAACCTATAAATATATCTCTTCCCAGGTTAAGATGCCAGGCACCTTAACCTAAATTCCAGAACGGAACTTATAACTAGTAAAGCAAGTTCAACCTAATGTCCGGTCGAGAAAACGCGGTTTCATAAGTGAAATTAGGGCGAGACAAATGTTTGAGGCTCGCCTAAGTACCCAATCAACGAAAACAAGGTAAAACGAATGTTGACCTTGCTTACAGTAAGATACCAGCTAGGGAAGTATCACCTTTGATACAAAACTAAATTCATCTAATTAAACCGTTGGTTGATTAGCATTTCCATCCCGTAAAAAAATAGGGTCACCATGCTCGATGATGATAAAATAAAAATATCACTCATTTACCCCTCGTCCACCGTCGGAGCTGCCCTCGGATAGATCCACATAAAAAAATGAAGGCTCCCTTCCCCTCTGCTCTCGAAGGGGACCCTCCAAATCTCCTTAACCGGAGAGGAGGCTTACTCCTCTCCTTCGCTTACGGGTGTAGAGGACTACCCCTCACCCTTTTATCTGAAGGTGCCTTCTGGTACCTCCCTCTTTCCAACGGCAGTTCCCCCTTTACTTTCTAAGGCGACTGACAAGAAAGCCAGCAGGCAGCCCATATCCGACCGCTCCCCAATGAAGCAGCTCTGTAGGCCAAACCCCTTTAGGCAAGAGAGAGAAGATAAGACCCACCGGCCGCAGGGGCTGCGGGGACGGATGGGTGTGCTGCCACTTCAGTAAGCGACCAAGCCAAGATCGGCACATCCGGCCCCTCTTCCCGCCTAGGTGGTGAGCCCCTGACTAAGACCAAAAGTGCTACTGCACGGAGCGGAGCCTCGATTACATCGGGGCCCCTCATTCAGAGACTACCCGTCGTTTTCGAGCCCGATAGTTTCAAACACTATCTGATTATTCGCCCCCACTGAGGGCAGCATGTTGACTAAGGGCAACATGATCCGTCAGAGGAGAGTTTTAGTTAGTGTGATTGGTAGAGAACCGAAGGTGACCCGTTTCTCGGACGGGAGCCTTCAGACACTTGATTACACGTCTGTGAGTGTGATGCCGCACTGTACCATGAACTTCATGAAAGGAATAGTTTATGCTATGGAACTCGTGGACTACTCCATAGTGGACATCACCTTAGAGCTGGTGGACCATGGGGCGGTCAAGATCGAACGTATGATGAGAAAACAGTGAGAAGTCTCGAGACCCAACCTCACACTGTTGATCACCGTCGACTGTGACAAAACCCCTGAGTTGGTGCGAGCGGGTTGGTATCGCTACCGCGTGAAAGCATTGGTGTCACTGCCTCGGAGGTGCTATTACTGCTATTGCTTTAACCATACTAATCGCGCCTGTCGAAGGGCAATGTCTAGGTTACCAGATACATGTATAAGTTGGTCCAAGGCAACACACGATAAGTTTAAATCATGCGTGTCCAAGTGTCTCAATTGAGGAGAGCCGCACCCCTCTTCTTCGAAGCAATATGGTGCGTATCTCCTTGAGAAGGAAATCATGGCCATTCAGACTAAGGATCTTTTCTCATCTCGCGATGCTAAGGACTTGGTCCTGGCGCGCCCGGCGCTACTCGGGACGTCCTATGCCTCAAGGTTGAAAAAGACATTCTGTGCTCCTGGACCCTCCATGCCTAAAAGTACGGTCGTTTCCGCGCCCATTAGGAAGCCTTGTGCGGATATTACCAACCCTTGGCGCTTCCCTGGTAAAGCTGGTGGCACAAATGGTCCACATCCAGCCCCGGCTAAAACCAGCCCCCCATTCTTCCCCCAGCAAGACCATTTGCCGTAAAGCGAACGGGACACGCGCCTTCACCGCGTCGTTAGACCCACAGGAGACAACCCTCCTGAGGTTGGTCACCTGGCTATCTTCCAGGGTTCCTAAAGCTGCCCCGCGGAATGAGGACAGCAACAAAGGATTTTAGGGTTCTTCGCCCACGCCTAGTGGTGGGCTGGGTGGCTCAAAGACGGTAGATCCTCAAAAAGAGTGCCCCTGCCCTTCGAAGCCGCCCCGCCTGCCTAAGGTTTCGAGGCGGAGAGAGGAAAAGACTCACATGGCGAACCGAACCTCCCCCAATAAGACTTAGAAGGCGACAGGGCCAGGAGTTTTCCTCTAGGGAACGTAAGGGTCTTCTCTTCAAAGAGTTTATCCGTTGCATCTCCTCTGAGCTAGGCCTTAAGGACATTTTCCTTCAATAGAATTGCCACTGACTCCGGAGCTGCGGAGGCTCGTCTCCTCTCTTTCCCCGTTAGCTATATAATGCAGGAGACCATTTTCTCTGCCCACCCTGCTGGGGTAGAATGGTTTGCAAGCCCACCGTCACGGAATGGGGTCCGGGCGGGAGGATATGCGATTTACACCCGGCATGATGTCTCCGTTCTTCCCTTTGCTTTAGATACCTCCTTTCAAGCATTAGCTGTGCAGCTACTGCTCAAACGTGAGGGTCTTCTCTTCGAAGAGTCCATCTGTTGCATCTCCTCTGAGCTAGGCCTGAAGGGCATTTTCCTTCAATAGAATTGCCACGGACTCCTGAGCTGCGGAGGCTCGTCTCCTCTCTTTCCCCGTTAGCTATATTTTTGCAGGAGACCATTTTCCCTGCTCACCCTGCTGGAGTAGAAGGATTTTGCGAGCCCACCCTCACGGGATGCGGTCCGGGCGGAATGATATGCGATTTACACCCAGCGTGATGTCTCCGTTCTTCTCTTCGCTTTAGGTACCTCCTTTCAGGCAGTAGCTGTGCAGCTGCACCTTAGTAAGAGGTATACGGTTATTTCCGCGTATATTCCACTGTCAGCCGACATCGACTCGGGGAGCCTCGGCACGGTTGCCGTAGCCCTTTCTCTTGCTCGGAGATCTAAGCGGTAGACACCCCTTCTGGGAAGACTAGTCTATTAATCCTCCTGGTCAAGTTCTTGCCAATCTGATACACGAGGTTGTGATGGGTGTCCTAAATGTGGACGAGTTTGCGTATCACTGCCCGAGAACCGCTTGATTTTCTCGCCTCCATCTATCTTTCTGCTCTCTGTATGCACAGACTGATTTTGATTGGGGTGTGGTCGATGATATCCATGTAAGTGATCATTTTTTCATTCAAATATCATTTTATGGACGGTGCCGCCTGGGAGCCCGCCCCGGTGGTGCTTGGCGCGTGCGTGGTGGTCTACATTTCAGGTAATGACTGAATTCTCTCTCAGTGGAGGAGCTTAGGTCGGTAGATAAGCCGTTGAGTTCTTCTCCGGCAATCTTTTCGCGCGGGCCTAGCTACTATTCTTAGAAGATCTGTCCGTTTTGCATGCCAACCACACCTGTGGGGTTTAACTAAGTGTGAGACGGCCCTTAAGCAGAAGCGCTATGCCTACATGCGCTATAAATGCAACTCAAACGATTTTACTGTAGCTGAATTTTATCGGGCTAGGGCTAGGATATTGTATATTTTAAACCACGCCCGCGTGTCTGCTTTGCGAACATACATGTCTTTACGTAACGGGAAGAACCCTCTAACAGAGGTGTGTAGGAGAGTCAAAAGGATTTGAGGCAAGTTTTCGCACGATCCCCCTCCCGTTCTTCAGGAGAATGGGACCGCAACCCGACACCCCGCTTCCGTGGCGGAATTCTTAGCGATCGCTTTCTCCGCATTGTCTAGCCGGGATGCAGCTCCACACGCATTCAATACACGTCGTTATGTCAAAGAAAGCCGCCGGCTGGACTTTACTTCCACAGGGCGGAGAACCCTTCAAAGATAGGTTTACTCTAAAGGAGTTGCGTTCCGCTCTTCTTCATGCGCGGACACCGCCCATGGTGTAGACGATGTCCCGTTCGCCATGCTCCGACACCTGGGTGAGTTAGGCATGAAATTTCTGTTAGATTTGTTCAACAGGATCTGGTTGGAGGGTCTCCTCCCAGATTCATGCGAATCGCTACTGTGCTCGCCTTCAGGAAACCTTGGAGAGATCACTCTTCTCTGGCTGGTTTCCGCCCAATCTCTCTATCCTCTTGCATTTGCAAGTTGATAGAGAAATTGGTAAATGTTAGATTATCCTTTTTCTGGACAGCGGAAGCCATCTTTCATCTGCACAGTGCGGCTTCCAAAAATTTCACTCCACGTTGGATGCTCTGTTCCGACTGGAAAATGCCGTCTTTGAAACCTTCCTTCATAGACTGCACTACACCACGGTGTTTTTCAATCTGGAGAAGGCCTATGATACCGCATAGCGATACGGTATCATGGAGACTCTCCACACGATGGGAGCTAGGTTACGTTTCCCAAACTTTATATCTGAAGTTAGCGAGATCGTCGATTCCGGGTAAGGATGCGGAAGAGCTCTATCCTGCCCAATTGAACAGGAAGAGGGTGGCCCGCAGGGAAGTGTCCTCAGTGTCACACTCTTTGTTCTAAGCATCAACAGTATCACCCTGGTGCTGCAGAAAGATGTTCTCGCTACGTTTTATGTCAATGAACATTCGATCTCTTTACGGTGGCCCAGATGTCAACCCTGGAGCGTTGACTCCAACAGGCATTGAACCGCATCTCTCTCTATGCTGAATCGCACAGTTTCGGTTTTCCTTGGCCAAGACTAAGGTGGTGCACCTTTGCTGCCATCCAGGCTAACCCCTGACCCAGACTTGTTTCTTAATGGGGTATGACTGTAAGTGGTTGAATCACACAGTTTCCTTGGTCTTATATTTGACCGACGCCTCACTTGGGAGGCTCATATACGCAACCTCAGGTTATTTTGTACCCGCACCATGGATATTCTCCGTTCCGTGTCATAAAGCACTTGGGCACTGATACGGCTAATGCCTTACTCTTTTATCGAAGATTTGTTTGTTCGAAGCTCGACTACGGATGCGAGTTTTATGCATCCGCAGCTGAGCGTGTATTTCAAAAAGTGGAATCGATCCACCACACCAGCCTTCGTCTGGGGACGGGTGCTTTCCACACTTACCTCATTGATAGCTAAATAGTCGATGCTCGGGAGATGCCACTCGTTCTACGCTGTTTACAGTGCATTATTAGACTGTACGCGCGAGCCCGGCGCCTCCCTCACTCGCCAACATCTCTACCTGCAATCGTAGCTGATTTGGATGGTACCTATGCTACCAAAAGGCGCCAGTCATAGCCTCAGCCCTTTGGGTTTAGGGCTAGGAAACTCTTACGAGAGCTAATTATAGCTCTCGGACCAGTGGCGTCACTCATAGCTCTCGGACCAGTGGCGTCACTCGCTCTGCCTAAGACGCCACCCTGGAAGGTACTACATTTGGCTATTTGTCGCCACGTGTCTGTTCCCAAAGCTTCTACCACGCTAGTAGTATGCGTTCGACCTTTTTGGAGCACACCTTGTGTCACGCTGAAACCGTGCCAGTATATACGGATTGCTCCATGTGCTAAGAAGCGGTCGGCTTTCACGCCGTATTTCCTCTGTTTGAAGTCAGCGGGGCTCTGCCAGGCGCTGCACTGTCTTCACGCCCGAGCTGGTGGCAATACACAACTCGGTACGGGAGATTACGCGATGTGCCCGTTTCATTTACTGGATTTTGATCTATAGTGACTCACAAAGCACCCTGAGTGCTCTCGGGACATTGTAATTTCCGTATCGCCTGGTTCGCGATATCGGTGACACCATTGTTTTGGCAAGCCTGGCAGGTGTCGAGATTATCTTCTGCTGGGTTCTTGGACATGTAGGAATTGCGGGGAATGAGCACTCAAAGAGTCCTCGCGGACTCTGCAACCGGACCAGAGTTTCGCTCTTCCTCACACCAACTACCTGGCAGTTATATGGGCAGCTCTCCGGGCTGCTTCGCAAATAAGATGGGAGACGGCCGAAGGGAACTCAAAGTTGCGTGCCTTTGCGCCGCAACTGTTTGCCTGGACCTACCCCCCAATGCCTTAAGGGCTTCCGGTTGCTTTCTGTTTTCGGCCCATTGGACACACTCGCGAAATGCACCACCATTTGATGGAGCTCTCACCAGCGCCCTACTTTGAAGACTGCGTTGTTCCCTACACTTTTCGTACACTCTTGTTGAATGTCCCAGTCTGGGCGATCTCTGCGCACGTTACCTGTCCCGGTTCCGGGATAGACCGTGTCGCTATCGCCTGTCCCTTGTACATGGGACGAGTTCGGGCAGATTGAGTGGATTTCTTATAGACTTTTAGGGGGGGCTGGCCTTCTCCGCTTTATTTATCTAGTTGTTATTTTTGGTTGCATTCTGCTTATTGCCTTTTTCCTTTTTTTTCATCTTATTTTAAAGATGCTTAGTACTAGGCAATGTTTAATACGGCGACTAATGCCCAAGTAAACAGTCGCCTGATGAGCTCTTAACATGTAAAAAAAAAAAAATCTGGAACAAAACCTGACTTTGATTGATCAAAGCAGGATAAACTTTCTTTAGTTTGACTAAGAGCCAGTCTAGTTGCTGGCAATGCAGTTTAGCTTTGATGGCGTAACCATGTGGAACAAACGCGAAATGCAGTACATCATAGAATTTCTACCAGACAGATAACATGACCTTCTTCTACAGCCGATTATGTTGTGTAACGGATGCCAATTGTTTACCTCGCAGATCCCCTTGCCTCTCACGATCATGATTAACCAAGTACACCCACTTCTCTTATGATTTGACAATTCACCTCATGTTCATTCGTTCATTAACTGATTAACCCTAGAACCACATCGTAGTGAGATTTTCACCCGAGCGCATGGTCTGGTCAGGTGATTCATAGCCATGGAACCGCGGGAGCACGCTCCACCCCTCAGTACCTTCAGTGCTTTGTGTGACGTCTTGAAGGGTGGTTGTGCGCTCTCACTCGGGGTTTGGAATTTTCCATCACGGGGGACAGTTTGTGATTTGGGAGAAATTCACCCGTCGTTATGGTGACTGTGAGAATTTTTACCAGGGTGATATACTTCCTACGTTGTGGTGACCGTACTATTTTGTGAAATCTTACGTGTGTTTCTTTTCAGGTATTAAGTTATTTATTTTAGGAATAAAAAAATTGTGGCTGGTCGAGGCAAGTGGCTCAGTAAAGATGGACTTTCGGAAATAATAAACAGATCAGGGCTATTATTGCAAGATAGTAGTGAGAATGAAGGTGTTGATGATGTTGAGTCACATATTGATAATGAAAGTGAATTCAGCGACAACCTAGGAATATACGAACTATACAATAGTGACGATGACGAAGAGTACGTGTTTTTGATTGAACCAGGAAGCAGTGATTAGTTTCAGGGGCGATGATGGTGCTCCAAAGAAAAGGAAAAGGAAGATTTTCACGTCTACACCAAGAAAAAGTCCTGCCCTTTCTAGTACCTCTGCTGCTGCCCCTGCTAGTACCTCTGATACTGCAAAATATGGCATTAATCTTGTCCTGATCTGCGATTCTGAGACCAAGTACATGCTTGGTGCCATACCCCTCCTTAGAAAGCAGGGGTGAAGGTCACGGGATGGGGTGAAACTTGGGCATTATTTCACCAAGGAACTCATCAGGCCATACCACGTAACAAACAGAAATGTTACCACGAACAACTGGTTTTCATCAGTGCCTCTCATCTCATCCCTCCTGAACAACTGTAGAATACCCTTGTTGGCACAGTTTGAGCCAACAAGACTAAAATTCTACAGGAGATGAAGGCAAAGGAAACACGACTGCACGGCTCGAGTGCCTTCCTCTTCGCCAAAGAAATGACGTTTGTGTCGTACGTGGCACAGACACCCTGCGCAGAGAAGAAAATGGTGCTGCTCATGTCATCCCAGCACACCCAGCCTACCATTGCACCAAGTGGCAAGCCAGATATCATAGAATTTTACAATGCCACAAAAGGAGGGGGAGACACATTCGACCAAATGTGTGCAACGAGTTCATGCTCTAGGAAGACATGACGTTGGCCCCTCTGTGTGTGGAATGGCATCCTCAATTCAGCGAGCATCAATGCCTTCCTCATTAGCTGCGAGAACCGTTCAAGGAAGGGCATCAGCATACCAAAGAGGATGGAATTCATGATGAATGTGGGGAGGGCACTCATCACTCCCTGGGCTCAGTCACGCCTGTCATCACCAGTCCTGTCCCGCCAACTTCACACCTTGATAACAACCTTCCATCACTGGGCAGCGCTGCCGAGTCGCAAGGGAAACATTTGATAATAGCAAGTCACCCCTGGGAAGCTGTTCTGATTTCCCTAGCAAGTCAGACAGGAAGTACAGGCACCGATGCAACAGGTGTGCCAAACCAAAGTGCCCTAGGCATCTGTAGCCCACCTGCCGTGACTGCCTGTAAAAGCTAAGTTTATTTTCATTGTGTGTCTTCAATTTGTGTTGAAATAAATGACTGTCAGGTTTGGAAAAAGGATGAAAAACAAATGAAAGCGAAAAATTCAACAAAAAATATAGCCATTTTCCACGTGTCTTCCATACAGATCCTAGTGGGAGTAGAGGGCTATACCTGACTCAGGTGATGGTTTAATTACCTCAGGACCATTGTACAACAGGAGAAGTCTCCAGCTGCAGTAATTTTGGGGAGGAATTTTTTTTCTAAGCACATCTTAAAATTTACTCTCCTTTAGTCTAGTTCACCATAAAATCAGTTACAGTATTAAGATGAATTACAAATTAAGGATACTAGATAGCATTGCAAAAGTAAAGAGTTACCTTTTCACTGGATACTTTGTAATAAACCTTAATTAAAAATATTATCCTTTTTTGATTTTCCAAAATGGCTGAAGTTCTCCCGGGGTTGTGGTTAGTGTGACTCAAAACGGTCGTTGGGGTACTAGGGTTAAGAAGTTGGCTGAAAATCTCTACTCTACTGGCAGCTTGTGTTTCTGTAATGACATATAGGGCTTCTTGTGAATAATATTCATTTGATACAACTTTCATAAGATCACGGCTGCTTGCAGAAGCTTCAACTTTCAATGCTGCCTCTAAACATTCTCTGTCAAATTTTGAATATACTACTTAATAATTTTATTTTATTAGTTTCAAACACCAATTCATATTTCGAATAACCATCTTCATTCTACCTTAATTCTCTGCTAGTTTGTCATACTTTCTTGTAATCTTATGTTTAGATTTCTCTAAATCTTGGCAAATCTCAGTCTCGCCAGGGTAGGTTTGTTCTCCGATTTATTGTTCTCTCTCCTAAAATTGGCCAAACATTACTTTGGAGCTTTCATGGACTAATAGATGACGCTGGCTTTCGACACCTAGCTGAGTACCGAGTTTTGATTCGTAACGGGGAAGTAAAAATATCAAAAATATGGATATATTTATATATATGATATATATGTGAGTTTCTTTTCGTGGCATTTATCTCTGAAAGCATCGATTCTTACCTATAATGTAGGGTGAAAACAACTTTAAACAAGGGCTTTTTGTGTTCGCTCATGGGCTGTTTTAGCAACATCTGAATTGTGACATGAATCACAAAAAACTGATAACAATTACCGAAAAAGAGGCAAGTCTAGAACAACGAATGTGGAATAAATGGAATGAAAGAATTTATAATTAATTTTAGTCTCCTGAGAAAAACAAGTGAACAAATTATCATGCTACCGTAGTGTAATCACATTCTTGAGTTTTCTTATGTTTTCAAAATGCTTCTTCTACTACTGCTCGACTGTGTAAAGTAAAGTTAATAATGGTTATTAGCTTGTACAAGGAGTTCGTTAATTCAACCTTACTCCCTCGTACTCTTTTCAATTATGACTTTGGTCATTTTTGAGATAGAGTATGGGTATTGGTCTCAAATAAACTTTTTACAATTAATAATAAAATACCGTCAAAAATGGTCATATGATCGAAGTAACTTTTGTAAAATGTTGGCATTCTGTACATCTTAGGATTGATGTCATCAATCCCTAAAATGGCTGTATCCACACTTACAAACGGTTTCTTCTGCACCTGTGACCTCTTTTTACCACATTTAACTGTTTATTTTCAAATGTTTGTATAAAAGCGATACCACTACACTATCTGAAAAGTGGCAAAATTATTAATGGAGAAAATAATTGATCTATGCTAAAACCTAACACTTTTACTCTTTTGATTTGCTTTCTTTAGTAAAATTTTACACATTGAGCCAGAATCGTGACGAAAGCGTAGGAGGAAAGTATTTGGAGGGCAAATCTTAACTACTATATTATACATATTCTTGGAGACAGTGAGATAACTTAAAAGAGAAAAAGTTTAAATTATTTAACATTTTAGGTAACCATTTATGGCCCATTTTGCCGGCAAATGTCTCGAACAGTTTCCTCCTTGTTTTTCAGTTGCATCCTCTCGAAAGACCAGTTTCCTTTTTTCTCTTAAAAGAAAGTTAAGTTGCATTGAGTATGATTACTTAACCGAGGGGAGAACAGAGAGTTGCATGCCAATATTTAGCGTCAAATCCATCATTGAGATCAAAATTATCTCCGTTACAATCATATAGGCAGCAAAATGTTCGAATTCACCGTAATAAAACTTACCTTCGACGCTTTATAATGAAAGTTCTTCTCCAACTCTTCTTGAATAACATTTGTTTCATCTAGCATATCAAAGCCACTCTTTCCTTGATCTTTATCCCTTTTCTTTGGATTCAGAAGTTCCTTGCTTTTTGGTAGTGCCCCAATTCGCTCTCAGATTGACCAAATAATTTTACCTTCACTCTTTCTCTCCTCACTTTTTCTTTTTCTCTATATTATGGTTAAGAACTTGCTCTTCTCCATATGAATGCGCCCTCATCCCCCATAACTTAGGTTTAATATGATTTGATCTTGAGGCCATATTTTCCTTTCGGATGCCATTAGGTTCCTTTGGATTCCTTCTTTCTTTTCCGTCTAGGGATTTTTAATCCCCTTCGTTTCTCTACACTTTTCACAAGGATTGCTAAGCATTAAGCGTTAAATTCAAGGAGCAGTAAAATCACCAAATTTGACTATTAGTTGATGAACAAATAGTCACTTCTCCATTCGGTAGTCAATTATGAGGATTCAGCGAAAAAGAATTTTAAAGGTTTAAATAATATCTTTCGATTTCTCTTTTTAATAAGTAAATATTGTCCAGAATCTGGTAATTAAAAAAGATTATTCCTTAATAAACTTAGTGCAAATTTATTTAAAAGGGAGTCATACTAATTTTTAAATCATGCATTTAATTTCCATTGAATTTTCTTGTATTTCAAGGGTTCCATTAGAAAAAATAGAACTGAATTATCTACTAAGTTGATTATTCGGAAAAGATTTTCTCATTTTTTTCGGCTCCGAGTGTTCCCGAATAAACACTTAAAGTTCATTTTGTGGATACTACTATTTACAGAATCTTTGTGATTATTTAATAAAAGTTTTTGGCTTAAATTTACTGTCATCTCGAGATGACATTTTCTTACTTTTTGGTCTTATAATTCCTATTTACCAAGTATCTGCAGTTAAATTTGGAAGTCTTTAGAGCAATAAAAGATTAAAGAACTCCTGTTTTTCGATCTTGTATATTCTATTCTGAAAGTTATTGTGGATTGTAAGATGTTTTCTTTGTTTTCAGTTTGGGGGCTAATTTCTCAAAATAATGATCCGCCTGTTGATTAATGTATATTATGAAACTTTAAGTTTTGTGAAGATAAAAGTATCTAAAGAGATTTTTAAACCAGCTAGGATGTTCCGTTTTTTCAAAGTCCTCAACATACACACAAATAAATTATTTAAAGTATATTTCCTAAAATAATGGCCAACCCGACCCAATTATTCAAAATGTCATTCTTTTAACTCTTTAGCGATTTTGGAGTTAATAATTGCAGAAATTAAGAAATTAGTTCTTAAAACATATGCTTAGATAACTCAATCATTGATCTATTTTAAATTTCGACGATTGAATAGGGATTTAAAGGTATTGCGCTCAACAGAAACGAGGTTCTTTACGAGAACAACAATTCTTAAAAATGGAAACCGAGCTGGCCTCCAGAATAAAACCGTTTACTGAGGCAAACCAGGTAATTTTTTTCCAAGAAAGAAAAAAATTGGTAATGTTTATAAACTGTATAGCCACAGAGGATATGCACAGACAGGTTATAATCTCACAGGAGACTGGAAATACAAGGAAAAAGGAAAGTAGAGTCTGCACACTTGGATATTCGAATAATTTTGATTATAGGAACATTGTTAATACTGACCTTGTCTCTCAGGAAGAGAAATCACAAGTGGCTTTGGCTGTGGAAATGTTACAAAGACAAAAGGAGCTCGAAACTGAGGGGTTAATTTAAAATGCTTCGGCTTTGGTTCTGATTGGTTGAGAACAACTGTACAATTTGTATTGGGGTAAATGGAATCGAAGTGGCATACATGGAGCATTGGAATTGAATTTAGTGCAATATTAGTAAGCTCTTAAACAGGAAAAATGCCAAGGGTATTTGAAGAACTTTTATACGAGCTGGCCAAAGTTGAAAAAGGCTATTAAAATACCTCCCCCCCAAGAGAGTTACCTACCCCGTTCAAATACGGATATCTCCAAGGTCTCATTACAACGAGACCGGACCGTGTGATGACGCCGTTGGGCTAGTTGGCACTGTCATAAGCGAAGGTGGGCGGATCGATTGTTATCCGTTTGTTTGCCCTCTCCGAAGTGGTGTCTCGTGTATACGGACGTTTTGTGTCTAGCTTGCTAATTGCGGAGTGACCAGATCTTACGAATTGGTTTCTTGTGACAAAATAGCAGTCAACAGCAATCAGAAGAAGATATAGGTGAGGTATAGGTGATTGACGGAGTGATTAGGTAGTATTGAGTTAGGAAAATCACTCGATGATTTTTCGAGGTAGTGGAAGGAAAAAAAGAATGTATAGTTAGCTGATCTTGCATACGACTAACTGGAAAGAATTTGCGTGACCCTCTCTTGTTCCTCAGCTCAAGCTATGGCGTGTGGTTAATGGGCACCTAAGAGAGTTGTTGCCAGATATTTAAAAAATGTGATATAGTACGTGCGGTACGACGTATAGAGAGCCAGAAATGTATAGAATAAGGCTTGTAATCTGCATGATCAATTCCAGATGACCAGCATCAACTGCAGAGTGCGCCAAAGAATTTTAAGAACGTATACAGTAAATTCACATCCTTCTATATATTTTCGGAAGTGACGGATGGTGACATATTTATATCCGAAGCAACTCCGTTCAAAAAGTGCTATATCTCTTTTGAGAAAGGGTTAAGGATTTTTAAAAGGAAAGAGGTTAGCATGAGTCATCAACCTTGTTGTAAGGTTGCACCTACATGGGTGGCTGACGCATGCGGTGAAATGTTCATGGATGCCTCTGGGTAAGGATGGGCCAATGAGATGACGGAGGACTTAGTATCTTTAGTGTGAGTAAAAGATCCACACGCCTCAGAAATCAATTACCGATGAGAATTATTGGTGTTTTAGAGGAATCCGTAGATTATTGCATCATCCTAGAAATGCCAGAAATAAATCTATGGTAAAAGTTAATTATACCATAGAACCGATGAAGTTTGCTTGAGGAAAGTTACTCGTGGGAAATCCGATATTACAGCAACTTTGTCGTGTAGAGGACGAATTCCGTCATGACAAATACGGGGTCAGAGAAAGAGGGTTGTGCGACAGCAAAGATACAATTAGAAGAGTTTAGTAGGATACCATACTCTTCACTTCAAAGAAAACCTAACTAAGGTGAAATAACTTATCTTCTAAGACGAAAATGCTATCAAGAGGTTGTCTATGTAAAAAAACACGAAAGAAGGATCTCTCAGGACCTAATCCATGAAACGTTGTAAGATTTGTTTACTATTGCAAAGACCATTAGGTATTCGGAGCATGAAGAATCAACCAAATACCGTGTTGGTAGTTGTCTTTGGGATGTCATCTGGGTGAATAATGACCTAATCCATAAAACGTTGTAAGATTTGTTTACTATTGCAAAGACCATTAGGTATTCGGAGCATGAAGAATCAACCAAATACCGTGTTGGTAGTTGTCTTTGGGATGTCATCTGGGTGAATAATGACCTAATCCATGAAACGTTGTAAGATTTGTTTAGTATTGCAAAGACCAATAGGTATCCGGAGCATGAAGAATCAACCAAATAGCGTGTTGGTAGTTGTCTTTGGGATGTCATCTGGGTAAATAGGTATCTGGTTGAAGGCAAAAAGCAGATCAATTCGATAAAAGATTGAACAAACAAAAAGAAGCAGTGTTAAGGTCAGACGGATAGGAGAGAGATTATTTATACGGGATCGTACAGGCATTTATCCTTCTCTAATCACCCAAAACTCTGTACTCACCCGGAGAGTGTATTTTGGTACGATATGGAGAGTAGACGCCAAAGGAGACGTAGAAGATCTATATATGCAGCTTCCCCTATGAAGGTGAACACTCGCTTCATCAATGCGAGTTTATCTGGGGGTAGACGAAGGGGAAGAGAGAATACAGACCGTCATTTCGTCTCTATTCTGTGAATTTCAGCGTGTTTAATAGCTCTATCTTTTGAAGATGGGAGGATAAGGCCAGGAAATAGTTCCAGAACGCACTGGAAATAAGCATTGGTTGAAGGAAACTGGACAAAGAAGAGAGAACTTTGAGAATTGAAAAATTAACCCGAAATTGTGCGTGAAATATTTGATCGACCAGTTTGCAGTTTCGAAAATCGACCAAAATGTCGTGGTCGGGGAGAAAATCGAGATCCAAAATAGGAGCATCAACCTCACAATAATAAGCTTCCATCGAAAATCCCGACGTAGGCTAAGAGGCAACTGAATGATACGCCTTCCATAGATCTTTATATCCACGTAATTAGCGACTTTAATGACACGATCAGATGATCAACAAGCATTATCATCCAGATATGTAGGAAGAGCCCTACATTGAGCACCAGTGTCAATTAGATATTAAAAACCATAAAATGGGTCGTAAATAGGAAATAGTTAATCAACATGTGGAAGTTAAAGGACGGCATAGATGATAGAACCATATTTCACTTGCGTTTTTAGTCTAAATTAGTTAAAAAATTTGAAGCATTAGAATGAGAAATGTAAGATTGAATTGGAGCATTAGAATAAAAAGAGAGAATTGATCTTTGTTGAGAAGACTAAAATAGAGGATTATTGTTAAATGAAAAAGGTATTCCTTGTAAATATGTGCATGGCTGTATGCATATTTACCTCTTGTGCACTATTTTTGTTATGGTACCAGCCCCAATTAGATGGTGAGATGAAAGTAACATTAGAAGAAGCCTGCGAATAAGAAGGAAGGAAATTATGAAAGTGAGAATATGATTGAAAATGAGAATAGGATGAGTGATAATGTTGGCAAGGGTGTGCACAGTATACAGCATTACAAGCATATTGCGTTTGACATCAAGACAAAATCGGTATTTGAGGGTGTGAAAATTTAAGTGCCCAATGATAAGCGCAGGATGAATGAGTAAAGAAATGTTGCCCATCCACTCTTGTGCTGGAATACTCTAGATTCTTTCGTCTTCGAAAGGAAGAACGACGCCTGTCGCGCAGTCACACGTCTGAATTTAAAATTTTCTAATTCCTTTTCTAGCCACTATAACGAGCAGCTACGTCAGGCCTTGAAGGGAAGGAAGTGTCACACGGGACCGACCTGTTGTCGGAAGACTCTCTGGTTTCTAAATTTGCGAAATAGTTGGATTATAAATAGGAATCAGATCTTGTCGGACAGCCCCCAGTTAACGTACGGATTTAAGTATATAAATTCAGCTGCTTTGGCTAATTAGTCTAATTTAATATACTCCTCAGTAATAATGATCGAGCTAATGTCGTCGTGAAACACACGCATAAAAATATCTGTTAAAAGAGAGTCTAAAATCTCAAAGTGAGCGCCTTTACCCCTGGTCAATTCCTTGAGACGCTCAAGGAAAAGCGTAGGACGCCTATCCCCTATTGCTTGCGTATTTATAAGCTCCCGTAAATCCTCGACTTGTGAGCTAGCGAATTCTAGTTTAAAAACTTCATTAATTCTTCCCATACACCCTTTCTTTCAGTTTCAGGCAAAATCCCAAGGAATAAAGTAAAGATACTCTTGGGACGTTCTGCCTGACGTAAATTATGTGCTCTTGATAAATGATAAGATGTGAACCCATGATTTCGTTGCATGTTTTCAAACACGTGATTGGATTAGCTGTATCAAAAGCAGGAAGAAAGATAAAAGGGTAAGTAACTAGGCTGCTGACACCCTGGTTGAATACAGCTGGATGTCTGAAACCGGAGTTAAGAAGGTCTGGCTTGCTTGGGTGGATGTGCAAGTTGAAGTTTTGCAGCAGATTGTATGGCCATATTAATCATCGCTGTGTTTTACTTGTTGTGAGAGGGGATGTGAGAGGTAGAAACTTTTCCCGGTTATTGAAATAAAATTTAAGTAGATTAAATAATTGATTAAGTTTGAAAGAAAATAAAACAAATGTTACTTCGAGGTTTGAGTAAAAAGTCATTATAAAAGGCTCGTTATAAAAGTGCTGCTTGAGAGTGGAGAGGTTCGTTACCCGAGGAAGAGTTTCCTGAGGAGGAAAACGAGCGGGGGGTCCAGGAGAAAAGCGTTAGATGATTAGAACCGGTTCAATATTACTAGCAATAAAATAAATTGGGAAAAGTTTTTCAGTGTATTATTGAAATTAAAAATTGAATAATTGATATAAATATATAATATACGGCAGCAATTGCTTAAGCAGAAAGAGATTAATTTATATTGAATGTGAACATATTCTGAGTATAGACACACGGATATGAATAAAAGTGAATATTAACTTGGTGAAGCCACAAGGGTTATGCACGCATGGGTTATAACCTCACAGGGGACTGAAAATACAGAGAAAAAAAGGAAATTACATTTTGGACAACTGCACATTCGCATATCATTTGTTATATCAACATTATTAGTATTGACCTTGTCTGACGAGTAGAGAAAACACACATGGCTCTAGGTATGGAAGCAATACAAATTCAAAAGAATCTCTACACTGATAGGTCAATTTAACATGCTTCAATCCAAGGCTGTTGAGTGGGAGTCGGAGTTTAGGAGTCGGAGCTGAGGTTGGGGACATTTGTGGCGTATTCTGAGTCAGATTCGGAGTCGGTTAAAAACATTAGACTCCGACTCCTGTTTTTTATCTTATTAAGATAAACAATCATGAAAAGTTGTGTTTATGAAATTTTATTATGTTCGAAGTAAAATAGCAATATTTCACATTTTTAGCAAAATTATATCACTAAATAACTTTGAGCGTTATACGTACGTACATAACAAGTATACACTATGAAACTTTTCGTAAAATTTTTCACTAAGATTCTTGGAAGAACTTCCAAAAATGTTTAGGAAAAATGCACAATCACCACATAACTGGCATTTGTTTGTAAACAACATGGTAGATTCAATATCAAATTCATGGTTTCCAATAAATTCCCTAGACAAGAACAACTATATTGCAACTTTTAATGGTAAAATTACTGATATATATATGCATATACTTATATATATGAGTGTGTAACTATGTAGGTGTACGCATTATCATAAAAAAAATAATTCTTCTTCCAATGATGAATTAAATTTTTAAAAATATTTAAATCAGATAGAGCAAGGAAAGACAAAGCAAATGAAAACCGAGAGGGATCAACCTTTTGATGCAAATTTGGAAAAATCTAAATGCGAATTATATTCAGCTGTAGAAGAGATATTCAAATATAATCACTCTTGTAAAATACCACTAATGATCTTATCCAAACTAACCCAGAAGTTATTAAACCTGCAGCTCTGATAGTAACTGAGTTTCCCCCGACTCACAGGACTGTTGAAATATAGTTTTCTGCATTGAAATTTATAAAATCAAATCTTAGAGCTAGAATTAGGCAAGACCTTCCGAAGCTTTATTATTCCGAAAAAATAATAATTATATTAATTTTTAGTCTTTGGGTTATTTTTTCATAAAAATTTGTATAGGTTCGATTTCTTTTTTTTGTGGAGGGGGGGGATTTTATGCTCATATATATTAGGATATATTTTTTCCTTTAAATTTTCGTTTTAATTATCCATATCATGATTATTTTTTTTTTAAATTTCCCAAAACTCTGTGGCATACTTTATTTAATTTAACCACTTAAGCTGATAATTTATAAAATATAAGTTGGAAAAATAGCCAGATGATTAAGTCAATAAAAAGGGAAAGCCTTCATCACAGTTTTCATCCTAAAAAGGATTTATAAGATTATTAGATAAAATCAAGAGTTTGAGTTGGAGTCGAACTATTCAAAATCTAAGGAGTAGAGGTTTTAGCTGACCGACTCCACAGACCTGCTTAACCAATGATTGTGAATGGTTGAGAACAAGCGTACAAATAGTAATGGGCTAAACTAAATCGGAAAGGCGTAAATTAAGGCTCGTATTTGAATTTAGTGCAAGATGAGTAAGCTCTTAAAATTGGAAAATGAAAAGGGCATTTTAGCTATTCTCTATGAGCTAGCCAGGATTACAACTGCTACAACGGCATTAAGAGAAGCATGAGTTGGCCTTGACAAGGAGTGCACAAACCCAAAGTATATGCAAAAGGGTTCTTATCGTGGAATGGCCAGACTTACTCTCTCTCTCTCTCTCTCTCTCTCTCTTTCTCTCTCTCTTTCTATATATATATATATATATATATATATATATATATATATATATATATATATACGTAGGTACTTTGGGATTTGGGGCCGAAGTTGGTTGAAGACCATTATTGAAAAGGGAAAGTGTTATAAGTCCAGTGGGGATGGTATATTATTAACTTTGCGGGGTCTTTTTAAAACAAATATTTCAGAGTGCAAGTTGGCCAAAGATTAACAAGTAGCTGGTACGCGTTGGGGTTGCAAAAGAAAGAAAATTACAAAAATATATCTTTACTAACAACAAAAGTAATATTCATATTTACACAAATATTGGGTTTAAAGAGAATGGTCGCGCAGACGAGGTTAAAGGTCCACACGAGATACAGGTAGGTTAATTAATGGATTAAAGAAGTCAGATTCAGTTTAGTGATTTAAAATGAGATTTTTTAACCGGTGCGTTCACACAAATAATGGAGCAATAGGGTAAGCTAGATTTAAAATCAATCTGCCGGTGGCAACGGTGACGATTACCTTACGTGCTCGTTGCCGAAAATGGGCCAGATGGGGTACGATGAATTTGACGGAACAAGTCATGTTATCTCTTGCTTCAGATGAGGAAGCACTTGTCGAGCCTTTGGAGTTGGAAGTCCTCATCAGATACTTGCCGATGGACTATGGCAGTGTTTATGGATCGATTTAGCCTTCAATTCGAATCAAAATCACCGCTGGGGCGGGGGGCGAGCGTCCTTCAGCTGGTTCGCCGGAGTAGGTGGGAAGTTTAACAGAGCTCCTCTCTAAACTCAGTCGAAGGGTTATATAGGTGCCTGGTGAAGTGGCTTCAGACGCGCGTGCGATTTGGAGTAAAAATCGGCGACTCATCGGGGGGAAGGAGGAATCGTGATAACGTTGGTTGGAATTTCCACCGGATTTCAATCTTCGGGCGGAAGGCCTAGAATGTTTACGGAGAAGTGGCTGTGGGAAACGATGAAATCGGTGTCTAGGCAAATACAGCTGGGGCGTGTGATAACGGCGTACGCTGCTTCCTTGCTCGGGTTCAGCCATGCTTTCACAGCTCCATGCGGTGATTTTAGGATCCAAGTGGGTACAGAAGGGCACGTGGTTGCTATTTGACCTCATTCTGCACCAGTTCTTTAATAGAAACCTACAAAGTTCTTCTGTTGTTATAAACTTGGAGCAGAGCTTCATTATTTAATGAAACTTGATAAGTCTTGAACAACTCTCACAGTGTATAATAAAAATGGCGCTCCTTCTTACTTAGCTCCTCTTGATTAACTAGAAAATGGGAAGGTTATCAAATGTCAAATCTGAAAATAACAGGATGTGTTTAAATGGAAAGAAAGTGGAGACATATAAAAGAATCTGCTCTCTTAAAAAAAATTAATGAAATAAAAAAATAAATATCAGCATTTTGCATGGAAACGAGAAAAATCATTAAAACACTTGACTCTTCGTAGTATCTTTGCCACGTTGTAATATACTTAGTATACACGAGGGTCTTCAAAATGTTCTTCAAAAAATGGAATAGAATTTATACAAAAACAAGTATCAATTTTATTTTCAACATTTGCAACCTTGAGATCAAATACGTTCTCAAACGATGATAAAATCCATTTTAACCATTTCTATTAAACAACAAAAACTGAGAATTATACCAAGTTAAAAAGATCTTTTGAACAAAATCAACATCAGAAAACGAGTGCCATTTTTGCTTTATTGTTACTAAACCTTTAAAAAAGCATGAGGAGCACTCGTTTTTCTTTATTTGATGAAGGTAAAGAGGTTTAAATTTAGTTTAATTCTCACTGTCCTCACTTCTATAGAAATGTTTGAAATAAATTATATCATCGCTTACAAAAGTGTCTTAACCTCGATTGAGTTCGTCTAAAAATAAAATTAGTACATCATTTATTTTACTTTTTTTCTCTTTTTCTAATAATAATTTGAAATCCCATTTATGATTTAAAGAAGGGGATAAATTATATATTTTGTTTCTCTCAGTAGTTTTTCTTCCATTGAAATATTTCATAAATCCGACTCTGTAGATAGAAATCGTGTAGAAATAAAAACAAACAATGAAATGCCTTTATTTAAAAACTATTGTCGTATGATTATATTTTCAATATGATGATTTTTAAGGTAATTTTGCCTCCTTAAATTACGGATGCCACCGAAAACGAGAGATCGCTTATGAACTGCTGAAAGTGACAATAGTTAAATTATATCATAAAGCCATTTCAAACTTATTAGTTAAACAGAAAATTAATCTTATTTTAGGTTAAAAATAATTTCAAATCAACATAATACTAATTAGAAATATATTTATTCATTCAAAACATAATTACCATCATTAATAATGAGATTTGGCCAGCGCAAATTCAATTTGATGATTTCACTGGAAAAAAAAATAAAGTTCTTTAAAAGATCATAAGTATTTGAGCAGCTTCTCGACACCTTTCTTCCTTATGAATGTTTCTCAAATGATACAGAGTTCTAGTGAACTGAATAAGTGAAAGTCCGATTGTATTAAATCTGTTGAGTAGGGTAACAGCTTAAGAATTTTACTTTTTCTTTGGTTAACTTCTCTGAATGTGGCCTTGAAATATCATGTTGGAAATTGATAACCTCAATTCACACGTCTAAGTTGTTAACAATAAAAGTATGCCGAGTAGTTTCTCCTTGTTATAATAATCTACAGTGAATATCAGTCCTTGTTGTATTCCATCTAACGCCCATTAAATCCTTATTTTTTGCAACTCTGATTTGGATGTTTTATTAATGATAACCACGTCTTATTCCCTTTGAAGGGGAATCTTCACTTCCCCCCCCCCCTTCACTCTTGGTGCAGTCACAAGGTGGTTACCGCAAAGACATCCGGCCGAAGGCATTGGCGGGTTCAGCGCTTAACCGCAGTGTCGCACTGCTCGGCGAGCTGAAAGACCTAAAGGTCAAAATGTAAGATCTCTCCCAGGAGAGTGAGATCCAGTATCACATCAAATAAGAAATTGGAGACGTGTTTCTCCCAATCTCCAAGAAAGACGAGGAGCCGATGTTTGACTTCGTGGGAAAAACCGTTTGGAAAAAGAACTCTCCTAGTGCCGTCCTCAAGCCCCTCCCCCCCCCCTTACCACTCCCCTAGTGGGGTGACGAGGTATAAATGAGGAACTCTGAGGAAAATCGTGGTAGTATACGTCAGTCTCTAGGTGACGAAGTCTTCGGATCAAACCGAACTACCGAGACTGGAGAGGTAGTGTACTTGGCTCGCCAGACCAAGAAGTACCCTGCAAGAGAGGCAGGGCTACCTACCTTAAGGGGCTAAGAAGAAGCTCATCCTCGAGCTAGTCCCAGGTTATCAAACCAAACGATAAGTTAACTATGTTTAAGTTCAACTTACTCTCGCCAGAGAGACTCCTCATATCCTGGTGCACCTTAAACACCAGGGGTATTCCTCGTCCTTGATGAATTAAGAAAAGAAGAAGGAAAAGGCTCTTCCTCGAGCCCGTTAATCGCTGGCGACACCGAACTCCTAAGTTAACTTGGTGAGGAACCAAGTTCCACTTATTCTCGTCAGAGAAATCCCCCTCCGGTATACTCGCCCTTGAAGAAGACTGAAACTAAGAAGAAGCTCATCCTCGAGCTAATTCCCGGTTATCAAACCGAACTTTAAGTAACTTATTCTCGCCAGAGAAATCCCCCTCCGTTATCCTCACCCTTGAAGAAGACCCTCTCCGAGTTCAGTCCTCATCCATAAGCAAATAAGTAACGAAAGAGGAAAGCTCCTCCTCGAGCTCGTTACTCGGTGGTCACACCGCACTCCAAGTTAATTTGATTTAAGAACCAAGTTCGACTCACTCTCGCCAGAAAGACCACGACTGCCTAGGTGTTGCATAAAGCACCGTATTTGTTCTCGTCCTTGAAGAACCCTTCCCCTCCCCGGAAGAACGTGTGGACCCCCCAGCTGCCACCCTCGCCAAAACAACCGTGTGATTTCACCCAGCTACATCTGGCGAAACGGCACGCGTCGTGAGTCAATAACATTTCTGAGGCCCTTTAAACTCCAGATGAGTCCGTAAGCCTAATTCTTATATTATTGTTGTGTGTAGAGAAATTAACTAATTTTTGTGGGTAAACTAATTTAAATAATTCTTGTTTATGATCATATTCAGAGTATTGCTGTAATTAATGTTTAGATCTTGTGTATTCAATGGTTAAGGTTAAAATATAAGTTTATTTTGGGATTATTTTGCGTTTCTCCTATATCCTTAAGTGTTTCGGAACGGCTCTGTTCGTTAAGATATTCAGATATCAAAATATATATTAGACACTCTTAGCACTCTTAGAATAGAACAAAAAGGGGGGAATTCTACGACACCCTTTATTGTTAAAATAAGAAATACATTTCTCATTTTCGGTTAAAATTTGATTAAGAAGAGTTTTTACACTCCCAGTTAGCAAATTTTGCAAATCGTCGAACGCACAGCTTTATTCTAGAGTAACAGTTCGTGTTTTACCGAAACTCTCTATAAATGTTCCAGAGATTATTAAGCTTTCGCTATAAGTCAATTTAACGCCCTTCCTCTTTAATCGCTACCTGTATTTAATTGGCCTATTATCAAAAACCATTGTTCTTCCCGATCGATGGACATCAGAGTTCAAAATCATCATTCTTACACATGTACAAACACGTCTTGCATTTCCTAATACTCCCGCATTCAGGATACACAGTGCTTATGGTTGTACTCGTAAGTGTTTCATTGTTCACCTTACGAAACTGATAAGGCATGAACTGACGAATATACAACACAATAAATTCCTTGTCCTCCATAGGTTATCCGAAAGAGCACACGCACACTTTAACTTTAGTGGATGAGAGCAACATTCAATGTTTTGTGAACATAAAGTTCGACAAGTTAGTCCAGTAAACTATTTATATTATAACCTCAAAATATTTGCTTGAAAATGAGGCATTTGTTTTGGGTACCTGTAATTTAACATCATTCCAAAAGAAAAGATATTATCATCAAATTCAAGAAAGATACAAAATATAAATTCCCAACAAAATTCTCATTTAAAAAATCAATATAAATTAACGTAAAAAAAATTCATTAACATCTTTTAAGAAAAATACAACTATCAAATTTCATGGGAAATGAAATGCATACTTTTTCTTTGCTAATATAAAAATGCAACGTACGCAGATCTATGCATTCAATATTGAATAGTTTATAAGAAAAAGCATAAATTAATTTTTCACGCAACAAACTACTATAAGGCCACTAATGCTAAATGAAATTACTCACCCATACTTTGAAATTATACTTTCAGCCTAAAATCTGATTGAAATACCTCGTCAATTAAAATTAAATTCATTTAATTTGAAAAGCTCAAATCACTTACAATTAAGGGCAGAGAAAGATGTATTTCTCAATTTTAAAAGTAGAATATATGTACAGATAAGCACGATTACATAGTAAAGAAGAGATTACACACACACATTCACAAACATAGGTTACGTCTTCTATTGCGAATATGAAAATATAAATATGATATCCCACATTTTAAACTCTAATTTGTTTTTTCCTCTGATACAATCCCTAAATATCTCTATTATAATCTAAATTAGATAGCATCGTATAATTTTTTATGGTTACTTGATTAAGTACTATTATAGTAGTCTCAACCTCATTCTTCGCTTGCGTAAATCTATGGTACTATTATTATATCCCACTAGCATTCTTTCTTGCATACCTATCTTTTATTCTCTTGGTCGAACATAGTATGATTAAAACAGGGATGATAATGGGCCTTCTATGAAATTCCCATCTATTTCTCAGGAAATGTAGTGCAGATCCTTCTGCTGTATATTATGTAGTGCAGACGCGTGTTTATCGAATAAGAAGTAGTGGATCCTTAAGTTAGGATTAACATACAGGGAGAATAATAGATCTACACTATCCGTTTTCATAACAGGAGATGGTTAAATCGACATGCAACTGATGCCTAGCGTTCTAAGTAGTGTCATTCTTATGGAATTTTACTTCCCCTATTTTCTCGATTTTTACAAACATTTTGTATTCGTTGGTGTTGGCTTTTTAGGGGGCCATGATCAATCACATCAGTTCATAGTATATCACTTCACTATAACGCAGGTGTGCGCCTTGCCATTTTCTCAAAGAAAGTTTCATTCTCAATGGCAATCAGAGTCTAGCGTCACGTCTTAATCTTTAGGATCCCTAACTAGGGGCTGGCCTCAAGGGGGCTAAAAGTGTACAGACACTTGAAAGAAATTGTCCGAGAAATATTCGTGATAAAGAGTACTATATTTTGTAGAACTATAGGAGGGGGGAGGGTAATGTGGGAAGACAAAAAGAACGATATTTCATGAATACCCACCATTTCCTAATTCCACACACTATCAAAACTCCCACCCCCCTTCTGCTATCATATGCAAAATCTTACACCACTTGTTAAGATGCCCAATACCCAAAATAATGCTAATAAAAACGACTCGACCATATTTTCAAATTATATTTCACTCCGGAATTCTTATCCACTTACCTTTAAAGGAGGAAAATAAGTGTGAAGCATTAATATGGACTTTCAGAGATAATGAGCGTTATTGAAAGGTTTATTGGAAAATACTAGGTTAATTAATATATCTCACTTTCATGAAAAGCAATTTGCAAATGTAAAATATCGATGTAGATATATCCTTTCTCCATTAATTGACTGTTGAATATCGAAGACGAAAAGATCTTCTAAAGCGATATTGCAATTGCGTAATCTGATTACCTAAAGATTTTAGTTAAATCAATCTGGGAGATCATTTTTAGTTGCTAAGAAGTATAAATCAACGCTTAAATAACTAAAAAATAATTAAATTAACTTTAAAAAACATTATAACTTAACAAACCAAATGTATTCTTCGATCAGAATTGATTCATTTATTAATTATAACGTTTAGCGCCCCCTTTCACCCATTGTGTGGTCTATACAGGCGCGGAAAAGATATGGTTAGATTATAAAGAGTTTCAAAAAACGCCCCCAGACAAAGCACGTTTTTCTCTGTGTGGAGCCTTGTAGAACTATGGATGGCTCCATAAATCGAAGTGGCTGCCCAAATCACTTTTCTGATCAAGTCAGAAATTTAGGTGTCACATTTAATAATTAATCAATTGTCCTTCAATACCCACAATTCTCTTCTCCGTTGCTCCGCTATCCAATTCTTCCATAATCTCAGACAGATTTGTTTCCACTTCGATAATATTATTTTTGAGAGTGAAATTTATGCATTTGCCACATCTGGCCTTGACTATTGAAATTCCCTTCTTGCTGGTGCCCTTCGTCCCCTTCAATTTTGTGGAAGTTTGCCGGTCGCGTCCTTATCAGAGAGGGTCGTTCTCTTGAGCAACACCGATGCATCGGAGACTGCAATGGCTCCCTATCATTGCCTGCATCTCCTTTAATTCTCTCGTTCTTGCTTATAGAAAACTAAATTCTGCTGCATCCCCTTACATCTTCCTGGCTCTCTCTCTGTCTCTCTCTCTTTCAATCACTCTCTCTCTCCCCCTCTCTTTTTCTCTCTCTCTTTTAATCTTTCTCTCTCTCTCTCTCTCTCGTTTAATCCAGGTGAGGACTACATTCTTGCGGTGCCCCATGTCTCTTGGCGGTGCTGACTAGAAGAGCTTTGAATTTAAGAGAACGTGCCTCTCATCCAAGTTAGAAGAAGTATCAGGTGTAAAGCATAGGGTGGGGTTTGGTTAATGATTTAGCGAGGTCTACAATGATTTTATGGTTTGAAATACGTCATAAAAGGGTTGTGATTGGTTGGAGGGAACCGTACTTCTAATATGTTAATTGTATGGGGTAAATATTATCGAAACTTTGTACAAATGAGATTAATAATTTCTCAGATTGGGAAATGCCAACTGCATTTTGGGGAAGTTTTGTAGGAGCTAGCAAAAATTTTATCTACTACAGGGGCATTAATCCCGTTACATCAGTTACGAAATCAGCATAAGGGAAAAGAAATAAAAATAAAATTTATAATCGAATATTGGTATGTAATGTATGAATTAGTTGGGGAGGGGGGGCAAGAAAACATAATCTGAAACGATGGATAGAATCTAGACGACTTTGGTGAATTTCTTTTTCAAAATGAGTTATTCTCAACGTTGTGGCCTGTTAGAAAAAAATGAAGCAGGGAACGGTGACAAGATTTGATCCACTTAGATCGCATTCTTTGATGTTGTCCCGCAACTTATGAAATACTTAAGCATAATATACTTCATTTACAACCGAATTACTTTCTTTGAAATCTATCATCAAAATACCTCCAGTCACAAAAAATTGTTGCCATTTTTTCGTTCTTAAAGGTCACACATGAGCCCTCACCCGAACGATGCTATTTCAGCGATTCGCTTTTGGCTATATAGATGATTATACTACGTCACTATAGTTTCATAACCTGTGACAATAAAATGAATAACATCAATTTCTGGAACGCGACAAAGGTTTAAATACTCTTTGCAACATGCCCGTCTGTGCGCTTTGCGGACTGAAGGAAGAATTTTTGGGACCCATCCTGCTCCAGCTCATTCATATGTAGATGATCCTCTAAAATACGAAGGAAAGTTGTTTTAAAATCATCAGCTCTTGGTGCTCTTTCTCTTGCCTCCAGACGAGGGTCACCATTCACTTCTTCCGCACGTGTAATATTTTTAGAATTTATGGCACCAGTTGATCGTAATTCACGTTCATCATCTTCAAGTACTTCTCTCCATTTACGAAACAATACTTCCCTTTTTGTACAGTCCTATAAGAAGGAGAAGAATTAGGGGAAAATCTATTTATACACTATTTAATTTTGGTTAGAGTAACACCTTTGTCTGTAAGGAATTTAATCACTGTTGTATGCTCAATATCCACTAGTTCAATGGGCACTCACCGATATCTTTATTAAAATTGGCAATGACTGTCTTTATACATATAATGAGATTCGGAGTCATTCATATCTATACGAGAAAAATCGGATACGACTAGTTTTGATGAATTTGCGTAATTATATCATTATAAGGCCGACAACATTTGGACCTAGCTTCTTCTACTGGTAGAGATAACAGAATTGCAGTATTCAGTCAATTTAAGATCATCACTAGAAAGATGGTTCATTTTGAGGGACGTGTCATCGGACTAGATCTATTCTTACCAGAGTATGCAAAAATATATTTTACTTCAGCTCATTCTCTTTTTTCCATTCATATTTCTTTCCACCAACCAATTTGACCTCCTAACTTTTTATATGTATATACACACTAGTTTAATTCCTTTCTTGATAATACATTTTGATATAATTATTTTTCAAATCTGTTACACTAAATATAGAGCTATTTTTTCGATATGGATATATATATAGAGTAATATATAAGCCTCATCTGACTTACAGCCAAAGCATCAATCAACACTAGGATGGCCTCTATCCTTTAAAATTATATAAATTAGTTTTATTATGTTAAATCTTTTTTTTTTTTAATATCGTTTTTTACGTACTTATATCACATTATGAGGAAATTTGATCACTTCTACAATTCATGACTCACATTATTTTTCTTCCAACGAAACCCTTTTTTATCCTGTTAAAATATGGATCTCTTATGTGCCAAAACAAGTAATAAGTGAGTCGGTCACGTTGATTAAATTCTAAGTCCCTTTTCTCCATAAGGGAAGATTTAAAGCGAGCTCGTAACTCGTGACTGGAGCGAGCGGAAGATGAACGCATCAGAGGAATAATTCAGCACATGCCTTAAACGTGGCTCTTATAATCGCTTAGTTTCAAGGTTAAATTTGTTGATTTTTGGAAAATAAATAAGTTAGATTTAAAGTTATTTAATTTCTAATAAGTGTTGAACTTTAAGAAAACATTTATCTATTAAACTCTAGTCAGTTATATGTAGCTTATGATTGGGGGTTAACATTAGATTTGTGTTCAGCAGCAAAATTTAGAGAATGGGAACTGTGAACAAGCATACAATCAAGACAAGGATTGTGCGAATGGAGGTGTATTTAGCCTCACTTCTAATAATAAATTAATCAATTTTAAAAGTGATATAGAGTGGTATAGTAGACCAAAAATTGCAGATAAAATTCAATCTTCGTGTATTGTAATTCCATTTGGAAGAAAATATCCCAGGTAAAAGTATATATACTGTGCATGGTCATAATCTCAGTCAAATTACGATGGGTTTATTAATTTCGAATAAAATAAAAGATTCAACTGACTGTGTGGCATTATCTCTGAAAACGGAAAAAACTCATGTTTACATCGCCAGGAATTTTGTACTTAAATCGGAAGATAATATTCTTCTATTATATAATGCGCTTGTGAGACCTCCCTTTGATTATGGACTCAATTTCTGTCTCCTCTTTTGCAAAAAAAGTCAACCAAACACTAGTTCAACGTCGAGCACCCAAATGTAGTCGAACTCAGCACATTGTAATCTGTAAATTACTAAATCATTTCGGTAATATAAACTACGATTTACTATTTAATTTCAAAAAACAAACAGCCAATTCAAATTTCGGCTTCAACCTTATTAACATAAGATTTATCACTACGATGACACAAAACTTTCGTCCACAAAATTCCTCACGTATGGAATAATAGAGCCTTGCAATTCGTTTAGAGCTCATCATTTAATTTGTTTAACGATATAATAGATCATTGTTAGTATAAAATATATAATCTCTATAAAGAGTAACATTATGTATGCTAAATATTATTTATGTATCCGTTTTCTTTTATTATAATCTTGTCTAATCCCTGACTTCTTTTCTTAAGATAGCCTAGAGTGGAACTTAGGTTCAATGCCAATCTAGAATTATAAAATTTATGTCAACACAATGCTTTCATGAATGCGGAAGCCAGCTTTATTTTGCTTCCGGCTTTATCTTCTAACGGTATTTTTTTCATATTTCATTTCAAAATATTAGATAGTCTGAATACGGGATAGAGGCAAAACAAAACACGGTTTTATAAAGTCAAATGATATGATTTTGCTCTCTTTGAGTATACTCATTGAGAATTCAACATTTATTTTCCTTCTACAACAGTTTTAAAGATCCCTTGATCTCAAGGATAAAGAAAACAAAAACTAGCCCCACACCTTTCTAAAATTTTTGGTAATTTATTGGCCCCTATTTAAACTCAGTCTTCGCCATATCTCTCTTTGCTATTTATCTGCATTCGTCTCTGATTATAAAATCAAGATCCGCTCTTCTATTCAGGTTGCCTCTATTCCTCGCTACCGAGTAACTCCCCTCTTCCACCTCAACCAATATTCTATCCTCTAAAGAAATAATTACCCTTCCTTCTAACTTAAAAAAGGACCTTATCTCCACATAACCCATTCCCTTAGGCAATTCTTCATTATCTCACTGATAATTTTAATATCCTTCTCTGCCTCTCTTTCTTCTGTAATAGTACCCAGCAAGTTGCCATCCAATCTCTCATGAAATTCATCTAAAAATTAATTAAATGGCTGTGATGGATTCTAGATCACATTCATTAACAAATATTGATGAAATATTTAATTTTATATTTAAGAACTAACTTGTCATTTTTCCGATGCTGGTCAACCTTTCTTTCCGGTATTCTGGACTACTGTAAAGGATGTGACACTCTTGACCACACGGTTACTCTTCCCCGCCCCGATTAAATCCTGATTATCAGTGGAAGAACTCTTAACAGGTTCTTCCTCTATCTTTCATCTCTTTTTTAATCTATTGACATTGGAAATGAAATATCCCAGCAGATGAGATAAGGTTTGCGATTCCGCAAGTAGGTGATTTTAGACGGCTTCTATTTTGAATTCTAGAATTTTATTTCTATCGTAATGGCCCCTCAATCTATATCTCATTTTCCATAGCCTCGCTTGTTGAAACCTAGAAACCTCCTCTCCGGTGATAACATTATCAGCGAATGGGACAATGGCAATTTTCTAAAACTCAAAAGTAACACAAGTATTACTGGTGGCACTCCAGCTTATGTGGCATGCTTCAAAACTCTTTGTCTCTCTCTTTCTTAACTTTGGCGCCACTTGTTAAACATGTGGTCGTCAAATACGATAGTTAGTTTTCTATCAAAACTCGTTGCTGACGCTTGTAAATCCCCAAACTTCCTCTCCGTAATCATTGATGTATTCAATCACACCCTGGCTACAACAGCTTTGAGAATTCCTTTTATGCCTTCCTCACCTTCGACTTAGAGTACTGCGACTCCCTTCCTCATAGATCACACACTTTTCTCTTTGAACTATAAAAGTGATTTACAGCATTTCAACCCCTTCTCTTTTCTGCTAGCGATGTTTTTCTCGTATAATTGACCCACCGTATAAACTACATTGGCCCCTAATTTGATAGCGAATCTCTTTTTCGGCGTTTTTTATTTCACATAAGACCTTAAGGAGATTATACATTTCTTCTTGAGTTACTTTTCACCTTGTTTCGTTGAAAATTCTCATTTTTTGGTTTTGTATATCATTTTATGGCAAATTTTATGCACTTTTTGATGATATAATTATTTTTTTTAGCAACATGAATAAAACATAGAGAAAATTAAGATAATGCAAACTTGTATACATTGATTGAAAATCTTCTTAGATATTTCAGATTTTATTTGTGAAAAAAACAAATAAAACCTTACCATTGACTGCTATATCATTTTATTGCAAATTGTATGCACTTTTTATAGTATATAGTTTGTTTTAGCAACATGACTAGAACATAGTGAAAATTATGCTAATTCAAAATTTATACATTTGTGAAAATTCTCCGTAGACTTTTAAAGTTGATTTGTGAACAAAACACCAAACTATACCATGCGATTTGAAATATTTGCTTAAGAAAACAGTGCCTAAGAACTGATTTATATTTTTAGCATCATTCTGATATAGATTGAACTAAATTCCACGGCATTCAGAAACTTAAACTATTTACCTAACCTCCCCTCCCCTACCCCCATCCAACTGAGAACAAAGCCAATAGTTGACCATGTATGAAAAATATATGTTTCAGTCCGCCATTAAAAAAAAAAATAATGGAATTAAAGATAACTGATATCAAATGATAACTAAATTATATGTAAATCTTTTGTTTGTAAAATAAGTTTGAATCATTAATTTTTAATAATTATATAGCCATTTATATGATATCAGCTTTCATGGAAGGGGGAGTCTTAAAGAACGCCCTGTATCCCAAAGACGGTGTTGTAGGTTATTATGAATTTGGCATGAATAAAATGGGTTTTAATTAGCTTTAATTTCCTATATGATTATCTAACGTAGTATAAAGTTCAGAAAATGAATGTAGTATCCACTTAAATGCCACCCCTTCATCGTATATCTCTTTCTCACTGATACAAGCCTGCCGTTGAGGAGCCTATGCTCTAGCAATAGCTCCCTAATGACTGTTATAGATAGTAGTCTGTACTGCATTAGTGATCGAGCTTTCTCTGTCTTTGTTCCG
This sequence comes from Ceratothoa steindachneri, assembly GCA_963969495.1. Lineage (NCBI taxonomy): Eukaryota > Metazoa > Arthropoda > Malacostraca > Isopoda > Cymothoidae > Ceratothoa > Ceratothoa steindachneri. The sequence goes on along the minus strand of OZ018318.1, from coordinate 94,901,205 downwards.
AGAATTTGGAACAAATTGCCTGCCATGAAACGCCCCTTACACCCCTTCGGTGCCTTCAATCGTGCCTTGAAGACCCTGCTCTTCTCCTCAGTTTTTCTTATTTGAGAGTCGGGCATCGTGTGAAGGCCCATGGCATTGAAGAGCGCCAAATAAAAATAAATATTTTATCTATTATATAAGAAAAATATTCAGCCGCCATGTATATAAAATATGTATTTTCCGCGTTTTTATATTTTTTTGCTAATCAGCGCGTCAACTTTTTTTCAACATATCTTTTTGCTTTAACTACAATTAAATCCAACAATTTACACTTATTCAGGAGACGAAACCTGTATAGGATACTTCATCTTCTTTGTCCTGTCAATTTCACTTTCCCAAGTCATCTACTCACACTGTGTACTTTCCAAGTATCATCAATTCTTCTAATTTAACCATTTCTTTACGATCCCTTGTTGTATATACCCACTTTCTGATGGAAGGTCTCTTGTTATTTTCTCTTTAACTCAAATCAATCAGTATCCGAGATTGGAGGTTAATCTGGCTTTACCATTGCATTCTTTGGATTATTTTGTGTGGAACTCCACATGTTCTAATATTGCCTTCACCATCTTTAAAGTTCTTCTAACCTGCCAGCCAAATATGGCACTTATTTTCTTCCTATTGCTTCAGGACATCCTTTTTCATTTTAGGTTTGCAGCTCTGTGATAGTTACTCGTCTTTGGGCTCCTGAAGGCGCAATATGTTTCCTCCTAAGGTTACGTGAGATAAGAAATTCCACACACAGGCTTAAATATCTTCCCAAAACTTTTTAACACCAATTTATATTCCATACACCATCTTCAATCTACTTCAATTCTCTCCTAGTTTATTCGCAATTCTCCCAATATCATGTTTAGATTTCTTTAAATCTTGGCAAATCTTAGTCTCGCCAAAGTAGGTTTGTTCTCTGATTTATTTCTTTCTCTCCTAAAGTGGGCAGAACTTTACCTCAAAGCTGTAATTGACTAATGGATGACGTTTGCTTTCGAGGCTTAGCTAAGTACTTGGTTTCGATTCGTAGCGAGGACATAAAAATATCGAAAATAATAGAAAGCTGAAATGTATGAAAAATATTTGATATTTCCACTACTGTTTCAGACAAAAAAATTATCCTTTGCATTGGTGGGAAATTTTAGCTATTCATTGAAATGTTTGCCATATATTTTGGAAATATACTAATATGTTAACCTTTCTTTTATGTATATGTGTGAGTTTGTGCTGCTGGGATCACATTATGGAATTGCATTTGACTCAAAACAAACTCTTCAAAGACGAATACTTTGATGTCTTATTAAATTCTATGGTTGGTCCACAGTAAATTGGTCCTCACAGTTTTTTAGTGAGCTAAGGCAATTTGGACCTACTTAACCGTTACCTCCTTTACCCTATCCAATTTCAGCGTCTTATTTTGGTATGTTTGAACTTAACTTGTTCCTAAAAACCTATTATGACTCTGATTTGTCCATTTTGCCTTAGCTGCTTAAATTCCCATTGCTGTCGTGAGGACTGTGTTAGTGCTTAAATTTTTATCGGACTGAGATTTGCACGTTAGTACCATGCGTTTAGTGAATCCTTCTGTATAAGTTTTGGCAGCGCTGTTAAGAAATTCATTTACGAATTTTTGGCATTTAAAATTGTGAAATTTGTTATTCGCTTTCGTGCGCCCGTGGCGAGAAGTAAACTTGTTTGCCCCCTCCCCATTTCAGCTCTTCATCTAGTATGCATTCGAAAAGCACCCTACACGGAAGGTAAAGTGCCATTTGAAAAACTATAAATTTTGGGCGGGGGACTGGGACACCTTTCTTGGAAACTCTATTTTCTCTTAAACCTGGTGATATAGTCTTTCTCAAACTACGCACAGATACAAAATTTTCACTAAAATGTATGGGGATCTAAGAATTGCGCTCGTGAAACTAATCGATACTCATTATGGATACGCGGCTATTTGCTCAAAGAAGAGTGATTGCGAAACACTCCACCCTCCTAAAGCAGCAGAATGCCTAACCACACTTAACATAAGTCCTCGCACACCACCGCAAATTAAGACACACAGAAGCATTATCCTTCGCTGCCTCGATCCATGGGTTAGGGGGCACACCATTGAAGAGATTCATGCGGAGTTGGAAAAAAAACACACCTGGGCGAGGGTGGCTGAAATTATAAAATTTAAAGAGTGCACACGTGTATTCAAAATAGTATTTTGTGATGCGGTAATGGAGGTTAAGGATACGAAGGGAGGTATGTTCCTCTTAAAAGTCCGTGTCTGCCCTGAGAAGATCGAACGCGAGGAGTTTATTGACCTCCAGATGTGTTTCAAGTGCTATAAGTACGAAAAGCACAACACCGCCACCTGTCACAGATGGAACGTTCTTTTGTGCTCTATTTTCTCGTCAGATGCACATTTTTAAAGAAGCTGTAATAGCATCTCTATGAAGTGCCTAAACTGTGCAGGAGAACATAAAACGATCTCCATAGCTTGCCCGGTCAAAGAAGAACTTTTGAAGAGGAAAGCTTGTCAAAAGAAACGGCAAGAGGAAAACAAGGTGACCAGTACCTGCTCCAAGGTTGCTAAAGCTGCTATTAGCGAGTCTCAGGAAAATTCAACATAACTCCACATCGAGAACGAAAACTTGACCTAAATTATGTGTTGCATCTATTATGCTCACATCGCAAATCTCTCCTCCCCGGGGGGCTTTGCGGATGAACTAAATAGAATGCTGACGCATAACGGAATAGAGAAGATGTGGTTTCCCCCAAACCCACGGTAGGAGGGGGTTTTTAAGGTTACTTTCAAACCACAGTGCAAGACTAGTTTCCAGAAGCTCCCCATCCCCAGCAGCGATCCTGCTCTCTCCAGGAATTCTAGGATCCAGGCTCAGGCAGCAAAGGAGTCAAAAACGCACTCAGAAGCAGAACGACGCACAAATTACACAGCAAACAAACTCAATCACACACACACAGAAGGATAATGAGGTTACGATGGCTCAGACAGCTAGACCTGAGGGAAGGATGGTCACGCTCGCCACTTTCACAGAAAACCTCACAGCCTCAGAGACCTCGGAGATCGTCTTCTTCTTGTAAGAGGGAATCTAGGCATGCTTCCCATTCAAGAAAAATTAACTTGAAGGTATTCGCTGCCGAAAGATCCACTTTCCCTAAGGAGGTGGATGTCCTTGATGTATCAGAAGGAGTAATATCCGGAAGATACAAATGGGAATTTACCTCGGACAACTTCAGCCAAAAACACGTCGAGGAAGCTTTAATCCAAAGCTTGATCAAACTTTCACCCGAAACCTTTATTTTTCTAACGGACGGCGAATTCAGAAAAAAAATACGCCACCAAACACTCCGCAATGACCTAAGCTCATAAGAGAATAAGTCCAAAAAACAACACGACCACACAGGAATCTTTAGTGAACAAGACAATAGAGACATTAAAAATATTACATTTTAGCTCAGATGGTTGGATGAACAAAAACATTCTATACAGTAATACGACAATATGATCCAGACGTTATATTTATCTCAGAACATGGGATGAATGACACAGACAGGATAAAAATTTTCCCTTACGAAGTCTTAATCAAAAATCACAGCGGAAAAGGTTCCGACGGATGCGCGATAGCTGTGAAAAGAGGTCTTGACTTGAGATCAATAAGTGGACTCGATGAATCATACCTCGCTGATGAGGCCCGTACGGCAGTGGGTCCCCTGGTCCTGGCAACAGGTTACCAGCCCCCAAGGAGAGGGTGCTTGGCTCTTCACAACTTCCTGCAATTTTGTGGTCACGGCAGAACCGTTCTTTTTGCCGGGGAACTCAATGCGAGGCGTGCTGTCTCAGATTACACGTCGACCAACCCAGCAGGCAGAAATCTTGAGACACTTATTGAAAAGCCTATTATGACAAGAATTGGATCTAACTTCCATACATACATTACTCACAGAGCAGCCACAAAAGCAGACATAGTGCTTACTAGCATTATGTTCCCCTACAACTATTTCATTGAACCGGGCCTCCTATACCCCGCCACCACCAGGCTATGCTTATTAAAATCTCAACTTCCTCCATTCAAGTCCCTATCCCAGAACGCAAAAGCTACGCTTGAGCCAACTGGAAGACTTATAAACAACTCCTCGAAAAATACAGCCTTAACCCCTTAATTAATGTCACTCTAGAATAGATTGACCTGGAGTTGGATAAAATTAATGATAATTTATTAAAAGCCGATAAGGAAGCCATTTCCGAGTTAAATATAAAACTCTCTATGCCCCTTATTGGACCCCTAGAATGAAATTCCTCGCGAGAGAATACGGGAACAGATCAATGAAGTAAACCTCAACTTTCCCCACTATCACTATGCACAGTCGAACACGACAGATACGCGACGAATGAATGACTCTTATTAGGGACCAACAGAATGTACTTTGGGATAATTTGATAGACGGATTAAATATAGAAAATAATTCACGTACCTTTTGGCAGACAGTCAAAAGACTAAGAGGCAGACAGATACAGAAGACCATAAATAAACCTTACACGTGATAATACCGAAATTTAAGACGCGGATGAAGTTGAAAAAGAATTCAGATTCTTCTGGTCATCTATTTTTAAGATAACCCCAGAAGAGAATGATAACTTTGATTTAGACTTCGAAGACAGAATAATGAACGATTCGAACGACCAGATAGACAGAACCCATCCTTACCATTTTATATCGCAGGAATGGACATGGAGGGACTCGGAGGTAGAATCACTGCCGACAAACTCTCGCAAACCCTAAAACCCTTTCCTGAACGAGCACCAGGGCGTACACGACTAAGAAGGGAGAATTTTATTCAAGCCCCGCCTAATATCCTTTTGGGCTCATAAATATGATGAATCTGTGCCTGGAAGTGGGTTACTTCCTTGGCCACTGAAAGGTAGCAAAAATGATATTCATTGACAAAGCCAGTAAGCCACCGGAAACTCCAGGTACCTTCAGGCCTATATCTGTCTTAGAATTTGCTGGAAAAGTCTTGGAGAAAATACTGGCCAACAGGGTGAATACGTTCCTCGAGGAAAATAACTCTTACAACAACCAACAACATGGCTTCCGAAGGAAGCGAGGAACGGACACAGCGCTAGCCGTGATCACCGAGAAGTTGGCAGGGGTAAAAACTGAAAGAGGCCACGCAAATTTAGTACTCCCCGACCTCAAAAAGGCCTTTGTCAAAGTATGGAGGAGAGGCCGGCAATACAAAATCTTACAAGTGGGCCTCAATCCCATATTTGAAAGGATTCTATGCGACTACGTAATGGAGAGGATGGCGTTTGTAAACATTGAAGATTTAAATGGCCCCGAGTTCGATCTCGAGGCGTGGGTGCCACAAAGCGGGTGTATAAGCTGATTGCTATACAACATATAAACCATCCACCTTCCTCAAACTCTGACTGAAGGCTTGTTATACGTCAAATTTGCGGACGATATAACAATAATTGTTACGACACATCAGAATGTGAATTACATGGCACAGAGTACCGCGGTAGAAATCGAAAACATCAACTCTTTCGAGAGAAGGTGGAAGATATCTACCAATGCCCAAAAGTTCCGTGTAATTCCACTCTTCCGAAGGACCCTCGCATACATCCGTGTGGGGGGTGCACGCATCCCATACCGCACAAAGGGCACTCCGTATAACGACTCGTGGATATGGGAGTCATGTAGCTAAAACTACATCGAATGCACGGAGGGACTTGGGGGAACTTTTCAAGTTCTTAAACCTGAGTACCTCCAACAAACTAACGATATTTAATGCATGCATCCGATCAAAACTCACATATCCGCCGTCCCTATAAACGCGATTGCCAAGACCCAAGGCCTGAAACTGCAAAATGTCCAAAGTAAGGTTATCTATATTATAACGAGAACCCGAAGGAGACAGCGGGAAAGGCAGAGGGAGCAACATTGTGAACCGGGTATAACGCCCATTAACGTGGAGCTTCACTTGAGACCAAGCAAGATCTGAGACAAAGTACACCGGCACCTCTCTCCCGAGTTTGTATTCGAGCACATGGTCTTTGATGACATAGGACATGCTAAACCTTTGAAAAGCAGCTGACTGTTCATTGACGACGATTTAGAATCAATTTTTACTTAGATTTTGACAATACACAACTAACACAAAGCCAAACAAAATTCCGATTGACTAAATTAGTCAATTGCTAATTTTCTAATTTCCCCTCCTAATTTTAGCACGCTTAACCCGCCAAAAATATCAAAAACAACAAAAAGTAAACAAAATCAGGATGTAAACAACCCAGATAAAAACATAAAAAGTCTTCTTCAAAAGCAGTAAGGATAAAAAACTATCTGCTACAAAGGCCTGAATGCCTTTTATATATTTATACATATATATATATATATATATATATATATATATATATATATATATATATATATATATATATATATATATATATATATAATATATATATATATATAATATATATATATATATATAACAAAAAATATACACCAAAACGCAAAGAAAGCCAGAGATGCCCTATCACCAGGGACCTGTCTTTCATTCTACTGTTTATTTTCGCTTTTCTATCAATTTCCCCATTTTTCCTCACTATTTCTCCTACTAAAACTCCCTACTACTATATTCCTCACTTTATATGTCCAATGAAAAAAAGTAGAATATTAGCAGGCATTATTCAAGCAGCAACAAGTAATCTTTACCGTTCACAAAGCGAGCAATAAGCTTCTCGCTCTACCAAAATGGCTTAATCCACCTCCATCAAGCCTTCTGTCTACAAATAAGCAGCCGATACGGGATGGTGAAAATCATGGATTTTTGGCTGCCTTACCGCCGGAGAGGCTAGAGCAAATTTGACCACAGTACAGCTTCCTGTCTTCCCTTAAGCAGCCGCGGATTTGTGCTGCTTTGCCGCCAGAAAACGTGGATCGAATTCTACTGAGCAGCCTAGATGAGCTACAATGAACAGCTTCAAGTTGACTTGGGCAAAGACCTAACCCGGCAAAAGATTGTCCAGTCTCGATCTACGAACACAGTCCCCTTATCGCAGTTCAAAAGGACAACACTAGAGCAAGAGGAAACCAACACACGGGCAATAAGTGTTTTTATAAATTCCATTGCAAGTAAGTTTAATAATGTAGATTCAGTGGATTTTTTTTAAAGTGTAAATAGTGAAATCTCCAAAGTACGGTGATGAGAATAATAATAGTAATTTTGTTAGACCATATTGGGTGCGTTAAAATATTCGTGTAAATATCAATATAAAGTTAACTTCATATTCATAAGTTCCATTTAGTTTAAGAACAGTGGTCTGGTGCCTACACGACTAGAAATGTTCACGGTGATGAGAATAATAATAATTTTGTTAGACTAAATTAAATGTGTAAAATCTCGCGTAAATATCAATATAAAGTTAATTATGTATTAATAGGTTCCATTAAGTTAAGAAAAGTAGTATGTTGCATATGCACATAGAAAGGTAAGAAAACAAGAGGTTTAGTTCGCGATGAGAGAATGCGACTAATTTATGCGGAACGCTTTAATCAATGTTATTAAATCGCTTGGCATAACATAGGTTATACAAAGAATCTCAGGACTGCTGGCCCCTCTGAAATCCATGTTACGCAGTCAAGGTTAACAAATGAAATACGGAAGTATATATATAATGTTGTGGGCGCGCGCACAAAGCTGTAGGTATGCTTAGAAATATAATTTATTTTATACTGCAGCAAATGATAGAAATAAAGGATGGGCATAATAACGCTGTGGCATGCACACACGCAAGCAAACATAATTTTGATCGCATTGAAATGCTGCAGTTCCTGGGTCTGAACGCTCTAGAGTACTTCTGAATTTATTTAAAGTACATTTGTTTATTCGTAATATGTAGACACACTCAATGTTCTTGGAGGGAACTCCTGTGGTACTGGAACTATATTATATAATTGCATCTGACTCAAAACCACCTCCTCAAAGACGAGCAGTTTGAAGTCTTATGAAATTCTATGATTAGTTCACAGTAAATTGTTCCTCGCAATTCTTTACTGAACGAAGGCATTTAGGACACTTGTTAACCGTTACCTCCTTTACCTGATAGCTACATAGAAGTAGCGACTGTATTCAAAACAATTTTTATGGGGAAGTGGTGAGTATGTGAGTGTGAGAGATAGTGATGTACTAGAAAAGTTGGGTTTGGGAATAGTGGTGAAAATAATAAAGACTTAGGGTTGCAAGATTTGCAAAGGTGCCTGGAGTTTAAGCTAATCTCTCATTGTTTGTTTTAACAATTTTGTTTTTATATATGTATATATAAAGGGTCTTTTAATAAGGTCGCTCGATTTTTAAATGTAAATAAAACAAGTTGTGTGTGATATATGCACAGAATTTATTTTAAATTTGAAAGTACCTTTTATGGCATTAAGTGTGGAATATGATGTCGTTCAAATGTCCGCCGCGGCTTCGCTTGGTGGAACGTATTCGGGAGGCCCAATTTTCGATGACTTTGTCGCATAAATCTGGCTGAATCTGCTGGATAGTGTTTGTTATGTTGACTTTGAGGACATCAACTGTTTGCGGATTATTCGCATTGACCTACGATTTAAGGTAGCCCCAAATAAAGTAGTCTAATGGCGTTAAATCGCATGATCTCGATAGCCAGCGGACGTCGCCGCCGCGCGAAATAAAACCCTGCCCTGAAATCACTGGTGCAAAATGTCTATTGTGGCGTACTCAGTGCGGCACGTAGCACCGTCCTGTTGGAACCACATGTCGTCAGTATCCATATCAGGTATATAATCCAGTTAAGACCAAAAGAAGTTGATATCATCGATCTGTAGGTCTCGCCGTTGACGGTTATGGCAATCCCATCTTCGTTCTCAAAATAATACGGACTGATGATTCCGTTAGACGAAAATCCGCACCAAAGAATGTCTTTGTTTGGATGCAATTGGTGCTGGTGTATCTCATGTAAATTGTTTTCGTCCAAAATCCGACAATTTTGCTTGTTCACGAATCCATTCATCCAAAAATGGGCCTCGTCGCTGTGGCGAGGATAGAAATCACGTAATGGGCGGAATGTTTGTCGAACGCAGCACTGATTTTTATAATAACATTTGATTATTTGCACACGCTGTTTTACGCTATAACCTTCCATCGTGATTTGCCAAGTACTACTGAACAGTTCACAGTGAGGTTGCTAGATGTCGCTTTAACAACATGGCCACTATCGCTTGACGAAGCTCGAGCGTCCTTGTTGAAAGATCCTTTATATATGTACACAAGTATGTATGCATATATAATAAGGTGTTCAAACCTTAGGATCCATGTATTAACTTAGCTTTTAATTTTAACTTGACGTGTAACTTGGTTGTTTAAGTTCCTTTTATGTGTTTTTTGTTTCTACATTCTGTAAATGTTTTTGTTATATTCATCGTTGGTTGTTTGTATTTGTCTTTTCTGTGTTTTGAGGTTCGTATTTGCTTCATTTTTATTCGTCTTTGTCATCCCTAGGTAGATTTAGTCTACTTTAGGTTTTAGGTAAAATCGATTTAGTTGTTCGTTATCGGCTGCTTTTCATCGTCGGTTTTGGTCGATAGTCCTTTCCTATGCAAAAAATGGGACAATTTCATTTCCAAGCTTGCTGACGCTACTTGGAAATCTTGCGTGACTTGAACCTCACTAGTTTTCTGCGATAAGTGCTCTAATTTTCTCAGGGCTATTCATTGTAATTTTTTCTTTCATATCTGACGCTCTTTGCTTTAGGGGATAATGTCCACCACTCTGTGCAGATCACCCTGCTTTCTTCTATGCCTCCTTCGTGGTGATTATTTACATACAGTTGTTTGGTATCCTCTGTATTTCTACTTTTGCTGCTTTGGGGATGCTTAACAGAGATACTGAGGGATAGATGATGATGGGTCTGACTAGCGTCAGATACAGTTTCCTTTTATTCTTTTGGCTGATGTTTCTGAAACTATAGATGGTTCTGACTGCCGAAGATGCTCTTTGGATCCGTTTTGTCACGTGCTTCCTGTGCCCGTTAGAAGTGACCTTCATCCCGAGTACATTGCACTCGTTCATGCAGGGATAACTCATATCCCTCAATCTTCGTTGACTTTTCTTATTTCCTCGGCAGTCTTTTAAGCTTGCCAAGGAGTGTTTCTATATCCACTAACTATGAGTTTACTTATGTCATCGGCTAACTGGAAGTTTAGGCTAGTGGGGTAGCCTGGCTCTGGGATGTCGGATGTATATATGAAGTATAAGGTTGAACTGAGGCACCCGCCTTGAGGCACTCCTGCATGTAGATTAGAGATGGGACCGTCCGTACGCCCTATACTGATGTAGGCCGACCTGTCTATGACATAATCACAGAGGATTTTTTCAAGTTTTGCGCTCAATCCCAGCTGGAGGATTTTGTTTTACACCCCCCTTAGCCATACTTTATCGAATGCCTTTGACACGTTTCTGCATACTCTGTCGATATAGCTTCTGTTTTTCTTCGCATATGAAATCTTTTCCGTTATGACATTTATTGTCATCTCAGTACTTCTCTTCTTTCTGAAGCCGTATTGCTGTTCGTTGTAGAGCGAATTTACCTTCAAGTGGTCGATGGGTCTTCTGTTCAGGATTTTCTCGAAGAGTTTCCCCCAAATTTCCAGAAAGATATTGGGCGATAACTCTCCTTCCTCGTCGTGGGTTTTCCAGGTTTGCCAATAAAGATCATTTATGCCATTTTGTATGCGTCGGAAAAGTAGCCTAGATTTATACAGGTATTAAAGATGTTGAGTAAACCTTCCTACACGCATCTCGGGGATTCGACGAAGTTTAACTTTGTCAACCCTAAATGTCCTAGAGCCTTTTGCTTAAAGGAGTGGAGCGCGCTTTTTATTTCTTCTAGCGTCATTCTTTCTTCTTCTCCTTTCTCCCTGAACACTTGGTGTTTTGCATGCGATGCGTCCTTTCAATGATTTCGTTCAGCTCTTCTATAATCTGATTTTCAAAATCAATGCCTGAGTCTTCATTTTCTTCTTCAATGATTCTAAAAATCTGTTCCCAGTGTTGCCTGAGATTTACTCCATTTCATTGTCCTCTGATTTAATTTCACGTTGTTCGTATTCTAATAACATCTTTTTTTTCTAGGCTTCACACTCATTCTCTTAATTTTCGCCTAGAATTCCTTTGGTGATGCTTCGTTATCTAGTTCTTCGATAGTTTCATTCTATTTCTCATTTTGTTTTTCGTACATTAACATTTTTAGCTCTTCCTTTATTTATCCCATAGGGTACATTGTTTGACGGGATGTACCCGTGTTGATGCTCATTTGATACAATCCTTTCAGCTCACGGTGTTAACCTTTCATACGATCAGTCCATTTGTATACAGAGATCGTTCTGTATGTACTTTTGGGAATCTACTCTCTGTCAGCCTCGATCATCTGAGTCTTTAGCCATTCCATTTCCTCGTCTATTTCCTCGAGCGTCACTTTGTCGAGGTTCGCTGGGATGTAATTTCTTATCATTCGCTCGTAATTATCCCAATTCGCCCTGTCGTAATTTTTTATTGTATGTGATGGTATCAATATAGGGTTAATATTGATATAAATATTAATCCCTATATGGTCGCTACAAGGTGTCACTTCAGGACTCATGTGATAATTATAGGGGAAGAGGAAGTTTGCCAGGCAGATGTCCGGCTTGGTGGCCCACCTTTCCGTGATGAAAGTCAGAAAGTCGAGGCCCATTCTCTGGACGGTGTTCCTATCCAGGAGAGTATTCAAGCATATGCCTATACCGTTACTTCAAGTATACTCGTACTCCGCAAATCTTCCGTTCAGGTCCTCCATAAATATCGTAGGTACCCTTCGCCTGAGTATAGCCGTGATAATGTGGTTCGGCAAATAGTCGCGTCTTGGAAGTTGGTATCCCGTAACAATGACCATCTTCCCTAGGCCTATTTCTACCTTTATGGTGAGGTAAGATTGTTCTAAGTTCCTAAGTTGCTTGAATTTTATTCCCTTCTTAATCGCAATGACTGCTCCATCGTATCGTTCTTGGGAATGGTTAAATGTCAGCACATCATAGTTCCATATCTTGATTATGTCCCTATCCGTGTTAACTCTGTGTTCCGAAATTAGTATTATGTCAGCATCGATTTTTTGGAAAATGTTACCGTAGTGCACTCTTTTCGTGGTCCATCAGTCGTTGATGATTCTCAAGATTCTTAAGCTGTCTCTTTGCATTATGAGGACTATTCTACCGTTTTTTCAGTCTGGGGTCCCTGTTGGGATCTTTTTTGGAGCAGGGGATAGATTTTCAGGGGTTTCTTCATGGATTACTTGTGTATATACTCTTGTTCCTATTTGATAATTGGTTTTTTTTTTTTGGGGGGGGGGGCTGGGAGTCTTCTATTTACTCATGGAGGCCATCTGGGATCTTGTTCTTGGTTCTGTCTCTTTCTCTTCTACTTCGGATTGCGAGTCGCTTAAAAACTCTTCTTAGGATTCATCTGAATCTTTCTCAGATGTTACCTGCTTTACTTCCTTTTGCTGTGGTTCAGATGAGGCTGTACTCATAATGAGTATCTTTAGTGAGTACGGGGATTTAGGTACTTGAAATTGTAAGCAAATTGTTTGTCTGTAGTAGTGAATTAAGTTCACTCTCGTAACTTCTTGGGCTTCCCATATTAGACATGTGGGCTAGAATGATGAAAGTGAGGAACTTCGAACTCAATTCTGAGTTGAGTTGCATCGTAGGTTGGTTAATGGTTAAGGTTTGGTCGGATCTTGATGCTGCAGCTGCGTAGCTCTGGGCACTACGGGCTCGAGCTTCTTCTTTCCTGCTTCTTTTCTTCGGTGGCAATTTAGTCCCAAATTTCGGTGGTCACCGTTATAATTTATACCTATGAGCTTCCTGCCCGCATTCATAACAAGTCGTTTATTGTCCTTGTTGGGGCAGGAGTGGCTCGTATGATTTTCCAGTATGTAACAGGAAAAACACATTTGAATGTTGTGGAATGTTTCCTGTTCAATGTACTCGGATGGGATCCTCATTTTGAAAGCTAGGACCCCATCTCTTTTGGTTTTCTGTGCCATTTCGGTGGTCTGCTACGTAATTTTAAACACATGGGGGTGATTATTAAATTTGATTAATTCTTTAATCTTCGCCCATGGGTTGTGTTCTTCAACCCCTCTCTTGATTTTTTCTGTTGTTCTTTCCCCAATCTAGTTTTCGATCTTACGGGAGATGACGCTCTTATTGGCCACCACCTCGGGGGGGGGGGGATTCTTGCATCAAGCTCGATCTTCTTTAAGGCTTCCGTTCCTCGGGTGGGCATTATTTCGTCCATGTCTTTGGTTTCTGAGCAGAGGACTATGTACCCATTGTTCACGTCAATCAATCTGATCAGTGCAACCTTAAGTTCCTCAAATAGAACCGGGCACACCTGAGCTTTGGCCGGAGCTGCATGGCCGTGGAGGCCCCAGAGAGGCCCCTGAGAGGGACTCACTTCGCTGTATCCATCTCCCTAAAACGAGGGGTCCTTATTCCATATTGGTCCTCTTCTTTTGTTTAGTCTTCTTTCTCGAATTGTGTTATGTGAATGAGAGTTTAGTGTGGGTGATGTTTATGTGCTTAGGTGAGCAAGATTAAAATTCAGAAATGGGTGTCCCCCGCCGTAGTGCAGCCGCGTGCTTCCGTGAACCAGTACTCTAAGTGATGGGGTGATGGATGAGGAAGGATGGAACGGTGAAGAGATCCTCCCAATGGGTGAATTATGGCGGACTTGATGATGGGTGAAGGCCGAATCAACTTACTTCACCCAGGGGTGCCGCCCACTGGGATTTTTTTAAATTCGCAACTGCATCATCCATAGTATATAGACAGTTGCTTGTCCCTCTATGATCCTGGGCGGTAAACTCCCATCGATAAAGCTAAAAGTTAAATCAAATGAGTTCGCAGTCCTTCTATTATCCTGGGGAGCCTCTTAAATTGATTTCTGCTGTGGGCTACTCCTCAAACCAGCTTCCGTCAATACCCCAAATTATGCCATATCACAATCGACTGGCATAGTTGGAACAACTGTTATGAGCAGTCCAGGTCCACGATTGCACGGTTTTCGCCGGCGGGGAACGATGTAAGGAGCTTAAGCGCTCATGTCAGTTTTGCGTGACAGATGTAAAAGGTGTTATTTACTCGTTCCAAAGACAACCTACCTTAAGGCTGTTTTTGAAATTGGCTGGCTCGGCTCGAGTGTCCTTACTTCGAACGTAAGTATTCATAAAAGCACGAATATTATTCGGCGAGAAAACTTTACGTAAGCACGTCAAGTGTAAACAGCGAATAATGTTGCGTCAAAGTAAACTTTTTCCTAAAAATCTATCGTGACGCTGATTGTCCTATTTTTGCACTACTTAAGTGTAAAATGTAAAGTTTGTTTTAAAGCAACATGAATAAATTAAACATAAAAGTGTCATTAAAAATCTGCTTAATTCTGATTGGCTAAATTTTGTCTAGCTTATGTTTACGTATAATAGCTATATATAGAGCAGCATTTTGTGAAAAAAGGAGAGTATTAGCAGTCATTATTCAAGAAGCACGAAGTTATCCTTACTGTCCGCCTTTTTAGAGACCTGTCGCCGTAATTTACGACAGAATAAAGAATTCAGCTGAATATTTTCCTTTATCCCAAGGGAGCTCCTTTGATCACTTAACCCAGCCTGCTACATGAAAAGAGCTTCCTTTTCGAACTTTTCATAAAAGGGGCATCTAACATCATAATAGCCATAGCTATAAGTTTCTTTTCAGATCGTTTATCTCTGAAAGCTTCGTTCATAACTATGATGTAAGTAGAAAACAACTTCAAACGGGAGTGTTTTGGGTTCGCTCTACGGCTGTTTTGGCAACTAGATCCTTATTTTGACATGGATAACAAAACCAGCGATAACAATTACCGAAGAAGAGGCAAGTCTAGAACAACGAATGTGGAATAAATGGAAGGAAATAATTTATAATTATTTTTCGTTTCCTAAGAAAAACACGTGAACAAATAAGCAAACTACCAAATTGTGATCATATTGTTGAGCTTTATTGTTTTAAAAAACGCTTCTTTTACTACTGCTCGACTGTGTAGAGTAAAATTAATGATGGTTATTTGCTTGTGAAAGGAGTTCGTTAATTGCAACTTACTCCCTCATACTTTTTTCAATTATAACTTTGGTCACATTTGAGATACTGTACCGGTATTGATTGGTGTTTTTTATTTCAAGATGTATGACTTTTCATGTTTCTAGACATACGTAGATTGTAGGAACCAAAAAAAAATTAGATGTCCTACTACCTAAAAGGAAGGGCCGCGTCAATTAACGCATGACCAGTTTTCGTCATTTGTCCGCGCTTTCACGTATAAACACGTTTGGAAACGTTTGGTTTTAGTTCTCAGTCTCGCTCATTGTCTCTCATAATTTAATCAGTTGCCATTAGTGAGACGAATGCGTTGTGTTTTTAAACACTGTCGTACATTTTAATTTGTGTGTAAAGCTATCAATTATCATTTGTTATATAAATGAATAATTACTTACCATTTTTTTTATTATTCAGCTTTTATAATCAATTTGTAATAAAATTTACTTTTGTAAACCCTCCATAGTAATTTACATGGCTAAAAAACATACTAATTACCAAATATTAGAACAGCTTAGAAATATACCGTATGATTCATTAGATGCCGAACATTCTGATACTGATGACGCGCTTTCAAAAAATGAATATAATATTATTCATGAATCCTCATCTTCCTGATCTGATTCTAGGGTTGAAGAATCAAACAACATAGGTACTGTACTTCTAAACAATGAACAACGTAGCAAAAATGATTGCATAGCAAATAAGTTTGAATGTTTGAAAAGTAAGGATGCTTCTTCTTGACAGTTTGATATTCCATCTCAGCATGCATGTGGCCGTTTCACGCAACATAATGTGCTAAAATTTCAGTCGAGCCCTACGACATACGCTACAACACGAGTAATCAGAGATAGTCATCTTTCTTCCTTTAGAATTTTGTTTACTGAGCCAATACTTAAAAATATTTAGAACTGTACAATTGATGAGGCTCAAAGAGTTTCTGGCAACAAAGACTGATCTGTTAGTTTAGATGAATTAGAAAAATTTATTGTTTGTGGCGTTATTGGGGGAAGAAACTTACGTATCAAAAGTATGTCGAATTCCTCTTGGAAATGCCCTTTGCTTAGTATAACTATGCCTCGAAATAGATTTCTGGAAATAAAGAAATATATCCGCTTTGATATAAAATGTTAGAGGAAAAGGAATCTGGTTCAAGATAGGTTTTGCTTAGCATCATCAATATGGGATCCATTCATTCAAAACTGTCAGAAAGCATTTATTCCTGCAGTATATATGACAGTTGATGAACAATTACTCCTATGAAAAGTACGTTGCAAATTCATACAGTATATGCTAAATAAACCAGACAAATTTCGTTGAAGTTCTGGATGGCTGTCGCTGTTGAAATCAGGTATTTGTTCAACGGAATTCCATATGTGGGAAGAGATGATGGAAGAAGTAACGATGTTAGGGTGCCTAATAGTGTAGTCCTAAAAGTGATGACTTCTCTATTCAAAAAAGGCTACAATGTCCCGGTGATAATTATTTTACTTCTTTAGCCCTATATTTGCAGCTGGCAAAACAAATTGCAGCTTTGTTGGAATAATTCGCCAGAACAGAACAGAATTACCAGAATTGGTAAGAAAGGTAATACCAATCCATGAAACTCTGGTTTCGAAACCTACAGAAAAACCTACGGTCACGCTAACATCATACCAGTGCAAAAGATCAAAGTCTGTGGTTATTTTGAGCACATAACATCAAGATGTAGAAATTCCTTCTGAAAATAACCTCAAAAAGAAGCCTGAAACCATACTTTTTTATAACAAAAATAAAGTAGGAGTCGATGTGATTGACAAAATGGCAAGGCATTACTCGGTCAGAGCCGGCAGCAGGCGATGGCCCATGCATGTTTTTTATAATATTTTGGATCTGGCTCTTATAAACAGTTGGGTAATATACAAAAGTGTTTGTAAATCAGATATTAGCCGGAGGGAATATGTTCAAAATGTTGCTGGGGAACTTTGTGTTGATTCCCCGCATAGTCGCTCAAATACTAGGAAATTGCCAGTTGATGATACTAGTACTCCTACAAATAAATGTAGACGTAAATGTGCCAGTGCTAAGTGTCGAAATAGAACCACAGAAATTTGTAGAGCCTGCAAGAAACCATTAAGATTTTGTGATGAATATTGTTCATAAATTTTAAATCTCATTTATTGGGGATATACTGTATAAAGACAACTTTTCTTTTTTGAATGCAAACAATTAATGGCTTTATCTAAATATCAAGAAAATAGGTTTATTTTTATCCTTAAATAAATGTTTTTCCCCATCTTTCTTTTTTCTCCTTTAAAATTAAAAATAATCTGTTTGCGTCAATTGACGCGCCTCGGTCCATTGGAGGAGATAAAAAGTCTGTTCTTTCTAGTGTTAATGAGTATATATTAGCCAGAATCTGATAATTAAAAAGACAATATTCTCTAATAATTTCGCTGCAAATTTTTCATATAAAAAAGGAGTTATATTGATTTTTAAAAGATACATTAACATTACAGTGAATTTTCCTGTATTTTGAGGATTCCATTTATATTAAATAGAAATAAATGATCTATTTAGTTGAATATTCGAAAAAGATTTTCTCATTCATTTTGGCTCCGAGTTTTCTCGAATAAACATATAAAGTTCATTTTCTGTTTATTACTATTACACAGAATTTGGGCGAATATTTAATTAAATAAAAATTTGGGGCTTAAATTTATTGTCATCTCATGATGATATTTTCTCTGTTTTAGGTCTTATAATTCACATTTACCAACTATCTGCAGTTAAATTTGAAAGTAGTTATAGCAATGAAGGATTAAAGAAATCTTGTTTTTCAATCTTGTATAGTCGACACTGAAAATTATTGTGGATTGTAAGGTGTTTTCTTTTTTAGCTTTTTGCGAGCTAATTTCTTAAAAGAATGATTCACATGTGGATTTTATGAAACTTAAACTTTTGTAAAAATAAAATTATATAATGAGACTTTCAAATCAAGCTCTACTGTTTCATTTTATCAAGTCATCAATATACAGAAAAATAAATAATATAAATTATAAGTGCCAAAATTCAATAGCGAGTTAAGGTATATAATAATGAAACCACTGTATAGGTACATAAAATTTATTTAAGAGACTAGTTTTGGTATGAAGGTTACCAAACCTCTTTATTCTTATACGACAGAAGAGAGTATGGAAAAATTCATAACGAAACAATTCTTGTAAATAAATTCTATGCTCCTATACAGTGGTTTCATTATTATATAAAGTATATTTTGTAAAATAAAGGTCAAACAAAACTACTTATTTCAAAATGTTATTCTTTTGACTCTTAAGCGATATGTGAGTTGATGATTGCAACAGTTGAGCAATTAGTGCTTAAAAAGCATGCATAGATAACTCAATCATTAACCTGTTTTAAAGTTCGACGATTGAATAGGGATTTAAAGGTACATATTATGCTCAACAGAAACGAGGTTCTTTACGAGAAGACCAATTGTAAATAAAGGAAAACGAGCTGGCGGGCAGAATAAAAGCGTTTAATGAGGCAAAACGGGTCAATTTATCCAGGAATGAAATAAATTTGGAAATGGATAATTTATATAAATATATATATATATATATATATATATATATATATATATATATATATATATATATATATATATATTATATGCTCGCGATTGTTTGCGCAAAAATATATTAATAGATATATTTAAGAGCAAAAGAAGATTGGAAATACATGGTGAGAATTGCAATTGAAATTGAATACAGATGAAAGTTATTTAGGAGTTTTGTGTGTTAATTTAATTTATATTGGAAGTTTTCATATCTTGGTTATAGACACACGTGTATGGAACACGGGGTATGAATACGAGTGCAATGAATAAATTGATATAAAAACAGAGTACAGCTACAAGGGGTATGCACACAGTTTATAACTTCACAGGAGAATGAAAATACGAGTAAAAAAGAAAGTAGAGTCTGGACACTTAGATATTCATATAATTCTCATTATAGGAACATTAGTAGCACTAACCTTGTCTGTCGGATGGAGAAATCACAAGTGGCTTTAGCTGCGAAAGTGTTACAAATACAAAAGGAGATCGACACTGATTGGTAAAATTAAAATGCGTTAGCCAATGTTTGTGATTGGTTGAGAACAACCGTACAATTCGTATTGGGGTAAAGAGAATCGGAAAGGTGTTGATGGAGTTTTGAAATTGAAATATGTGCAAGATCAGTAATCTCTTAAACAGAGAAATTTCCATGGGTGTTTAAAGAACTTTTGTGAGTGTTGGACAAAATTCTCAACTGCTACTACAATACTCCTCTCTCCAAGAGAGTTACCAACCCCGTTCTAGGGGTTTTATTTTAGTTCATATACATACGGTCTTATTATAACGCAGCCGGACCGTCCGGTGACGCCGATGGGCTAGTTAGGTTTGCTGGGACGCAAATTGCGGGCAGTACCACTAGATGGTGGGAAGGTGGGCGGATCGATTCTTACCCGTTTGTTTGTCCCTTTCGAGCTGGCATCTCGTGATATCCGAAAGTTTTGTACCTACCCTGATGATTGCAGGGTGATCAGCTCTGACAACATGGTTTCCTGCGATAGCAGATCAGGCGGCAACAAACGGAGAGAAGATATGGGCGAAGTATAGGTTATTAGTGGAGAAATTAACTAGTCCTGAGTTAGAAGATTCACTCCCCATATTGCAAGGTAGTGGAAGAAGAAGAATACAAGTGCTGTTCAGGGAAAAAATAGTCAACAAGGATGTGCCTGGAAAGACTGTCTGTTCAGTTGATCTTGTAAACGACTGGCAGTGAAGAGGGATGTGGTGTTTGCGTCTCTTCATACTGTTCCTTAGCTTACATTATGTCGCATGTTCAATGAGCATCTGAGATAATTTTTTTTCCTGGTATTGAAAAAATGGGACATAGCGCTCGCGCTACGACCTTTGAAAAGTCAAGAACGTATTGGATGTCGCTTGTAATCTGCCTGATGAGTTCTAGATGACCAGCATCAAATGGAGAGTGCACCAAATAATTCTTTGAGTAGATAGTCTACCAACCAATGGTTTTGTTTAGTGAATACAGTAAATACACATTTTTCTCTATATTTTAGGAAGTGACAGAGGGTGGGATATTTCCCAAACAGCAACCTTGATAAGGTTCTATATCTCTTTTGAGAAGAAATTAAGGATTTTAAGAAGAAAGAGAGGTTGGCATGAGTCACCAACCTTTTGTTGTAAGGTTGCATCTACATGGGTGTCTGACGCATCCCGAGAAATGTTCATGGAGGGCCCTGGTTAAGGATAGGCAAATGGTACAGCAGAGGACATAGTATTTTGGTGCAAATAAAAGATTCACACGCCTTGTAAATCCATGACAGAGGAGAGTTCTTCTTTGCGTTTGAGAGGAGTGTGTAGATTGCTGTATGATCCTAGAAACCACAGGAAGAAATCTATGGTAAACGTTATCCATAACACAGAACCAAGAAAGTTTCTGGAAGGAAGATGCCCCCGGAAATCCCAAAGTACAACAACTTTATCGTAGAAAATAAGAATTCCCTCAGGACAAACATGGGGTCAGAGCAGGGAGAGATTCGAGCGACAGCAAAGAGACACTCAGAAAAGTTTAGTATGATACCATACGTTTTAATCCGGGGTACATTTAAAGAAGGAGAGGCAGCTGCTCCTGTAAGTCTAAGATGGTATTAAGATGTTGTATATGTAACAAAACACAAAAGGAAGACCTCGTAGAACCTGATCCATGGAACGTTGGAAGGTTTGTTCACTGTTGCGAAGCTTCTTGTATACTCGTAATTTGAGCAGGAAGAATTAACTAAATATCGTGGTGGTAGCTGTCTATATGATGTCATCTGGGTGAATAGGGATCTGGTTGAAGGCATATACCAGTTCGTGTCGGAAAAGATTGAATATCCGATTAAAGCAGTTGAGGTCAGACAGATAGGAGAAAGATTATCTTTATGGGATAATACACCATTAGGCCACCTATTATCACCCACAGATCTGTACTTACCTAAAGAGTGTATTTTGGTAGGATATGAAGAGTAGAGGCCCAAAAGGACGTAAAAGTTCTAGTTATGCCAGCTTCCACTATGAAGGTGAGCACTTGCTCCATCAATGCGAGTTTATCTGAGCATAGACGAAGTACACGAGAAAATACAGTCCGTCATTTCGTCCCTATTCTGCGAACCACACTGTCTTTAATATCACTGTTTTCTCAAGATTGGAGGATAAGGCCAAGAGGTTACTGTAGAATGCGCTGGAATTATGGACTGGTGAAGGAAAGCGGACAGAGAGGAGAGAGCTTTTAGAAGAGAAAAATGAACCCGTAACTGTGCGTAAATTAGTGCGATCGACAAGCTTGCCATTTCGACAATCGACTAAATTATCATAGAAAGGGAGAAAAACAAGGCCCAAAATATGAGCGTCCACTTCAGCAATAGTAAACGTCCATCGAAAAACCCGACGTAGACTAACAGACAACTGAATGATACGCATTCCATAGGTTCTTATATCCAAGGAATTAGCGTCTTTAAGGACAAGATCATAAGAGGAACAAGCTTTATTGACCAGAAAGTCAGGACTAGCACTACATTGAGCACCAATGTCAATCATATATAAAAACCCGAATGATGGTCGTAAAGAGGAAATGGCGGATTAACTTAAGGAAGATAAGGGAGGGCAGAGATGATAGACCCATTATTCACTTGAATTTTTAATTTAAATTATTTGAGAATTTGACGCATTAGAATGAGAAAAGTTTGAATGTATTCGAGCAATAGAATGAGAAGAGTAAATTTAGGCTGCTCTGGCTTTTTGGTCTACGTTAATGTGCTAAGCGACCATAATGAGATCATATCTGGGGAGGAATCACACAACTGAAAATCTCTGTCATGAGAGTCTAAAAGCTCATTCTGAACGCCTTTAGCCCTGATTTAATTCCTTGAGTTGCTTAAAGAAACGCTTGGGAAGCCTATCCGTAATTACTTGCTTATTTACCCCGTAAGGGGCGCGGCGATTTGCCATCCTGGCCGCCGTGCTGACGGGATTCAGCACTCCGTCCGGCCCCAGCTTATCCTCTCTTCCTTCCTTCAAAACACTTGTTTCCTCTCTTTTCACACAACCTCTCCCACAACTTTCTCTAGTCAGCCTCTAATTTCACAGGGTAGATGCTGACCTTCCTTTCAGCCAACCGTCCCACATCGGGGCTGAGGGGGTGGGGGACAATGTTGCCTAACCCCTGAGCTCCGGTCTGGGGTGGCTGGTTTTTAACAACCTGCTTCATCCCCACCCATACCTTCCACACATCTCTTTTCCTCTCCTCTTCACAATCTATATTTTTTACGCCGTGTCTAAGGTGGAGCCGCCATGCCGATGGACTGCCAGGCCACCAGGCGGGAGGGGTGGTCCCAAATGGCGGCGCCAGGCTCTGCCGGGCTTGTAAGCACCTCTCGCAGTGCGGGCTACTGCGAGAGGTGTGCGCAATTGCATCCCGTGTTTAAAAAAGGGTCACCATGCCCAATGATGAAGATAAAAAAAAAACAAACCCAACCATCAACTTCCCCTGTTCCATCGACGGAGCCGCCCTCGGGCCGCTCCAGCAAAAAAATGGAGGTCCCCCTCCCCTGTGCTTGCACAGGGAACCCTCCATATTTCTCTAACCGGAGAGGAGGCTTACTCCTCTCCTTCGCCTACGGGTGCAGGGGACTCCCCCTCACCCCCTTCTCTGGAGGTGCTTTCGGGCACCTCCCTTTTCCCAGCGGCAGTCCCCTCTTTTCTTTCCAAGGGGACTGCCAAGAAAGCCAGCAGGCAGCCCTTAGCCAGCCGCTCCCCATCAAAGCAGCTTGGTAGGGCAAACCACCTTAGAGGGGAGAGGGAAGCCAGGCCCCTTCGGTCGCTTCCCTCAAAAGACCTGCTGGCAAGAATACTGAACCTTGCTGGGGTCAAGGACTGTGCCTCCCCACACAAGACTGGCGACACTGCCAAGGGGACCTGCGATGTCCTGGGAGGGGATGGCCAACTGGAGGCCCCTCCTGTGATAGACATGGTCCTTGAGGAGACCCAGCCTCAGACGGTAGGGCCTTCCATGGGGAGGAATTCGGGCTCGGCGCCAAGCACCGAACCCGAATCCGCCCCTATGCAAGGTCCTCCTCAAATGGCTGAGGGCTCCGAGGCAGTAAAAGGAGGGGAGGGATATCCTCCGACAGGTGCCCCTACGATAACAGCTAGCCAAGATAACAGGTGCTACAACTCCACTAAGAGAAACATGGGTTGCCATTGACAAGGATGCTAGCCATTATATCGTTAGAAATAGAATGTAAAAGAGCATAATGAGTTCAAATTTCGTTAGAAACGGCCGAATAGTTTGGATGTTATTGCCAAAACAGAATAATTATCTTGCTAACCTTGGGAGGACTTTGTCAATTATACCACTCGAAAGAGAATGTAAAACAAGATAAAAGTTTCAAATTTCGTTAGAATCTTCTGAATAGTTATGATGTTATTGCCAAAACAATACAATTCCCTGGCTAACATGGGAGGACTTTCCCAATTGTATCTTTCGAAAGGGAATGTAAAACAACATAAGGGTTTTAAATTTCGTTAGAATTCGCTGAATTGTAACAATGTTTTTAAAATAAAAAGGCAAAACATAGACCGACTGACTGACCGAAATAGTGAGATGTAGAGTCGCCGGCGACTAAAAAGTCACAACTTTCTAAAAGCTTAATAAAAAGCTTAACTAAATTATATCAAAATATATATATCTTTTAATCAAAATGGCGAGCCTTAACTATTCTAGCATAGACTAGCATATCCTGGTATAGTATATCATAGACTACCTTGCCCTACCTTACCCTAGCATAGTTAGTATAGTATGGTATATCATAGACTACCTTGCCCTACCTTACCCGAGCATAGTTAGTATAGTATAGTATATCATAGTATTGCCTAGCCTAGACTAGACTATTAGATCTTTGCCTAGTCTTGTATAGCATGTATATCATAGCCTAGCCTAACCTAGCAAAGCCTTGCTTATCCTAGCCTGGAATAGTGAACACTAGCCTAGTGTAGCAAAGCTTAATATATCATAGCCTAACCTAGCATACAATAGCGTAGCCAAGCCTAGTATAGCCTCTCATGCCCTACCTAGCATAGCATAGCTTAGTCTAGCCTAGCATTGCAAAACCAAGTCTAGCATGTTATTGCCAAAACAAAATAATTCTTGGGATAATCTTGATAGGCCTACGACAATTAATCATTTGATATTTAATGTAAAACAACATAATGGTTTTAAGTTTCGTTAGAATCAGCCCAATAGTTATGATGTCATTGCCAAAACAAAATAGTCCCAGGACTAACTTTGGGAGGACTTTGACAATTATACCTTTCGGAAGAGAATGTAAAACAACATAAGGGTTTTAAATTTCGTTAGAATTGGTTTAATAGTTGCATTGTTATTATAAAAACAATAAAAATCTAAAACGGGGACCGACCGACCGACTGACATAGTGAGATGTAGAGTTGCTCGTGACCTTACTGACACGCTACTAAATATCACACCAGAAAAGCAAATGGGGTTTAAGAAACTACATAGTAGAGAAAACAAACAGAGGCAGAAAAATTTAGCCGTAGTTTTAATCCATGACATCATGAATATTGTGAGGGAATCTCCACGTGGAAGCTCTTGAGCAGAACGAAACTTCCATGCACAGCAGAACGCCCGGTTAGGCCTAAATTTGTAAGCTTACCCCCTCCCCCCCATTCCACAAGCGGTAGCCTTGAACCATGTCCACCCCGACTCACTTTTATACGGGCAGAATAGCCTCTGCAAGAAGATTCGGGGCCATTCGAGAGTAGAGCTGTGTGCCGCTTACCACGCCCCACTGCGGGAGAGCCTCGGATATAAATAACGCCCGACTCCCCTGAAGAGACAGAGAGTTTAGAAGTCTCGCCCAGACCCCAGAAGATTCCCCATGGTTCCAAGTCAAGTGCTAGCAACAAAGCAAAGTGACAGCTGGACTATTTTGTATATTTAGAATTAGCCCCAGCCAGGAGGTAATTCCACTGAACGATTGCCCCGAAGGATTTTCTCGACTTCTCTCATCAACTCCTGCCGAAGCCCTCCTCATTTCGGGAAGCCGAAATACTCTTGCCTGGACCGAAAGTTACCCGGCCCACCCTTGTGTTTGGAGGACCGTCATCACTTTAATTTCCCGCTCAGAAGTTCCGAACGGCCTCACCTCACGTGTAGAAGACATCTGTAAGCCAACCCCTCTCCCCCCTTCAGTAACCCAATTGAGTTAATCCCCTCCCCATTTAAATAGTCTCCTCCTGGGATACCTTAAGTTCTAACTTCATAGCCAGATTTATAACTACAATTCCCCCTTTCATTTACCGATGTGATTTTGCCCGTTAATTCTCTGAGGTAATTGTACCCATCAATTCTCTCATTATTTTTGTGTCAATAAAATTATTATTTTTTGTACATTCCTCTTTAAATAACCTTGAGCTTTGCCATTGTTCATAATTTACCTGACCTCGTTGCACTCTATCGCTACTCAGCCCTTCTAAACTCGTGTTTTTCCGTCCCTTTATCGGTTCACTTTTAAGTTATTGGTCCCTCTCTCATACATATAATATGGTATTGATATAATGTAATGTCATACCACGACAAATATAATAAAATCAACAATGAAATAAATTGTGTAAACAGAATTATTTTTCTTAATTGCCTCAAGAAATTAATATCACTAGAAGGAAAACAACCATTGATTTACACGTATGGGATTATCGGTTTAAGTCTTGCAATGAAGAGTTTGAGGAGGAGACCTCCAGAGTGTACAATCAGGGCAATAAGTTTTGAGACCTATATTTTTCATATTATAAAATTAATAGATCTATTTAAAAGCTCAATTTTGCTTTAGTATGTTTGTATCATAATTTAAAAGGGAAATATTTAGAGCCTAAAGCTATTTTATTAGAAAATATAAACGATTGATGCGCACACTCAATAATCACAATGATGACCTGGGTTATTTAGAACTACTTCAATCCGTTTTGGCAAGCTGGTGGCCAAATTTGTGATGAAATTTTCTCCATTTTTGTTCAATAAGAACAGCAACTGCTCCGAATTTGATTGCTTCTCTTTATCAACCACCAATTTTATTATCACCTTTAAATTCCCGGGCCAATTTCCTAGAAGTTGGATGTTATTTTCAGCGAAGAACGATGTTATTGCTTTTACTTTGTGACAAGGCGTGCTATCATGCTAAAAAATAAATGACTCGTGAAACTGATCACCATTTTTCCTCCTAAAAATGTATCCTCCTGAAGGTCCTTAAGATTAATCTTGGTGAGATGAGGCTCCTTAGTAGCCTCTTCTTGACTTTGTCGAGGTCTCCATATCCCTTTGCTCGATGAAACTTCCACATATGCTTCTTTCTAATCATAGGCAAACGTGGCACTGATGGCAAACCGATCCTTGAGCTGGGACCTTACCGGGTGGTGATCTGGGCGGTCAAAGGATGCATTTGGCGTCTATTCTCTAAGACTACTTAGCAAGAGTGGAACCAGTCTTATTAAAATCATTAATGATCCTAAGTATGGTGCAACTTGATGCTATTCTCTTACGAAATATCTCCTTGCCTTTTAGGCATCTTTGCTACAGAGCAACAATGCTAATACGCCTTTCTTTGGGAAGAACTATTTCTGGAATTGAAAGTGTTTCAAACATTAATTTTTACAAAACAATATTATGAAATTTATTTTAATTACACATCATTCATCTAACTCATATTTATCATCATTTTACGCTCTTGATCGAATGGTAAACACCAGAGAGGTAAACTCACCTCCTACGGGAACAGAGCCATAGCGTTATTTGTTATTCAGCGAAGAAATTAATTTTTTAGTCGTGTGCGACTTTAGATCTCACTATGTCAGTCATTAGGTTCCCGTTTTGCTTTTTTTTTTGCTTTTTTTTAATAACATTGTAAATCTTTAGCCGATTCTAACGAAATTTGAAACCCCTATGTTGTTTTACACTTTCTCTCCAATGATATAATTGCGAAGGTTCTCCTAAGGTTAGCCTAGGCATTATTTTGTTTTAGCAATAACATCATAACTATACCGCCGATTGTAACGAAATTTGAAATCATTATGTTGTTTTACATTCTCTTCACAATGATCTAATTGGCAAGTTTCTCCCAAGGTTAGCATGGGAATTAATTTCATTTGGCAATAAAATCATAACTATTCAGCCTATTCTATCGAAATTTACAACCCTTAAATTGTTTTACATTCTCTTTCGAATGATATTGCCAAAGTCCTCCCAAATTTAGCCGAGGAATTATATTGTTTTGGCCATAACATAAAGACTATTCGTCCGATTCTAATGAAATCTGAAACACTTATGTTTTTTTTATATATTCTCTTTAGAATAATCGAATTGCCAGGGTTCTTCCAAGGTTACTCCGCAGCTTATGGAAAGTTTTAAATGTTGTAAGGGCCTAAATGAGAATTAGTGATAGTACGCGACTTTTGGGTCAGCAGACCTTGTTTCTTATTGTTTTGGAAATGCTGACTATTTAATAAACATTCCATAATTTAAATATTAGAATAATTATTACTATCACGTAAATTTTAAAAACGAATGAAAATAAAAATATATAAGTATTAGTTTCCAAACCTTTGGTTATGTCTGTAGATATGTTCAGATTAAGGGCCAGTTAAGCTCTTCTCAATTTACTCCCTCTCGGCGAGTCCTCAACAGAGAAGTACATACATGAAATCAACGTTTTTCTAATGCTATTAATATTTATTACTTAAAGCAATTACACCACATAATGACATAAACAAATTTCATTATTAAAGGTAAAGGTTGTGAAGGGTGATAAAAGCATTCAGAAATTAATAGATCTGCTAAAAAAAATTACAGTTTATGAATATAGAAACCCCTATAGAAAGGAAAATTAGTGGATATTTTTATAGGCACAGTCTAATTTAATTACATTCTACGTAGCATATCTGACACTAAGGTATGGGGCTTCAATTTTATCTGTTTATCGCATAATCCTATCTTTATTGGCCAAGCATTGGATAAGTAAATTATAAAATTATTTTAAAAATAAACATTGTCAAACGAAAACTGTATCATCATCACTTTTATCCCATATTTAAACTTTAAATAGAAATTTATAAGAACAAATCATTAGCCTCAAAATGATAGGAATAAAAAAATAGTACCTTTTATGGTCTACGGGAGAGTTTATATTTCTAGCATTAAAATCCCTCACACTCAACTTTTCTGCCAATTATCACTCAAGAAAAGCAAAATCTTCTACATTTTGTAATAGAATTGCCATTTACCTCATTACTGTGACGGCATTTTTACTCGTTTGGAGAGATGAATCACTTAACTGATACTTAATTTTGTTTGTGTCCAATGTAACATTTTGCCCTTTAAAATAGCACCAAACCGTGTGTATGAACGAAGGCTGATGGTAATACCCAAGCACCAAAAACATAGAGAGAGAAAGATTTTAGAGGCCAAAAATTACTAGTTTTTTGTAGTACTACAAAACTATAATAGATATATAACTCCCTACTCCCTAAGATTCTTTATCTCTATAAAAAACGAAATCTAATGAGAGCATTTTCTTCATTACATTGGGGTAAAGAGGATCTTAAGGAAAGTGGGAAAGTTGAAAGATATTTTGTATGGAAAAAAATAGCTCGATTACAAAGAAGTGGAGACTATAAAAACACAAAGAACCAGGAGGGTTATCAACCCTGGAGCCCCGACCATTTCTACAACGAAGCTAACTCCCTATTTTAGGACCACCCTTAACCAATTTGCGTTTGGAAGCATCGTCGATTGACAGCTCTGGTTCCAACTTTGCTGATACATATATTTTTTAACTTCAAAATTATCTATTTCAAATAAATTCATCTTCGATAGTAAAAGTAACAGAATTTAATAACCAGAGACCATGAATTTGTAAAGTCATTAACCTCATACCTGAGATCAATATGGAATAAAGCCATCAAAATGGACAATCCTCTATGACAGAAATGAAAATTGCCGATTTAGCTCCATGAAAGGAATTCATGTGTCAAATTTGGTTAGAGCTTTCATCCTTTTTGATGTGTCATGAAATAGTCCATTAAATTTATTAAAATATAATAAGGAAAACAGAAGTCTAAAAACGAACATGTAGGGAAAATGGCCTTGGAAATATATCTAGAACAACTTTTCTTTGATGATCGGTTAGAAAATTGCTTTTCAATTGCTGGCTTTGAGAAATTAAGTGGTTGATATATATTGCTGGTTGGATTTAAATTAGGGTTGGAAATGTGACGAAAAGTCATAGTTGCCTGATATATTATTCGAGTCTCCTAAATTAATTTTTTAGAGATTGAACCAAATACCATTATTCAGTTATATCATTGGCGTTGTTCATGATATTTTGAGAGAAACTTTCCTTTCAAAAAGGTATGCTTTAGCAGCACGTTAGTGAGATGTTTTGGACAAAAAGGTGATTAGATTCTGATTCAACTACAGGAATCTAGTAATATAAACTATATATGAATAAACCACCGAAAGTAGAGTCGGGCACGTAGGGCTAGTAACGATCTTTAATATACAAACTACAAAAAGATTGAGATTTTCTATTTAGTAATGAGTTTATTGATTGATTTTGTTTGATCCTAATTAGTGATCGCCCACTTCCCTTCACCGTATTAGTGTTACTTTAATTATTCCTAAATTAAATACAAGAAAAATCTACCATTCTAGAATTAAGTCGCAAAACGGTACATCAGCCTAGTTTCTATCGGCTTTTAACGCACCATTAACAAGAGAACCTCTCTCGCTCTTTACATATAAATATATATACTAGCTGACTTATCCGCCCTTACAAGGGTGGAAGAGTAGATTCTAAATGTATTGATCAGGAATTCATTCAGCAAACGCTAGGCTGTTCGGCGCTGGATGGTCCCGTCAGGCAGATTTGATCCATCTCGGTGGAGTATTTCCATGGGTGCTTTGCAACCTCGTAAGTAAATTGAAAGGCCCCACTCTTTCTATGGGTTTTCATTTCCAAGCCATGTTTTATCTCCATGTGGGTAGAGAACAATTTATGTAAGGTGGCAGAAATAGACACAACCTAAAGTTTTCTTTAAAAAGCTGCACTTTTGTGCCAGATTGCAGATCGATATGTGCATGCTTGTGACTGCCTGACCCATGACATATTATCTGACACTGTGGGGGAGGAGCAATCTATTGGGGTGGCGCAACCTAACATAGCGTTTGACCCACGCCGTAATTTCAGTCAATCGCTCAGGAAATTCGGTTGCCTACAACGAACAAACAATTATTATATAAATAACTTCCTCTTTTATATATGGAAGATTTCTTTCTTAACGCTATCATACAGATATTTTATAATTTTCCTAAACAAAAAACATTTTCATATCAGTTGTCAATAAATGGGAAATTATAATAAGTGATTAAAATAATGAAGCGAGTTTAGTATAAAATTTAGTTAATTCCGCGATTACAATAGTGATAATAAGCATCCTCGAAACTGCAGCTGGCTCACCTGGAGGAGACCTTTCATGCCCGATAAGCATTTACTTGTATCATGGGTTAATTATATCAATCTAATAGCCCTCAAAATCAACTGTTTTATAAAATAAAAACTTGAAAACATTCTTTTTATGGTTATTAGATTAATCTAATTGATGCAGCCCCTCACTTAGGGTGGATGATGAGGGTATAGTCTACTGGGCACTATGCATTGTCTAAGAGGCTTACCATTGATAAAATAAGAGCAGTCATTGGACGTTGCATGGCAGATTAATTTAATTATAGCAGCCAACTGATCAAAAATTACACGGTAGCGGCGTGGATGGATTTCTGAAAGAGACACCAGCTACTTGTCGCCCAACCTGAAAGATTCAGTTTATGGTACCAGACCGCAAACTCGAGCAGCATTAAAATAAATTTGGGGATAAGATCAGATACATCAAAGAATTCGCATTAGTCATTATCTACCAATCAGTTACTCAACGCATTCAGAAGCGTAGTGGTGTTGCCAGATATCATTTTAAGAGTTGACATAAATAAATAAAATTTACATCCAAACAAGTCTTACACTATCGCTTAACTTACTAATTTACTTTAAAATGACATTTAATATAAAAATATATTTTCTTTTTCACATAAAATATATATCATCAAAATGCCTTGGCAAGGAGCAATTCAATAGGTCAATACGTGAAAATATACCTTTTCTATCAGTCCGAAATATTTCGCGTTTTATATTATCAGGCCCCTATAGACGTCGCGAACAGGTCGGTTGGGGAAATCAGTAACCTCAACCTCTACGAAAAGAGGAACAAAATTCGTACTAACATGGACAAATTTAACATCCTCCCGATCGGACGTGTCACTACGGCCGACATCATAGCTGATGGTGAATACTATCCCTACACGCGAGAGGCCCGTGTTCTGGGGCTACAGATAACCTCTAATGGGTACAACAATCACATCAAGGAGAAAGTCTCACAAGCCAAGGCCAGACTTGGCCAACTCTACAGATTCAGGAGACTCTCCTTCCGCAATAAGAGAAAGCTATATTTGGCCTTGGTAAGACCGATCTTACTGTACCCAGCCATTCCCTTGCACTTAGCGAGTAAGACGCAAATTCGTTCGGCACAGTCGGTGCAAAATCAAGCACTGAGGTTCATTCTGGATTTCACCCTCCTAGACATGGTCCCTTCGACAAGGCTGCACGAACTAGCAGATATCGACCCCCTGAACGTGACTTTGCACAGAAGAGCTACGGAGATATGGAGGAACATGCACACCTATCTACCAGCAAGAGTCATGCATGACGTAATTATTCCCGAAGATGACTACCCGGAAAGACGCTTCAAAGCAGGATTCGCCAGCAGCCAACAGCGGTTGCGCGAAAACCTAGTGCCAATTTATAAGTAACTATTTCTCACCGGAAAGACAATTAAAGTAATCTACCTAATGATTGGACGATTAGACGAAAATTAAAAAGATAAAAAGATCCGTAGTGGACAAAAAAAAAAAAAAAAAAAGATCCGTAGTGGACAAATTGTCAATAAGGCACAAGAACTCTCAGTTGAGGACAATCTGCGCAGAATAAATTAAGTTATTGAAGAGTAACGAAAGCTCTCGCCACAAGAAAAGCAAAAGTACGAAAACAAAGGCTCGAATGCTTGAAAAAACTACTATTGAAGCATCGTACTGGCACATGGAAAGCAATAGCCAGACGTACTGGCACATCATTCTTCTACTAAAATACCACTTTTTCTATCTTTACCTCTCTTACTATCACACCCCATTTTCTATCTTTTAAGATCCTTGAATCCTTGAATCCTCGCGTTTTATATGGGTGGAAGCTACTCTTACATCCAATCATTTTCTGATTTAACAAAGATAAAGTTCCTCACTCAATTCAAATAAGCTTCTTGCGACTTATATTTTACCATTGAGGAACCGAATTTGAGGTAAACTACTTTTTAAATTGATTTATCTAAGACTAGCTCAATCTTTCCAGCTCAGGCATCATTTATCCATTAATACATTTCGTTAGATTTTGGCCCAATTTCTTCTACATTTCTTTATACACGCAATAATTTATGATTAAATATCTATTATTTTTTAACTTTAAATGCCTATTCAACCCATAAGCAAACTTATAATTAACTGGATTGCTCAAATACATGTTAGAAACACCGAAAGTTAATTTCACTGTTATTCCAGTCCCTTAGGGTAAACTGCCAGTCACATGAAACACTTGGCCAATTCTGCAATTTTGCTCCTTCATAGCATGCGTTCGACCGCAATGGAATCCTATTATTCACTTACATACAATCCTACATACAACAAAGGACATAAGAATGATATATTCTCAAATCTTTTCATATTCATTCAAATAAAAAAACAGTGAAAACCACACTTCCAACTTTTTCATACCAATATATCCTTCACTTTATCACAAATTAATTTCAGAACAAGACCCGATGAGTGTCAATAATCAATAAATCTCCTTCGGTAATAAAAAAGCACATCTTCCACTAGGACACTGAAAATTTCCGTTTCACTTCCATCATTCTTTGCGCATCGTCACGGACACGGCCAAATCACAACACCGCTATCATTTCCGTCCCATTTTTCAGAGCAAGGTAACTCAACTCCATCATATGTGGCGATGGGATAATTTTCTATATAAACCTCTCGCGTAACAGATGCCCGGCTCCCTCAATCCCTGGGCTATGGAGTGTTCCACCATTGTTGATTGGTGTTCAAAACAAAAAACTATCCGAGCATCTTCACTCACATCGAAGCCTGGCTCCTGGTACATTTAGCGTCGCTCAAGATTGCCATGCGTATCTTTATGTGAATTTCATTCGCCGTTCAGATGTTCTCGTACACGACGTGAGGGACAAAAGGCGCAACTGACCTAATTACTTACTCTAATTCTGTAATATTACAACTACGAATATTTTTCTCAATAAATTATTTATAAGATAATTAAAAAAATTGGAAATATCCTAATTAAATTCACAATTCCAATATGATTCACCCAAACAAAAATGAAAAGTCTAGCATAGGATAGAAAAGAATTCGCTCACTTACCTAAAGGAAAAGGGATCCATAAAAACGGGAATACAATGAAGCGGTAATATAGAATCAAAGGCAACTAATAATAAACCGATTTTCGGAAAAATAAAATTGTATAGGATCTCTTTCTCTCTCTCTCTCTCGCTCTCTTTCATATATATATATATATATATATATATATATATATATATATATATATATATTATATGCATGGAAATCCCAAAGGAAAATAAAACACAAGATTGTCCAAGCGCTTTCTTTTTGCCTTCGTCAGGGGCACAAAAGAGAATGAACAAAATAAAAAGGCTAAGCAAACAGTGGTGACGATCTCAAAGAACTATACCTAAACACAATTTAAACTAAACAAATTTAGTAACAAATATCAATAAGAAAAATTTATGGCAATAATTATTAAGACAAATTCAATTTCTTCTGTTGATAATTTTTAGAAATATTGAATTTATCTAATGAAATTTGACTTCATTTTGGTTGAAAGTGATTCCTGAGAATAGCTAATTAAGGCAGATTCAACTTAAATTCTCAACGAGATTAGGCCTAAAATCATGTACCTTTGCGTTTGGCCAATCTAATTCATGGCCGAAATAGACAAATGAATAGGGCATTGGAAGTTTTCCTTTTCGGCAACTATAATTATTTTGTTTAGTCTTTTGTTCATTTGACCTACATAAAAATATGACCAACATGTACATGGGATATCATAGATCCAAGAGAAATGACGAGGAGTTGAATTTTGAATTAGGTTCTAAGGAGAGAATTACTGCTAAAGGTAACCGTAACATTAAAATATTATTAAGTAATTTAGGAACTGAAGAAAGATTGTCAAGTAAAACTAAGGCATATGTAATGCGTTGACAGAAATATATCGAATCTACATCAATTGGCAATTCCCCAAAACTAAATTAAAATAAAAATAATGGCTTATTTAAATTGAAAAAAAATCAAAATCCATCAAAAGTGTCATCAGTATAAAGTCGATTTCTGTAAATAACTCCTAACCCGCATTTTTCTAATTTAGGTTCTTTACTAAATTTATTCAGCATAAACCGTGTACGTACATTTGATGAGATCGACGCTTTTGCATTTTTTTAACTATTCTGATTCATTATCTTTAGCGAACAAGAGAAATGCAACAAATAAGGATAGTAGATACCCAAGCAATCTGTATCCTTGGTTCCTATGGCAGCCCACACTTTATGAGTTGATCGTGGGGAGGGCTACTCCTTTGGCAGTGGCAACGAGGCTATATAAAAAGCACTAGCCATCCGTTGCCCATCATATTATTCATAGGGAGTTTGACTCGTTGAAAAAAACGAAC
Organism: Ceratothoa steindachneri; assembly: GCA_963969495.1. Classification (NCBI taxonomy): domain Eukaryota; kingdom Metazoa; phylum Arthropoda; class Malacostraca; order Isopoda; family Cymothoidae; genus Ceratothoa; species Ceratothoa steindachneri. The sequence goes on along the minus strand of OZ018318.1, from coordinate 94,865,956 downwards.
ACTTTATCCGTCACTGTCGAGACCAAAATATTCCCTCATTCCATTTCTCCATTACTTCCCAACTATTCTTCTCTACTCTTCACAATATTTACCTCTCCCACGGGTAATATAAAAAAAAAAATATATAAATATTTTTACGTGTTATGCATATTAATGAACACACCACACCTCATATCAACTATGACACTACTTAACTAGTAATTATGTGAGGTACCCTATTAAGCGGGAATGAGACTGAGATTCAACTTTTGGGTCTGGCTGAAATCTGCAGCGCCTGCCAAGAACAAAGAAAGTTGAATCACCCGCTTATATGCTGGAAGGAGCTATGATAACCAAAGCCGTGAGGAAGCGGCACGTGCGGAAGTTTTTCTTACTCTACCACTACCCAACATCAAGCCCACCATGATTTATCCATCATGATTTATCCAGCTTTGGAAATCTGAATAGGAAAAGAGTGCACTCAACTTATACCAGTAACATGCACTCATACACGAGGTATATAAATAAAGAAGAGTTGAAGAGTCGACTCCAATCTTTCAGAAAAGGCGGCAAGACCATCCAGACTTCAAAAATCATTTACACCAACTGCCCTCGGAACGTGCGGCAAATAATGACAAAACTGCTGCATAAGGTATTTTCTTCGATATTAAAAACAGCGAATATTTCATTAATCCTCAAAGCAAAGAAGATACCCACAGGAATGATAATTTTTTTTTTTTAATTAAGGAGCTATCTGGCGACTGCCGACTGCCGACTAAGGCATAAGTTGCCGTAAACAAACAGCCTAGTTCTAAGCTACTTTAAAAAATTGAACAGGAAACAATAAAAAGAAATAACAATAACAAAGCAATAACAAAAACAATAACAAAACCAAAACAATTAAACCGGGTTAAATGAAAGGGAGAAGGCCAGCCTCCCCCCAAAAGTCAATAAGTCCACCAGTTAAAGTACACGCACTCGTCCCGAGTAGAAGGGACAGGCGGTAGCGAGCCCGCCCATCCCGGCACCGGGACAGGTGTCGTGCGCGAAGATCACCCAGACTGGGACATTCGACAAGAATGTGCCGAACAGTCTGGGGGACGACGCAGTCGTTGCAATAGGGCGCAGGCGAGCGCTCCATCAAATAGCGATGCGTCACACGAGTGTGGCCGATTCGGAGACGACAGAAAGCAACCTGAAGCCGCCACGGCATTGGGGGATAGGTCCATGGGAACAGTCGTGGCACAATGGCACGCAACTTTGAGTTCCCTTCCACCATCTCCCATCTTCTTTGCCAAGCAGTCCGAAGAGCTGCCCGTATTCCTGCCATGTAGTCAGTGTGAGAAAGAGCGAAACGCTGGTCCAGTCGCAGAGTCCTCACTGACTCTTTGGCGCCCTCATCGGCGCGCTCATTGCCCGCAATTCCTACATGTCCAGGAACCCAGCAGAAGATAATCTCGACATCTGCTCGGCTCGCCAAAACCGTGGGGTCACGGATTTCGCGAACCAGGAGATGCGGAGATTCCAATGCCCCGAGAGCACTCAGGGCGCTTTGTGAGTCGCTATAGATCACAATTCGGTCTCATAAACCGGGCACGTCGAGTAATCTACCGTCCGAGTGGTGTATTGCCACCAGCTCGTCCGTGAAGACAGACGCAGCACCTGGTAGAGCCCCGCTGACTTCAAACAGAGGGGATACGGCGTGGAAGCCGACCCCCTCTTGGGACTTGGAGCCATCCGTATACACTGGCACGGTACCAGCGTGACACGATGTGTGCTCCAAAAAGGTCGAACGCAATACTCCCGGCGCAGTACAAGCTTTGGGAGCAGAGGCGTGGCGACAAATAGCCAAATGTGGTACCCTCCAGGGTGGCGTCCTGGGCAGAACCAGAGGTGCCACCGGCCCGAGAGCTATATCTACCTCTCGAAGGAGTTTCCTGGCCCAAAACCCAAAGGGCTTAGGGTATGACTGGCGTCTCTCGGTGGCATAGGCACCATCGAGATCAGCTGTGGATGCAGTGAGAGGTGTTGGCGACTGAGGGAGGCGCCGGGCTCGCGCGTACAGGCGAGTGATGCACTGCACACGGCGCAGAGCGAGTGGTATCTCCCCAGCATCGACCAACAGGCTCTCAATGGGGGACGTGCACCAGGCACCGGTCGCAAGGCGAAGGCCGGTGTGGTGGATCGAATCCACCTTCCGCAATAAACGCTCGGCTGCGGATGCATAAAACTCGCATCCGTAGTCGAGCTTCGAGCGAACAAAAGATCGATAAAAAAATAAGGCAGTAGCCCTATCAGCGCCCCAAGCGCTGAACGTCACGGAACGGAAAATATCCATGGCGCGGGTACAAGAGACCCTAAGGCTGCGAATATGAGCCTCCCAGGTGAGACGTCAGTCGAATACAAGACCAAGGAAACGGTGCGACTCAACCACATCCAGGCGCACCCCATTAAGAAACAAATCTGGGTCGGGGTGAAGCCGTGGATAGCGGCAGATGTGCACCACCTTGGTCTTGGCCAAAGAAAACCGAAATCTGTGCGCTTCGGCATAGCGAGAGACGCGGTTTAATGACTGCTAAATTAGAGGCTCCAGATTTGGCATCTGGCCGCGCCAAAAGAGATCGAAAGGTCGTCCACGTAGAGCGTAGCGAGGAAATCTTCTGGCATCACCGAGGTGATGCCGTTGATGCTCAGGGCAAAGAGTGTGACACTGAGGACACTTCCCTGCGGGACACCCTCTTCGTGCTCCTTTGGGTCGGAGAGGGCTTCCCCCACCCGTACGCGGAATCGACGATCTCGCAAAAATTCAGATATAAACATTGGGAGGAGTCCCCTCGCCCCCATCGTGTAGAGAGTCTCCATGATACTGTATCGCCATGCGGTATCATAGGCCTTCCCTAGATCAAAAAGCACCGTGGCGTAGTGCGGTTTTACGAAGAAAAGCCTCGCAGACGGCATTTTCCAGTCGGAGCAGAGCATCCGACGTGGAGCGGAACTTACGGAAGCCGCACTGTGCAGAAGACAGATGGTCTCGGCTGTCCAGGAAAAAGGCTAATCTAACATTTACCAATTTCTCCATCAACTTGCACACGCAAGAGGTTAGAGAGATTGGGCGGAAACCGGTCGGAGTAGAGTGATCTCTCCCCGGTTTGCAAAAGGCGAGCACAGTAGCGATTCGCCAGGAGTCTAGGAGAAGACCTTTCACCCAGATCCTGTTGAACAAATCTAACAGAAAGGCCATGCCTTGCTCACCCAGGTGTCGGAGCATGGCGTACGGGACATCGTCCGGACCATGGGCGGTGTCCGCGCACGAAGTGAGAGCGGAACGCAACTCACTTACAGTAAACTTGTCGTTGAAGGGTTCTCCGCCTCTGGAGGTAAAGTCTAGCCGGCGGCCTTCCGCGACATCACGACGTGCATTGAATGCTGGCGGAGCAGAATCACGGATAGAGAATGCGGAAAAATTGGTCGCTAAGGATTCCGCCACGGACGCAGGGCCCGAGATTGCGGTCCCATTCTCCTGGAGAACGGGAGGGGGGTCCTGCGAGAACTTGACACGAATCCTTTTGACTCGCTTCCACACCTCAGCTAAAGGGGTCTTCCCGTTAAGTGAAGACACGTATGCCCGCCAAGAAGAGCGGCGGGCGTGCTTCGAAATATACCGGAACCTAGCCCTAGCCCGACGAAATTCAGCGACAGTGAAATCGTTCGGGCGGCGCTTATAGCGCATGTAGGCATAACGCTTCTGTTTGAGGGCCGTCTCACACTCGGCCGACCACCATGGGAGTGGTCGGCGTGCGAAACGGCCAGACGTCCTAGGAATAGTAGTCAGACCCACGGCGATGAGGTTGCCGGATAAGAACTCAACGGCCTCATCTACCGACCTAAACTCCTCGACTGAGATAGAGAATTCAGTCATTTCCTGAAATGCAGGCCACCGCGCCCGTGCCAAGCACCACCGAGGTGGTCTCTCAGGCGGCAGTTGCCCTGAAAATGATATTTGAATGGGAAAGTGATCACTACCATGGAGGTCATCGACCACCCCCTAATCAAAATCAGGCTGTGCATCCGAAGAGCACAAAGATAGGTCAAGGCAAGAAAATGAAGCGGTTCTCGGACAGTGATGCGTAAACTCATCCACGTTTAGGACACCCATTTCAAGCTCTTCGATCAAATTGTCAAGGACTTCTCCCCTGGGATTTATGGAGTAATCTCCCCAGAGAGGATGCCTGCCGTTCAGATCTCCAAGCAAGAGATAGGGCCTCGGCAACCGTGCCACGACCCAGTGTAAGTCCCCCGCGTCGAAGTCAGCTGACGGTGGAATGTACACAGAAATGATAGTATACCTCCTATCCAGGTGCAGCTGCTCAGCCACTGCCTGAAAGGAGGTATCTAAAGAGAAAGGAAAAACGGAGACATCATGCCGGGTGTAAACCGCGCATCCTCCAGCTCGGCCATCCCGCGGTGGTGGGGTCGCAAGACCCTTATACCCCGGGAGGGCAGGCAGCGGGCACGCGCCAAGCATGGTCTCCTGCCAAAAAAATAGCTAACGGGGAACGGGACGAGACGAGCCTCCGCAGCTCCTTCCAGTTGGCCCGGAGTCCACGTCAATTCCATTGAAAGAATATGCCCTCCAGGCCTAGCTCGGAGGAGACGCGGGGGCCCTTCTCGAATTGAAGACCCTAACGGGAATGGCCGTACGCTTCCCGGGAGCAGAACCCCGGGCGCTGTTGGCCGGACAAAGCGCTGAAGGCGCTGTCGCTTTCGAGGACTTATTGGGGAAGGGTGGGCTCGCCATGCGATTCTTTTCCTCCCTCCGCCTCAAAACCTTAGGCGGGCGTTGCGGCTTGGGAGGCGGGGGGCCCTCTTTTCGAGGAACCACCGTCTCCGAGCCACTCGCTCCACCTCGGGGCGTGGGCGAAGGAGCCGAAGCTCCTTTGTTGCTGTCCTCCTTTCGGGGAACAGCTTAAGGAACCCCGGAAGATGGCCTAGCGACCATCTTCAGGGGTGTTGCCTCCTGTGAGTCTAACGACTCGGTGGAGGCGCACAGGGATGATAAACTAAAGGCCGATTTCCCTCGGACCTTCTTCGTGTTGATATTAAAAAAATGGTATGCCAACGTTTGTTGGAATACTTAAAAAAATAACCGCCTATTTAACAGGAGTCGCACTAACACTCCTGACGGAAAGCCAGGCACTAGCGATGATGTACAACAAGCATTCATTAAAAGTTGTGAAAGAATGAGCTCAAGCTCAAACAAACATGAATCAGCTTACCACGAAAATTCATGAGACTATATCAAAATAAGAACTCATCAAGGCCAAGTGTTAAAGCTAAGAGAAGCCACACCTCAAGTAAACTGCCTCTCCTCAATATTGCCAACAACATCTCTGTTGTTGTAATTTATCATTGTAACTAAATTAAGTAAACGGAGGCTTGGCATGCGGTTCCTATAACGAGGATAAGGCACCACTTTCAAAAGACCCCGCGATTCCACCTGATTTTCGCTCCTCATCCCCTGCAAAGGAGCTAAAGGGCTATATCACAAAGACTAATATAACAGCCATAAAATGGTAGGAAATAGTTAGTAAGAATAGTTCTTGTAAGACTATTCGATTGGTCGATTGGATGCATTAATTTTTTTTTAATGGGGTCCGCACATCCGACCCCAGCGCCGCACGATACACTGGTTCTCTTGCTCGGGTCGTCCTTCGTCACACTTTTTTTCCTCCACCCTTTTTGTATTTCTTCTTGGCTCTTGTTCTGTTTCCCGTGAGTAGCAGGATGGGGTAGCACTTCATTAGTCAATTCCTGTTTGATACATCCTCTTTGCTATTGCGCTTTAAATTCGAAAAACGATAATGGCGTTTATGAAGATTGTCAGCCAGGCATTCCCGATGCAGTATGAAGATGGCTAGCCATTAGTTTAGTAGCCACAATTTAGTCATTTGTCATTCTTTACCTTTAAGAAAATAACAAACTGGTCCAAGTGATTGCTTATGTTCGTTATCTAATGTGTTAATAGAAACTTATACCAATCTGTAATATTTTGAACGTTTATGGACTACCTAATGATTCGCCGAGCCATGAAATTTTAAGATTAATACAAATCAACTTATCTTTGGCCATAGTGGTTAAATAAAGATAATAAATACGAAAAACAAATACCAAATTTAGCTTCTTCTTTTTTTCCCTTCGTGTAGAATATCCCTATGAGAGCTTCTCTCTCATTGAACAGATTTAACTTCTTTGAGGAAATTTCGAAAAAGGCTTTTATCACCTCCATAGACATTTGACGGGCAACATCAACTTCACTCCCGTTCTAATTATGAAGTTTCATTCCAAAATAGTTTTGTTTCGATTAAAGCTCAAATCACTTTTTTCACATAATTTTATATAATTGAACTATCCATCATCCCCAAATGAAAGAAATCTAATTTAATGATTAAATCCCAGGGAAGACAAAGTAATAACTATATATATGCAAAACCCACGAATTTATCTGCACGAAGCTCCAGTAGTTTGAAGTGACTTAGCATTTAAAAAAGAACGGCGTAAAACCAATTTACATGGGCTTGTGAGTGATCGTGAGAGTTATAATTTTGCTGAACAAAAATAAAATTTGTTTATATAAAGAAGGCAATTTCTCTACTAAGGAAAAAATGGCTTAAGAAGTGATTAAATGAATGGGGAAAAACGTGATAAAATGAATGGTGAAAGTTGCGAATGCTGGAGGAAAATAACTCAAACCCTGCTTTGTTTTGGCTACCACTCCTTAATGCTAGATCACGAGCAGGACGCATTGGTACAAAATAGTGAAACAATAAGTTTGTGCTCATATCAATATGGTTTCACGCATTTTAAACAGAAGAACAAATAAGAAACCCTCGTCTTAAGCCATAGACATATATTCTTTGGGGGAGACCTATAAGAATGGTGAATATTTAAATTATCATTCCAGACAAGGATTTAGGCCGAAAACACTTGATACAACTGAAGAACATGGTACATCAAAGAAGAAAAAACTATTATAAATACACTTGATATTAAAAATGAGATGTTTTCCTAAGCATTTTTAACGCCACCTAATATTTGACACACCTATGCAATGCATATGCGTCATCAGGAAACACAAATTACCCGACGGCCTCCAGCAACCTACCTTATTTAATGATTTCCTTAATTAAACCTTTTCTCTCGTTAAATGAAATAGATGATAGGCCAATATTCAAGAATGGAGTCTATTTTTACCGATAATTATCGGCTCTTCACTTTAACGTCGGTAATTGGCAAACATTTGTAATTATATATATTGGAAGAAACTCTTAAAGCGATCGATCGTGCGGCGTTTACAAAAACAAATAAGGTTCAGAGAATTTAAACAAATAATTCTAAAAGAGGAACTAAGAGTCGAGTAAATCTAATTCATCAGATATTCTTTACAACATTTAATTATAGAACAATATATCAGTGCCTTATAACTGATTGCTAAGAAAATATGTAATCTTGCAAACGGAAAACCTAATCTACTAAGTAAGTGCGTGGTATGTTAAAAACTCCGAAGCAACATATGAAAATATATCAAATATTCCCCTAAAGCACGTGAGTACTATAACATCATCAACTATTAGTGACATCTTCATACACACCTAGATATAAAATACCCTTCCTTCAATCCAGAAAATAACACACCATAACTATAACAAGCAAGCCAATACATCTAATCTCATAGCATTCAATCAGATTACCATATTATACTTCATCCATAACTTTTAAGAAACTCTTACTTAAATGAAAAGTCCCAGAAATACTCCTCTCACAAACACAACAAAGATTCAGAAACGAATCACTCGAACCACAAACCTCCCAGTGACATCACGGGCCATTTTCATGACCGTTTTCTTAAAAGATAACTAACATAAGACACAAAGTCACGATGTAACTGTTCGCTATATAAGAACTGGCAATTACCAATTTTGGACAAAAGGTGGAGTAGATAATCACAATATTGAAACAACTTCATTCAATATAGCTTCACCAACTTGGCACCCCAAATCAGTGCAGACAAGCCCCAAACTGTACAAAACAAAGAAATCAGAATGATCATAAGATTATAACAAACTACCCTATTCCACACTTACATACAAAAGGCAAATAAAATATCAATTTGAGCGCATCTAACATTGATCGGAACACAAAAGTTCAACAAAGCACTAATTACCTAAATCTCACCTATCACTTCAGTTAGGGATTAAAGGACAACCCTAGAACAGTACTACCAACTGCACTGTAATGAATTTCTCTTTCCTAACACCAGATCTAGGCATATTCCTTCAATGGAATTGCCATGGACTCTAAGCCAAATGGTATGAGTTTAGGGGCTTTTTTCCTCCTGCCTATCAGGCAGGAGCAGTGTATCTACATCTAGATAGGAGTACTCTTTTATTTCTGCGTACATTCCACACTCACTCGAATTCAAAGCGAGTGACCCGTCCTTGTCAAGGGGATCAACGATCTGGAGAGGGGGGTGTCTTAATTGTGGATAGGTTTACGCATCACTGCTCGAAAAACGCTTTATTTATTTGTCTTGATCTTTCGCTGAGCTCTCCTGATGCAGAGCCTGATTTTGGATGAGAGGTAGTAAATGAACTCCATGTTAGTGATTAGTTTTGCATTCAAATATCAATTTCTGGACTGCTGCGCCTGATAGACCCTCCCGGAGGTATTTTTTGCAGTTGCGGTGGTCCAAATTTCAAGAAAGGACTGATTTCCCTGCCTGAATCGAGTTTTGGTCAGTGGATGAGGCTGTGGTTTTCTTCTGCAACGTCATTGCCGGGAGGCTGGCTATTATTCCTAGAACATTTAACTGTTTTGCCCGCCGACATTTCCGTGGTGGTCAGCTGAGTGTGATACGGTCTTCATACAGACGGGTTAGGGGTAATTGATTCGAGACAAGTTCTTGCAGGCCCCCTTTTTCGTTCTCGAGGAAAATAGAACCGCAATTTCAAACCACGCGTTCGTGGCGGATTCTGTCGCAAACTCTATCGCTACCTCCGCAATCTCTAGCCGGGAAGCTGCCCCACCAGCTTTCAATTCACCTCATGATATCTTTGAAGACCGCTCATTGAACTTTACCTCCAGAAGTAGAGAGCCCTTTGAAGACATGTTTACATTCAGTAATTTGCATAATGCTTTCGTTTCCTGATGGAGGCATGGCCTATCTTGTAGATTAGCTCAACAGGGCATGGACATAGAGTATCCCCTCAGACTCATAGCGAATCGATACTATGCTCGCTTTTTACAAACCGGGGAGAGATCATTATACCCCTGCTAGTTTGCGTCCAGTACCTCTAGGCTCCTGCGTCTGCAAGTTAATGGGGAAATTGGTAAATATTAGACTAACCTTTTTCTTAGACAGGGAATGCGACCTATCTTCCAAACAGTTCAGATTCCACTTCACTTCAGATACTCTGCTCTTACAGGAAAATGCTGTCTGCGAGGCTTTACTCTGCAAGCAGCAGTACTCCACGGTGCTTTTCGATCTTAAAATGGCCAATGATACCGCATGACGATACTCTATCATGGAGACTTTCACATACTGGGGCGATGGGACGCTTCCCAATATTTATCTCGGAGTTTTCTCCAGATCATTTATTCTGCGCACGGGTTGGGCAACCCATCTCTCGCCCATTTGAGCAGGTAAATGTCCTCAGTATCACACATTTGCACTGAGAAAAAATGGTATCACTTGGGGCTACCGAAAGATGTTCTCGCTACGCTTGACGTGGATGACATTTCCTTATCTTTTGGCGCGGCCAAGATACAAACTCTGGAACGTCGACTCCAACTTTCATTGAACGGCATCGCTCGCTATGCCAAAACGCAGAGGTTTTACCTTCCCTGCCCAAGACTATGGTGGCGCAATTCTGCCGTCAACTCTGGCTGCACCCTGACCCGGACTTTTTCGGAAACGAGATTCCTAGGGAAGTGGTGGATTAGCTGCGCCTAACCTGGGAGGTTCATTTTCGCAGCCTCACTTTCTCTATAACCCGCGCCATCTATATTCTGCTTTCCCTGAGGTTCAGCACTTAAGGTGCTGATAGAGATGGAAGCTCGACTACGGATGTGAGATTTATGAATCCGCTGCCGAGCTTGTATTGAAAAGGTGTATATAACCCACCACACTGGTCTACACCTGGCGACCGGAGGTTTTTGCACGTCGCCCATTGAGATCGTACTTGTCGCTGATGGGGAGATGCCACTCACTCTCCACCGTGTACATTACACTATGCACTTTCACGTGAGCCTAGCACCTTCCTCATTCACCAACGGCGCTCACTGCTTCAACAGCCGCCTCTACGGTGCCTATGTCGTAAATATACGCCAGTCATACCATAAACACTTTGGGTCTCGGGCGAGGAAAGTCCTTTGTGACCTCGGTTCAGCTCTCACACAGGTAGTGCCTTGCTTCTGCCCTGAAAGCCACACTGGAGGGTACAACCTTTGACTATTTGTCGCCACGCTTCTGCTCCCAAAGCTTCTTCAGCATAGGGGATATTAAGTTTGGCCTTATTGGACAATACTTCGTCTTGTGGTGGATCCGTTTCACTGTATATGGATGGCTCTAATTCCCAGGAGGGGTCGGTTTCCACGCCGTAGCCCCCCTGTTTGAAGTCAGCCGGGCTCTACCAGGCGTTGCATCTAACTTCAGTGCCTAGTTGGCTGCAATATACCGCTCGGTGGGTAGAAGACGCGTCTTTCCTGGTTTGGAGCACAGATTGTGATCTATAGTGACTCACAAACCACCTTGAGTGCTCTCAAAGCATAGGAATCTCCACAGCCCTGGTTCGCAGAATGTCTGACGCCACAGTTACCGAAAACCGGGTGGTTGTCAAGCTAATCTTCTGCTGTATTCCTGCACATGTGAGAATTTCGGAGAGTGAGAGTGCCTATTTAGGTGCCAAAAAGTTAGCGAGGACTACGCGACCAGACTAGTACTTCAATCTTTATCACTTCGACTATATGGCAGGAATGCGGGCGGTCCTCCGGGCTTGGTTGGAAGGAGGATGGGAGAATGCTGTGTGGAACTTCTAGTTGCGTGCCATTATTCCGCAACTGTTCCCATGGTCTTAAACCTTAATTTCTCTAAGACTTTAAATTGGCAGGGTCATTGGTCGCAGCGCCACTTGATGGGGCGCACGTCTTAACCTTATTGGGACTGCTTCGTTATGGGCTCATACTGTTTGGCACATTTTTGTACAATGTCACCATCTGGTTGATCTTCATGCACTTTACCTGTCCCCGTATCAGGACGAGAGGGGTCGCTTTCGCTTATGCCTTGTACTCAGGACGGGCTCTAGTACACAAACTTGCAAACTATCTGACTCTTTGGAGGAGGCTGGCCTCTTCCATTTTATTCCCCTCTCTTTATTTCAGCTCTTTCAAAATTAGAAGCAATCCTACAAAATCAAGATTTCTATATAAGCTTTTTGATTTGTAATGTAGTCGCACAGACATTTGGTCATAATTGCTGGTAATCCTAGTCTCTTTATTTGGAATTTTAGTCTGCATCTCTACACCTTATCAAACGCCTTTCTGACATCTCCCAGTATGAGGGCGGTTTGCTCATACTTCCCCTTCGGCAAAGTTTCTAATAATAGGGCCACGCCCTCTCCGTGCTTCTTCCTTTTGTAAATCCAAATTAGCACTCTGGTTTCAGATTGTTTTCTTCTAAGTGGTGGACCAATCTTCTGTTTATTGGCCTTCCATAATCTTTGCTATTACTTCTAATTGCGTTATGGGCCTATAATTGCCCGGCTCATCTTGTGGTCTTCCCGGTTTGGGCACGAATATAATATTTCTGCATTTTAGCGAATAAGGAAAATATCCAGTGCTCATCGAGTCGTTGAACAATTACACGAATGTGTTGATGAATTTGTTTGGTACTCTTAATAGATACTCTCTTGTTATGCTCGACTTTCCAGGCGCATTTTGCTTCGTAGCTCGGATTGTCGCTTTGATTTCATCTAGTGTCACTGATATGACAGTTTGTTCTCCATAGTTTCCTTAGATGCTGTGTAGTTGGATGTTATTTCGTTCATGTCTTCTTCTAGGTCTTGAATCACCCACTCTTCGTGTTCTCGATCGAATTCTTCGTTCTCGTTTGGTGATTTATCACAGACTTCACTCTAATGCTCTCTGCATGCATTTTAAAATTGGTGAGGTTCTCTTATTAACTCTCCTTTGCGTTTAACTAATAGGCTTTCTTGATCTCATTTTACCTCTTGCCAGATTTATTTTTTCCCAGCTCTTAATTCTTACGGTATTGCCCTGCTCATTATCTTTGAAACCTCTTTATCAGGATCTCTGATAAAGAGTGCGATCCCAGATTCAACACATTAAGCAAATGAGCATGTATATTCAGGCTAGGATATTAAGCGATTTTTCTTGTCTTAATTCGATTATATGCTTGGTTCCTTGTATTTAGTCTGCAGGGCCTTTGCTACCTTAGCATAAGTTTAATTTTGTTTTTGTTCTTCAGCAATAACCTTTCTCTTCTTTTCTTTTCTATCAACTTGTTTTATATTGGGCATACCATCGCCATAGTTCTGTGGTTGCACCCACAATTCAGACCTTTCTTCTGTTGGATCTTGCATTCTCTCCAAGTATGGTTGTTAGAGCTGCATTCAGAGCAGTATTTTTCATCTCTGTTGGGGCAGTGTTTCGATGTCTGTTTTTCTAACACAAAGCAGTTAAAGCACGTTAACACACTAACAAAATCATCCCATTTTATTTGCTCCTGTGTGATTTTCAAGATAAGGGCCAGCAGTCCATTTTCTCTGACCTTTCTAGCCATCGTTGTTTCCCGTAGTATGACTTTGAAAACATGTGTATATTCGCAGTTAGTGCTCTTGTCTACGAATTTAACTACTTCTTTGATTTTAGCAGTCTTGTCTTTCCTATAATTCATCTTTAATTTCTTGAGCGGGATGTTCCCCAATCCATGCGTCAATTTGTCTGCAGAATATAGTCTTTCGGGCTACTATCTGGGATGTGACTTTGCTTGTAGGCCTATTGATTGTAAATTTGTAGTTGTTTCTCTCTTAGTTACTTATCCACATTCTTTTCCGTTTTAAAAATCGCTACAAAGTACGTTGAGTAGTCCAATAGTCTAATTAGAACTATCCCAAGTTCATAGTAGATTAGCTCAAACCCTTTTAGTAGGTCCGGCTTCTGAGATCCTTTGATGGTACGCAAAGGCTCTGGCTTGGTGCTTTCCATTCTGCTGAGTCGTCGTCTTTTTCTTATGTTTTTTACATTGATCTCTATGAAAAAGAGTTTTAGAGTAAGAAAGATTTATGAGGTTTAAAAAGTGCGGTTACGATCCAGTCATTGTTCTCGCTTAGCCGCAGTGTATTGGCAGCCCTACCTACCTAGCCCTATCAGTTACTGCTCCTCTACCCAAGACGGTCCGCCGCTGTCATTGGTGCTAACCTGCCCCAGGCTAAGATTCGGCCTTCGCTAAGAAAGCCACCCGGTTCAGATAAGGCTCTTGCCCACCTAGGTATCTATGGAGTGTTAAGTGCCATAGCCGAAACGCCCTAGAAAATAGGGGTGTAAGAAAAGAGAGTAGGTTATCTAATTGTCAAGTAGAGTCGAGAAGTGTAAGTCTCTTTTGAGTAGATCCTGGTATTTCTTTCTTGGATTTCATCTCAATTCCAAAGAGTACTAAGGAGATTGCTGTACCGTACTGAAGTAAGTGTATAACAACTGCAACCGTCGGAATGACTTTTCTTGTTCTTTTTCCTTTTTTGTAGAAAGTTGTGAAAAAGAGGTGGGGGGGAAAGGTGTGGAAATCAAAGAAGCATTAGGTTAATAGTGTAGTTGCCTGGTGTACGGGCCATCTCCATTGTTCAGATTCTTAAGTGGGTTTTTGAACTTCTTATTTTGTTTATTTATTTTTTTATATGTATTTATTTTTTTCTTAACACGTATGTTGATTTATTTCTGCGTATATGAGTATATGAATATATATATATATATATACTTTTTTTTTTTTAGTTCATTTACTTGAACCTTGGTTCTGGTTCTTCTCTTTTGGTGTTTAGGAGGTAGTTTTTGTATTCTCCCTCCTCAGGATTGAGAGTGTCGAGTGCCTCGTTGGGGAGAAGACCTTCTAGTTTCTCCCAGAGGCTTTTTCCTCTCTTGTAGAGGTACAGGTTTATTAGCTCTATTCCCGTTTGTTCATGTAGGCTCCTCGAGGTCCGGAAGTCGAACCACTTGGAGCCAGTGATAAATCTGAGTCCTAGATTTTGCACTCGTTGAAGCATCGACATGTTTCTGTTGGATCCAATGTTGAGTGGTATGCTGGGGTACACGAGCTTGGATCTAACCAAGCTGATGTATAGCTTTTTTTTGTTAGCTATTGTTAGGTTTCGAAATCCATGGAGTTTGTCAAGTTCGGTTTTTGCGTGTTCAATTCTGTTCCTCACGTGCTTGCTTATTCCGGAACCTGGAGAGTCTGAATCAGAGAATAGGCGCGCGAGGAGAGTATTCGATGTCAGAGTTTCCTATTTTTAAAGGGGCGGTGCGATGTCTTCCTATTGAAGTTGCCGAGAATTTAGCCACATTCGTTAGTATCTTCCAGCGTCTTTTGAAGCTCGAGATTTTCTCGGCTTCTGCTGCCGTGGCTCTAGCCATCAGTTTTGCTGACTTTGTCCTCCGCACTACAAATTGGGTGACATTATCCACGTATTGTATATTAAGTGTTCTCCCGTCGGCTGGTTTAGAAAAGTATCTTGTGTAGATGGTGAAGAGAGTGGGGCTAAGGCATCCTCCTTGGGGAACACCGAAGTCGAGGTCAAAGGATTCCCCTGTGTGCCCTTCGAAGGCTATCACCGCTCGCCTATTGGTTAGATAGCTGCAGAGGATTTTCTTGAAAGGGGGAGTGAGTCTCAGCCTAGAGATTTTGTATTTCAGGCCTTCGATCCAGACCTTGTCAAAGGCCTTTTTTACGTCTCTGCATACGACGTCAATCCAACAACCTCTAGCTCGCCATTCTGCCGCGTGTTGCAGCATATCGACTATCGCTGTCTCGGTGCCTCAGTATTCTCTGAATCCATGTTGTTCTTCGTTCAGGCGGTACTTTTCAGCCAGTCTGCAGTTGAGGATTTTTTAAAAAACCTTCCCAACGGTCTCCAGCAGTGAGATGGGTCTATAATTCATGACCTGGTTAGATGGTTTACCCGGTTTGGGTATGAAGATCATTTTGGAGGTCTTCAGGCCATCCGGGAAGTATCCCATTGCTAGAGACACATTGAACAGGTTCTGCAGCTTAGGCTGAAGTCTTTCCGGAGCTTTTTTTAAATGCCTGATTGTAATTTGGCTGAGCCTCGGGGCTTCAGACTTAAATGAGGAAATGGACTCTAATAGTTCCTCCATTGATATTTTCTTTCCATCCTGAGAGTTGCCTTCAAATCGATGGTAGCATGAGGTTCTATAAGGGTCAAACCTCCCTTCTCTCTTCTCCATATACTCGAGACCCAATCCTCGAAACCAAGGTCAAAGTCTTCTTCTTCTTCTTCTTCTTCTTTTTCTTCTTCTTCTTCATCTTTTTCTTCTTCTAATATTTTGAAGTCTTTTTCCCAGACTCCGCGGAACAGCTTCTCTTTCTCCTTGGGAGTGAATGCCTAAAGTTCCTTCATGCCTGATTTATGTTTCACCTGGGGTGCGAGCGTTCCTCTTTAATTTGCTGATGGTCGTCCAAAAGGCCTTCGGATTTCTCTCAGTGTCTAAGTTTTCTATTAGACTATTCAATTTGTTACGGACTTCGGTTCCTAGGATGAAATTCAGCTGATTTCTCAGATGCTGAACGAATCGAAACTCCAAAGGTCTGGCATAGCCCAAGTTGAGGATGGTCTCGTAGACTCTGGAGAATCGATGCTGTAACACCACTCTCTCTTGTGTGGGTTTTGCTGGCATGATTATTTTGTGTGACTTTATTGGGATAGTTATAGTGTTGGCGTTAGAGATGAGGTGGTTAATAGCAGGCAGTTCGTCATCCAGATCTTCTTCGGATGCGTCCTGTAAATCAAGGTTAACTTCTGGGAATGTCCTCCTGTATTCTTCCCACTTTGTATTCCAGAAGTCATTTCTTGGGATAACTGGGACTGGGATAGGGGCAGTTAAAATAGTGATCAGCATGGGCAGATGGTCACTTGATGTTAGAGGCCCTGGCGAGATACGTTGGTGGAATGGGAAGTTAGGGTTCGTGAGCATGACGTCAGGTTTGGTGGCTGACCCTGGGTAGAAAAACGTGGGGAAGTTTAGTCCAATGCGCTCTGCAACGCCCGTTCTAGTCAAGAGATCCAGTGATCTACCTCTTGAATTTGTAGAAGAGTATCCCGCTGCTCTATTCCGGGCGTTAACCCTTACTATACCAAGAGCCTCAAAAGAGGCTGGGCGTCAAAATACCCAGTGACTCAATTGAGTCTGGCATGTTTTTTAGGCCTAAGAATCTTCCTTTTGTTCGGGTAACGGTAAATTTACTTTCTCTTTTGAATTATATATGAAGGATTGCTTTTATTTTAGTCTTTCAAAGAGAGTTGTAGATATCACACGCATTTTTAAATTCTGGTAATTAGTTTTTCATATTAATTAAAAAATGGCTAACCCTTCTCAAACTTTGGATATCTACTATGAACTTGATTCTGATTTGGAACTAACAGACAGTGATACTAACAGTTCAAACTTATCCGATGATGAATTAGAGCCAATTATTCCTGAAAATCAACAAATTGATGAAACGTGGCAACGCTGTCTTGACTTCTTCCCCCCAAAATATCGTATTTCATGACTCTCATTCGGGAATTAATGCGCACATGGGTTTTAAATTTGGAAAGTAAACCTTACACATATTTTGAAGCAATTTTTTAATCATGAAATTGTAACAGATATATGCATGAAAACAAATCGCTATTATGAACAAAGTTCAGAAACACCCTTCTTCCCTTCATCTAACGCTCATAGATGGAGGAATTTAATTGTAAGCGAGCTTTAAGTTTCTATTGGGTTACCCTACTAATGGCTCATGTGAAAAAACATAAATTAGCTGACTATTGGTCGACTGATGCCTTTATTGAAACTTCTAATTTCAGGAAATTTATGTCAAGGAATAGAAATCAGTTAATCTTAAGGTTTCTTCACTTTGCTGACAACTCGGTTGGAGGAATAAGAGGGACAGTGTGGAAAATAGGACGTTTTTTTCATTCATTGAAAGAGTAATTCCGAAGGGCATTTGTCCCCTTCCAAAAACTAGTGATAGACGAATCCCTCGTTTTATTCAAGGGTCGTCTGTCATTCAAACAATACATCCCTTCGAAAAGACATCGCTTTGGCCTCAAGCTTTTTGTTTTGTGCGATTGTGAGACGGGAATAATATTAGATATGTTACTTTACACAGGAAAAACCACGGATATTGTTCATAATGATCCATTAGGAATTTCGGGGGCAATTGTGAACAGACTGATTGAACCATATTTAAGATTAGGGCATATTTTATATACAGACAATTGGTACACAAGTGCTTCTTTGTGCGCTTACCTTCTGGATCAGAATACGGGACTTTGTGGGACATTCAAAAGCAACCGCAAAAATATGCCTAAGTTAGACAAGGCAGTAACTAAAGGTACCGTTGAACTACACAATAAAAATAGAATGTTAGCAATTCGATGGGTCGATAAGCGTGAAGTTTTGATTATTACCTCCGTACACAAAGGCAAGTCAGTAAACTCGGGAGAAAAAAAATCATTGAACAGGGAAAGACATAAAAAAAACAGATGCAATAATGAATTACAATATAAATATGCGTTTAATTGACAAATCAGATATGATGATCAGTTCTGTTGAATGTCTTAGAAAATCCATCAAATAGTACAAAAAGCTTTTTTACCGACTTGTTGATGTGTCCATGCTCAATGCATATAACATGCATTTGATGAATTTAGATTGTACACAAAAAAGGCTTTCTTTCAGAGAATTTCCAATGGAAGTAATAAAACAATTACTTGACAGACATTATTCTGGTGCTTCAAACCAAATGTGTACTCGGCCCTCGGTAAATTCCTTTGATAGACTACAAGGAATCCGTTTTTCAGAAAAACATTATATCGCTTTAATGCCAAATATAGGCGAACGGAAATCGGCTCAAAGACAATGTTATGTTTGCGCTAAAAAACATAGTAGAAAACAAACATCATTATGGTGCAAGCATTGTCAAGTGCCACTGTGTAAGGAGCTCTGCTTTTCTGAATACCATACAATCCAAGAGATGTGAAAACTAACCATGTATAAGCAGTGTGTGTATATTTGTGTACATCCATAAATACAAACTAAAATTTATACCTTAACCCTAAAAAAACTAAACAGTAGAACGACTATTATATTTTCGTTCAATTATCTGTGAACTTATTGAAAAATTTCTTTAGTTATAAAAGACTTGTTTTATGGAACATTACTGCGTTCAAATTCTAAAGGAATGTCTGCGGTGAGTGAGAACTCGTTCAGTATAACCTACTTGGTGGGAGATTGGGGGAGAGAAGACGAAAAACAATGCGGTGTTGTGTCAAATGTTACACCGAACAAAAAAGAGGCCATTTAAATAATGATTTAAAGCTCATCTTGTAATTCAATTTCCGGAAGAGAGATAAGATAAATATTTACATATTTTATATATTCTTTATTACTAAAAAGTTTTCTTTTCAAAGAAGCTAATTTTAAATGAGTTTTTTAAATGAAAAAATTGGGTAATGAACGAGGTTCGAGTTTTCAAGGCGTGGTATTTGAAGGGTTAAGGTCCCCAGCAAATAGCACTGGGTGCTCTTTTGTGAACAGGGTGTACAGGTCATGGTAAGGAAGATATGACCTGCGAGGAGGGGACTGGTATCCCGTGCTTAGTTCTATGTGACCCATAGCGCACCTTAAGATGATCGACAGAGTCGATTCATCCATAGGGTTACCTTGTCTGTACTGTAACTCCTTTTTCACTGTGCAGTTCTTTTGTATAACATTGTATCCAAAGATCTTCTGCTTGTCTTCGTCTTTGACGCTTGTTTCTGACAGCAGAAGAACATCTGGGTCTAGTTCTCTGTAGACATTATACAATTTGTTTTTATTAGGCTCCCATCCTTGCACCCCGTAAGGGGCGCAACGATTTGCCATCCTGGCCGCCGTGCTGACGGGACTCAGCACCCCGTCCGACCCCAGCTTATCCCGTTCTCCTTCCTTCGAAACACTTGTTTCCTCGCTTTTCATACAACCTCTCCCACAACTTTCAATGGTCAGCCTCTAATTTCACAGGGTAGATGCTGACATTCTTCTCAAGCCAACCGTCCCGGATCGGGGCTGAGGGGGGAGGAGACAATGTTCCCTAACCCCTGAGCTCCGGTTCGGAATGGGTTTTTTTTAACAACCTGCTTCATCCACCCTTATACCTTCCTCACATCCCTTTTCCTCTCCTCTTCACATTCTATCCCTTTTTACGCCGTATTCAAGGTAGAGCCGCCATGCCGATGGACTACCAGGCCACCAGGATGGAGGGGTGGTCTGAAATGGTAGCGCCTAGCTCTGCCAGGCCTGTAAGCACCTCTTGCAGTGCGGGCAACTGCAAGAGGTGATGCCCTATTGCGTCCCGTAGCACAAATAGGGTCACCATGCCCAAAGATGAAAATCAAAGAAAAACCCAATCCCCAACTTCCCCAAGAACAGCAACGGAGCCGCCCTCGGGCAGCTCCACCGAAAAAATGGAGGTCCCTTCCCCTTGTGCTTCGCGCAGGGGACCCTCCATACTTCTTTAACCGGAAAGAAGGCTTACTCCTCTCCTATGCCTACGGTTGTAGGGGACTGCCCCTCACATCCTTCTCTAGAGGTGCTTTCGGGCACCTCCCTCTTACCAGCGGCAGTCCCTCTTTTGCTTTCTAAGGGGACTGCCAAGAAAGCCAGCAGGCAGCCCATTGCCGACCGCCCCTCGTGTAAGCGGCTCGGTAGGGCAAATCCCCTTAGGGGGGAGAGGGAAGCCAGGCCCCTTTGGTCACTTCCCTCAAAAGACCTGCAGGCACGAATATTAAACCTTGCGGGGTCAAGGCCTTTTGCCTCCCCACTACAGACACATGACGCTGCCAAAGGGACCTGCGATGTCCTGGGAGGGAATGGCCAACTAGAGGCCCCGCCTGTGATAGACGTAGGCCTCGAGAAAAACCAGCCTGAGACGCTAAGGCCTTCCATGGGGAGAATCCGGGCTCGGCGCCAGGCACTGAACCCGAATCCGCCCCTATGCAAGGTCCTCCTCAAACGGCTGGGGATTCTCAGGCAGTACAAGGAGGGGAGGGATCTCCTCCGGATGATGCCCCTGCGACCACCAGGACCTTCTTTATTTCGAAGAAGGACCTGGCAGAGGCCGGTCCATCTGGCCTGAACGCTTCTACCGGCGGGGTTGAGAAGCGGATTCATTCCCCTCCCTCCTCTCCAGAAAAGAAAAAGACTATGACCAAAAAGACGAAGAAGACTCGAGGCTCCTCTCCATCCGCGGGGGCTGTGGGGACGGATGGGTCTGCTGCCACTCTAGCAAGTGACCAAGCCAAGATCAGCACATCCGCCCTTTCTGCCCCCCCGGTTGCGGAGCCTCCGACCAAGACAAAAAATGCACAGGGCGGAGTCTCGATGACATTGGGGCCCCTGATTCAGAGGTTACCTGGCGTTTTCGAGCCCGCTGGCTTCAAACGCTTCCCCGTTATTCGCTCCACTGATGGCACCATGTTTTCCAAGGGCAAGATGATCCATCAGAGTAGAGAATTAGATAGTGCAATTGGTAGAGAGCCGAAGGTAACCCGTTTCTCAGACGGAAGCCTTCTGGTGAATGCGGCGAATCCCGCCGAGGCGGCGAAGATAAGTGCTCTTCGGTCACTTCATGGCACCCCGGTGAGTGTGACGCCGTACTCTACCATGAACTTTGTGAAAGTAGTAGTTTAAGCGAGGGAACTCGTTGACTACTCCATTGAGGACATCACCCTAGAGCTGGCTGACCAATAGGTGGTCAAGGGGCCTCGAGACCCATCTCTACACTCTTCGTCACGTTCGACTGTGACAAGCTCCCAGAGTTGGTGCGTGCCGGTTGGTACCAATACCGCGTGAAGGCATTCGTGCCACTGCCACAGCGGTGCTATTACTATCACCGCTTCGCCCATACGAATCGCTCATGTAGACGTGCAAAGTCGGGGTCACCCGAAGTCTGTGTAAATTGCTCCAAGGTCGCACACGATAAGTCCAAATCGTGTGTGGCCAAGTGTGTCAATTGCGGAGAGCCGCAGCCTGCTTCTTTGATGCAATGTGGTGCATATCTCCTTGAGAAAGAAATCCTAGCAGTTCAGGCCCAGGATCGACTCTCATTCCGCGAGGCTAAGGACTTGGTCCTGGCGCGCCCGGCTCTGCCTCGGATGTCATATGCCTCAATAGTTAAAAAAGCACCCTCTGCTCCTGGCCCATCCAGACCAACGAGCACGGTTGTTTCCACGCCCATTCGGTGCCCTTCTGCGGGCTCTACCCAACCCGGGTGCTACCCTGGTTAAGCTTGTGGCAAAAAATGTTCATACCCAGCCCCGGCTGAAACCAGGGCTCCCCGCTCTTCCCCCAGCGTGACCGTTTCCGTTTCCGCCTCCACCAAGTCGTTAGACTCACAGGAGGCAACACCCCTAGAGATGGTCGCTAGGCCATCTTCCGGGGTTCCTAAAGCTGTCTTCCGAAAGGAGGACAGCAACAAAGGAGCTTCGGCTCTTTCGCTCATGCCTAGGTGTTGCGAGTAGCTTGGAGACGGTGGTTCCTCGAAATGAGGGCCTTCCGCCTCCGAAGCCACAACGCCTGCCTAAAAGTTCGAGGCAGAGTGAGGAAAAGACTCGCATGGCGAGCCCAACCTACCCCAATAAGTCCTCGAAGGCAACAGCGCATTCAGCGCTTTCTCCGGCCAACAGCGCCTGGGGTTCTGCCCCCGAGAAGCGTACGGCCATTCCCGTGACGGTCTTCAGTTCGAGGAGAAGCCCCGCGTCTCTTCCGAGCTAGGCCTGGAAGGCATATTCCTTCAATGGAATTGCGGTGGACTCCGAGCCGACGGGAGGAGCTGCGGAGGCTCGTCTCGTCCCGTTCCCCGTTAGCTATTTTTTTGGCAGGAGACCATGCTAGGCGCGTGCCCCTTGCCCGCCCTCCCGGGGTATAAGGGTCTTGCGACCCCACCACCGCGGGATGGCCGGGCTGATGGATGCGCGGTTCACACCTGGCATGATGTCTCCGTTCTTCCTTTTTCTTCAGATACCTCCTTTAAGGCAGCGGCTGTGCAGCTGCACCTGGATAGGAGGTATACTCTGATTTCTGCGTACATTCCACCGTCAGCTGACTTCGACGCGGGGGACTTACACTGCGTCGTGGCACGGTTGCCGAGGCCCTATCTCTTGCTTGGAGATCTGAACGGCAGGCATCCTCTCTGGGGAGATTACTCCAAAAATCCCAGGGGACAAGTCCTTGCCGATCTGATCGAAGAGCTTGAAATGGGTGTCCTAAACGTTGAAGAGTTTACATATCAGTGTCCGAGAACCGCTTTATTTTCTTGCCTTGACCTATCTTTGTGCTCTTCGGATGCACAGCCTGATTTTGATTGGGGGCTGGTCGATGACCTCCATGGTAGTGATCACTTTCACATTCAAATATCATTTTCAGGGCAACTGTCGCCTGAGAGACCACCTCGGTGGCGCTTGGCGCGGGGGCGGTGGCCTGCATTTCAGAAAATGACTGAATTCTCTATCTCAGTCGAGGAGTTTAGGTCGTTAGATGAGGAATTTGAGTTCTTCTCCGGCAACCTCATCGCCGTGGGCATGACTACTATTCCTAGGACGTCTGGCCGTTTTGCACCCTTACCACTCCCATGGTGGTCGGCCGAGTGTGAGAGTGCCCTCAAACAGAAGCGTTATGCCTACATGCGCTATAAGCGCCGCCCGAACGATTTCACTGTCGCTGAATTTCGTCGGGCTAGGGCTAGGTTCCTGTATATTTCGAAGCACGCCCACCGCTTTTCTTGGAGGGCATACGTGTCTTCACTTAACGGGAAAACCCCTTTAGCTGAGGTGTGTAAGCGAGTCAAAAGGATTCGGGGCAAGTTCTTGCAGGACCCCCCTCCCGTTCTCCAGGAGAATGGGACCGCAATCTCGGACCCCGCGTCCGTGGCGGAATCCTTAGCGACCGCATTTTCCGCATTCTCTATCCGTGATGCTGCTCCGCCAGCATTCAATGCACGTTGTGATGTCGCGGAAGGCCGCCGCCTGGACTTTACCTCCTGAGGCGGAGAACCCTTCAAAGACAAGTTTACTATGAGTGAGTTGCGTTCCGCTCTTGCTTCATGCGCGGACACCGCCCATGTTCCGGACGATGTCCCGTACGCCATGCTCCGACACCTGGGTGAGCGAGGCATGGCCTTTCTGTTAGATTTGTTCAACAGAATCTATGTGGAAGGTCTTCTCCCAGACTCCTGGTGAAACGCAACTGTGATCGCCTTTCGCAAACCGGGGAGAGATCACTTTACTCCGACCGGTTTCCGCCCAATCTCTCTAACCTCTTTTGTGTGCAAGTTGATGGAGAAATTGGTAAATGTTAGATTAGCCTTTTTCCTGGACGGCGAAGGCCATCCTTCTTTCGCACAGTGCGGCTTCCGCTAGTTACACTCCACTTCGGATGCTCTGCTACGACTGGAAAATGCCGTCTGCGAGGCTTTCCCCCGTAGACAGCACTACGCCACAGTGTTTTTCGATCTGGCGAAGGCCTATGATCTGCATGGCGAAACGGTATCATGGAGACTCTCCACACAATGGGGGCAAGGGGACGCCTCCGAATGTTTCTAAGTGAATTTTTGCGAGATCGTTGATTCCGCGCACGGGTGGGCAGAGCCCTCTCCGGCCCAAAGGAGCAGAAAGAGGGTGCCCCGCAGGAAAGTGTCCTCAGTGTCACACTATTTGCCCTGAGCATCAACGGCATCACCTTGGTGCTGCCAGAAGATGTTCTCGCTACGCTCTACGTGGACGACCTTTCGATCTCTTTTGGCGCGGCCCAGATGCCAACTCTGGAGCGTCAACTCCAACAGGCATTGAACCGCGTCTCTCGCTATGCCGAAGCGCACAGGTTTCGGTTTTCTTTGGCTAAGAGTAAGGTGGTGCACTTCTTCCGCCATCCACGGCTTCACCCCGACCCAGATTTGTTTCTTAATGGGGTGCGCCTGAATTGTGGTTCAGTCGCACCCTATTCTTGGTCTTGTATTCAAACGACGCCTCACTTGGGAGGCTCATATTCGCAGTCTCAGGGTGTCTTGTACCCACGCCATTTATATTTTCTGTTTCGTGACGTTCAGCGCTTGGGGCGCTGATAGGGCTACGGCCCTACTTTTTTATCGATCCTTTGTTCGTGTTTTAGCTCGACTACGGATGCGAGTTTTATGCATCCGCAGCCAAGCGTTTATTGCGGAAGGTGGATTCGATCCACCACACCGGCCTTCGCCTTGCGACCGGTGCCTTCCGCATTTCCTTCTATTGACTGCCTGTTGGTCGATGCTGGGGAGATGCCACTCGCCCTGCGCCACGTACAGTGCATCACTCGCCTGTACACGCGAGCCCGGCGTCTGCCTCAGTCGCCAACAGCTCTCACTGCATCCGCAGCTGATCTCGATGGTGCCTATGCCGCCGAGAGACGCCAGCCATACCCTAAGCCCTTTGTGTTTAGGGTTAGGTAACTCCTTCGAGAGGTAGATATCGCTCTCGAGCCGGTGGCGCCCCTGGTTCTGCCCAGGACGCCACCCTGGAGGGTACCACATTGGACTATTTGTCGCCACGCCTCTTCTCCCAAAGCTGGTACTTCTTTGGGAGTATTGCGTTCAACCTTTTTGAAGCACACATCGTGTCACGCTGGAACCGTGCCAGTGTATACAGATGGCTCCAAGTCCCAAGAGGGGGTCGGCTTCCCCGCCGTATCCCCTCTGTTTGAAGTCAGCGGGGCTCTACCAGGCGCTGCGTCTGTCTTCACCGCCGAGCTGGTGGCAATACACCACTCGGTAAGGGAGATTACGCGACGTGCTCGGTTCGGAGACCGGATTGTGATCTATAGCGACTCACAAAGCGCCCAGAGTGCCTTTGGGGCATTGGAATCTCCGCATCCCCTGGTTCGCGATATCCGTGACGCCACGGTTTTGGCGAGCCGGACAGATGTCGAGATTATCTTCTTCTGGGTTCCTGGACATGTAGGAATTGCGGAGAATGAGCGCGCCGATGAGGGCGCCAAAGAGTCCGCGACGACTCTGCGACATCACCAGCGTTTCGCTCTTCCTCACACCGACTACATGGCAGGAATACGGGCAGCTCTTTGGACTGCTTGGCAAAGAAGATGGGAGACGGTCAAAGGGAACTGAAAGTTGCGTGCCATTGCGCCGCGACTGTTCTCATGGACCTATCTTCCAATGCCGCGACGGCTTCAGGTTGCTTTCTGTCGTCTCTGAATCGAACACCCTCGTGTGACGCATCGCTATTTGATGGAGCGCTTGCCTGCGTCCTATTGCAACAACTGCGTTGTCCCCCAGACTGTTCGGCATATTCTTGTTGAATATCCCAGTCTGGGTGATCTTCGCGCACGATACCTGTCCCAGTACCGGAATAAGCGGGGTCGCTACCACCTGTCCCTTGTACTCGGGACAGATTCGTGCACATTGACTTGTGGACTTGTTGACTTCTTGGGGGAGGCCGGCCTTCTCCCTATTATTTAAGTGAGGGTTTTTTTTTTTGCATTTGATTTTTTTGTGTTTTTTTCTCTTTGGTCGCACGCTCCTGCGCCGGGGATACCTCTCACCGACGCACCAGATGGCTTCCTTTCCCCCTTTTTGTTGTGTTGTTTTTTGTTTTGTTTTTCTCTCTAATTTTGTTTTAAAGTAGCCTAGAACTAGGCCAGTTCTTATACGGCAACAAATGCCCAAGTAGGCAGTCGCCAGATGAGCTCTTAAAAAAAAAAATCCCATCCTTGCACATTGTGTGCCAAGATGGTTAGCCTATTTCTATACGCAACCCGTTAGTCTTTATTATTCTTTGGCAGTTTGACGGCCAGATTTGAACTGAATGTACAGTTCCGGGTCGTAGAGCCCAAAGTTCTCGTTGTAAAGCTTTGTTTTACAGGCGAGTAAGGAGGCTCTAATTGTCTCCCCGGTAACTAGTGAGTCATTAAACCATTTGATCTGCCCTTTTATGACTCCAGCTGCCCCCTTCTCTGTGGAGATCTCTTTTTTTATTGATGTTCTGAGAATTTAGAACCAAGGTGATTCTAATTTCTCCGCTGTCAAGCTCGAGTTCATCTTTTTTTTTGTTCAGAGTCAGTTACCTGAACCTTTGGTTCCACTTTATTTTTATTGGGCTTTTTCTGCTTGGGTGAGCTTGGTAGAGGTGCTGGGGCGTCAGTCTGTTGTTGTTAAGTTGTTGTATGTGTAATATCTTGGGGTTTAGCAGTATCCGGATTATTTATTCGCTGCTTGTGCCAGCTTTGTATTAGGGAACGATGCCGAGAGGACTTTTTCGGATTGTGGGTTGTCCGGAAATTTAATCGTGTCCATGTTGTTAGCTGCCAGCATTTTGTTAATTTCTGTGTTGAATGAACCAGGGCAAGCTAAGTTTATTACGTGTGCATGTAGAATGCATGACAGCATTTTGGTAGGGGTGGTGTTGCTCAGTTGCAACATGATATGGAGGTTGAGTTGGCATTACGTTCGGTTAAGTTTGTAGTTTTGTGGTAGCGGCGTAAGATTGCTTCGGTCTGTCCGAAGCCTCTCTTTTTTTCCTGAGTTCTTCCTTTCTGATTAGGCACTGCATTCAAAGGGTTTGGTGATTCCCTGCACAGTTAATGCACATTTTTGTGCTGCTCACGCAGTGCATCTAGTCATGTCCGACTGCGATCACTCGGAGCAATCTTTGGCTTCCCAAAGTTGGGGCAGGCGCTGGTTGAATGATCCTCGACCTTGTAACAGTTGAGGCAGGTAAGAAGCTCAAAAAACCTTTCCCGCTCAACTTGATCAGAGGAGATTACCATGGAAAAAAGTCTGAGGCCTGTTTCCTGCGCTTGTGCTGCCATTTCCACGTTCTTGAATATTAGTTTGAAAACATGGGATAGGCTACGGAATTTGACGTTTTTAGTCACTTCCGCCCATTGATGATTCCTCTCTATTTCTGCTTTTATTTCTTTGGCCGATCTTTCGCCTACCCATGGGTCCACTCTTCTCCAAAGGATTGCCTTCCTCGCTGCCAGAGCTGGGGATGGACGTGGTTCTAGGCCAATCTTGCAGAGTTCTAGTGCGCCTTCCACTGAGGTTATTTTTTGAAGGTCATCTTGAGTATGACAAATGAGTGTGTAGCCTCTGTTGGTCTCTATTAGACGTTTGAGGCCTATGCCAAGTTTTTCAAAGATGGCTTCGAATACCTCCGCCTTTTTTGGTTTTTGATTACTGGTAAATTTCACTGGGACTCGAAAGTCCAGCGGCTCCCCCCTCCCATTCATGGCGACGGGGACTTCTCATTCAATTAATTAATTTGGGGACCTTCACTTATCCGGTCGCGACAGAAACAGGGGAAATCTCCAATTAGTCCATCCCGACCGAGGAGCGCCAGAAACAGGAGAAATCTCCAATCAGTCCGTCACTCCTTATTAGATTCGTGAGGCAGAAAAGTATGGGTTCGGGAAACCCGCGACTGCTATAACCCCGGGACAGAAACAGGAGGTATCTCAATCAGTCCACCAGGGCTAGATCCCATTCTCGAGCGGCTGCAGAAACAGGAGGTATCTCCAATCAATTCGCCGCTACTCAGTCGGGGAACAGTGCACTTGTCAGTGAAGGGTGCCTCGCTGTTGACGCTTTAGGTTGAGTCCTGCCAGTTCCAGTAACCTTAGGATGACAACTGATCAAGCCTGTTCGTTGGCCGGTTTTGCAGAAGTTTCGGGATCAGGAATTTCCCCCAAAATTTACCTCCTTTATCAGGTTGGAGATTCATAGACGATGAATTTTGACCTCTCTTCCCTCTGATTTGGCTTGATCCTTGTTCACTTTCACTTTCTTGGCGCCTATATTGATCTAATGAAGACAGAAACAGGAGAAATCTCTAATCAGTCCTTCCTGACCGAGCAGTGCCAGAAACAGGAGAAATCTCCAATCAGTCTGGCTCTCCTTATTAGATCTCTAAGGCAGGGCGTTTTCCTTATTTGGTGAGCAAAGTGATATTCAGCATTTGGTGCCCCAAGATAGATACTCGAGACTGAGCACTGCCAGTTTCGTGTAAACTGGTGAGTTTGTCTGATCAGACTCACTTGATAGCCTTTTTTTGAAGATTGCCCGGGGTTGTGAATTTTTCCTGGAAAACTTTCCTCCTTTGCCAAGTTGAAGATTCTACGACGACGAAAACTAATTGACCTCTGACTGCCGATCACTCCAAAAGTCTCGATCGGGATGACTATGATTATGATTAAGTTAAGGTGGTTGCCTGTAAGGGAGGAAGATAGGGTGTGTGGGTAGATAGGGAAAATAGACAAGTGGAGAAAAGAGATAGAAGTGTGGTATAGTGCAAAGAAATGCCGAGGGCCTTGTGATCAGACCTATCACTTTTATTATGTTTTTTGTTAGCGTGTATTCTTTGTTGTTACTGTAGATTTTTAATGATTATGAATAATTATTTATGGAGTTCAAGCCATTTGTCTCAATAATTTTTAGTTTATTTTGGTGTATGTTATGCATTGCTTATTTTGTATGTTTTTTTAAATACATTTAAGTGCGTGCTTAATGTTTTGGGATTTTTGTGTGCGTGTGTTTTTTAGTTTTCTTGTTTATTCAAGTTGTTGATTATCGTCAAAATCGGGGGTTTTCCATAATCTTGGTTTGCGGTTGTCTTCATCGGTGATTTTTCGTAGTTGTGAGTTTATTTGTTAAGTTCGGTTGTTTTCTTCTTTGATGTTTTTAGGTAATACATCTCATTATGTGTAGAACGGCACTTCGTTCCCGCCAGCCACTCGGTTGGCGGAGCTGAGAAATCTTGCGCTACAGTCAGTTCTTCTCTTCTGGTTAATCATCTGGGTGATTTCATCACTCAGTTTCCGATTAACCAGTTCCTGCATTTTTCGGGTCTGCTCTTCAATCACTTTGTTAATGGGTATTATATTATCCCCGCCTCTCTGTGCAGATCTTCTTGCCTTCTTCTTTCTTGCCTGCGTGTACCCGTGATTAGGTACATGCCTTTATTTTACACAACTTGAAGTCGCCTCTTTTGTGTTTTTGAGACACATGAGAGGGTGGAAGTGGGGTAAAGCAACGTAGATCTTACAAGGGCACTGTTGATCTTCTTCTTGTTGCTTTCACGTAGATTTCTAAATGTATATAGAGTTCTGACAGCGGCCAAGGCTGGAGAAATTCTTTCTTCGACGTGCGTCTTGTACCCGGTAGAGGTGATTTTCATACCGAGTACATTGCATTCGTTGGCGTAGGGATATCGTGTATCCCCCACACGCACGTCTGCCCTTGAGGTGCGTCCGATGGGGACCACCTTGAATTTCTCTTGGTTTGTTCTTATCTTCCACCGAGCCTCGTAGTTGTTCCATCCCTGTCATGCGAGCTTGCCACGGCGCATTCCTCCATGGAGATACGATTATCTGGCTGAAATCATCGGCGTACTGAATATTAAGGGAAGAGGGGTACACAGTGGCTGGGACACCCGCGGTGTATATCGAGTAAAGGGTGGGGGACAGACACCCCCCCCCCCTGCGGGAGGCCCGCAGTGAGCGAAAACTTTGGTCCGTCCGTGCACCCTAGACTGAAATACGCCGCTCTCTCCATGACATAGTCACAGAGAGTTCTTTCTAAGTTTTCACTTAGACCCAGGTGTAAGATCTTATACTGCATGCCCCGCTGCCACACCTTATCCAACGCCTTTGATACATCCCGACAAACGATATTCACATAACTTCTGTCCCGTTTGGCTTTAGAAAGCTTTTCCGTTATGCCATTGATTGCCATTTCCGTACTTCGGTTCTTTTTAAACCCAAATTGACATGGGTTGTAGAGGGAGTTTTATTTCAGTTGAGACACCAGTCTCCCGTTGAGGATCTTCTCAAAGAGTTTCCCACCAAATTACAGGAGTGAAATTAGGCGGTAGCTCTTTCTCAACGTTGGGTCCTTTCCATGCTTGGGCAAGAAGATCATCTTCGTCGTCTTATAAGCATCTGGAAAGTACCCTGTATTCCGACATGCGTTAAAAATAGTCTCATTCCTTCGATGATGTTAGCGGGTGCCTTTTTGAAGTTTACCTTTTTAAGCCCCGATTGGCCTGGGGCTTTTTTGTCGGAATAAGCGGAGTGCGCCAAGGATCTCTTCTTCGGTGATCTCGGCGTCTCCGTCACGCAGTCTATCCACCTGGTGATGAGGATGAATTTGGTGTATTTCCGTGTTAAGCTGGTCTACGATGTTGTTTTCGAACTCTATATCAAAATCTTTGTTTTCTTCTTCTTATATGCTGAAGATTTTTTTCCAATAACGCTGGAGTATTAATTCCATGTTTCTTTCTTCTGTTTCAATGGATCCATCTTCTTTTCGGATTTCCATTTTCTTCTTTTTCCCAGATGATCTTCTGAGACTTTTGACTTTCTTCCAAAAGTCTTTGGGAGATGTATCTTGATCGAGGCTCTCGATCGCATCGTCCCATTGTCTCTGTTGTTGTTCGAGGATCAATTGGTTTTGCTCTTCCTTAATCTTTCTACTTCGTTGTAGCGAGTAAACTAATGCATTTCTGATATTTAACTCATACATGAATCTCAATTCTCTGTAGAGTTCTTTCATGTACCCAGTCCACCTGTATGAGGAGATGGTTTTATACTAGGTTTTGGGGATGCAAGCCCTATCCGCATTCATAAAATGTTCGTTGAGGTCGTTGAGTGCCTCGTCTATCTCCTCGAGAATTGCCTCGTCTAGATTTGGTGGGGATAGGCCTCGAGGAGACCCGTGTACCGTGTCCAGTTTGCTCTCCTGTAGTCTTTTATGACTGGAGCTGGGACTTGTATAGGGTTCCTGTTGATGATAAATAGGATCCTTATGTGATCACTACATGGTACCTGGACTGGTCTCATGTAGTAATTGCCCGGTTTTGTGGCACTTCTTCCTCGAGTATAGGTTGGGAAGTCTGCACCTATTCTATGGACCATATTTCGGTCCATCATAGTATCCAGGCACCTTCCGTTTCCATTGAAGGTCCTGGACTTGGATTCCCGACATCTGGCATTAAGATCCCCCAATAATACGGTGGGGGTTATTCTACCAAATAGGCCAGAGAGAGAATGGATGGCAAATATTCTCGTCTCGGCGGCTGGTACCCGGTGGCGATGACCAGCTTTCCTATATCAAGTTCGACCTCTATTGCAAGATAGGATTCTTCCAGGATTCTTATTGGTTTATACTAGATCCCTCTTTTGATGGCGATGGCGATGGCGTCACCGTCGTACCGCTATTGAGAGTAATTCGTGATTAACACGTCGTAGTTCCAGATCTTCATTTCGGAGGTATAAGTGTCTTTTCCATGTTCAGAAATCAAGATGACATCTGCATCAATCTCCCTGAACAAATTTCCGTAGAGAGTTCTTTTTGCTTTCCAGCCGTTGGTATTAATTTCCATGATTCTTAGTGAGTTCCGTTCCATTGCGAGATGTGTTTACCTGTGTTTCTTCTTGGTCATTTTGCTTTTCTTGGCCTGTAAGGTGGGTTTGGAGTGCCCAGGCTTTTCGTTCTTAAGGGGAGGACTAGGAGTCTTTGACCGACTCTTCGTCGCTTTTGTGCGAGTGCATAGGCTCTCGTCACTATCCGAAGATGTGAGTTTTGCTTCCTCTTTGTCATTAGTCTCGTCCTCTTCTTCAGATTGCTCCGATGAGTGAGACTCTATGACCTCTTTTAACTCAGTGGCTTTCTCTTTGTTGTTCCGCAATAACGCTATCCTTGAATGCCCTAGAGCATTTGGGGTCATCAGTTACGATGATGGATGGCAAGTTATTATCCTTTAGATGAGCGTTTAAAACCTGGCTGTAGCCTACAGGTTTTACCGCATTTACCACGTTTGCATGAGTGATGCAGATTAGGATTTTCGCACTTAGATCGTTGGTGAAGATCATCTGTGAGGGAGTTGAGGCCATCCCTTCACTTTTCTTCACAGTGCTTGCGTATGTGGTTGTTTTCCTCTTCTTTTTTTCTTCTTCTATTTTCTTTATGATTTCTTTCCTCTTGGGGCAATAAAGTGCCATCGTTCGATGGGGTCCCTTGCAGTTCATGCACATTTTTTCCGTGCTTTTGCAAGAGTTATATCTATGACCCTGTGTGGTGCATTTGCTGCACCAGATCGTTCCTTTTGGGGGGCAGTTGGCGGTGGTATTTTGTTCCAGAGCATAACAAACGAAGCACATCTGGATGCTATGGTACTTGTCATGCTCGATAGTGCTGCCTGGGATCCTCATGTTGAAAATGAGGAGTCCTTCCTTTGCCGCCTTGTGGGCCATTTAGGTGGTCTGAAAAGTCACCTTAAAGACATGAGTGTGATCATGGAATTTGATCACTTCTCTTATCTTTGCCCATGTGTGATTTTTCTCGATTTCAGTTTTGAGATCCGCGGGAGAGTTCTCACCCATCCAACTCTCCACCTTTCGGCAGATAACACTCCTGTTTGCAGAGATCGCTGGTGGGGTTTTGGCTTCCAAGTTCATCTCCTTTAGCACTTCGGCCCCTTCATCAGATAGGAGCCGGTCTATGTCCTTGGTCTCACCGTATAAAGTGATGAAACCATTTGGGATGTCAAAGAGCTTCATTAGTGCAATCCTTCAATTTGCAAATAAGAATTGGCACACGGTCTTCTTCTCGGGGTCTTTTTATAGCTCTGGTCCGTAGGGGGACCCTCTTAGGGAGGGCCTCCATCGTCGTGGGCTTCTTCTTTCTTCTTTCTTGTGGTTCTTTTCTTCCTCTGTAAAAAATGTGTAGTTAATATGTTATGGGTGAAAAAAGTGATGTCAGAAGTGGTAAAGGAGGTAGAGTCAAATGTTGGATTTATCTTTGATGTGAGAAGAACGCTCCCGTCCAGTTTACTGTTGTTTCCTCGCTCGGATGGTGTGGGGATGATGGGCGATGAAGGATGGGAGATAGTTCTCGAGTGAGGACGTCAGAGGGTTGAGCTTGGTGGACTTAATGCATAGTGGCCGAATCAACGACCGCTAAGTTTTTGCCGCCTTCACGGGTACGTACGCCAAAACTGCATGCAACTACATAGAGACGGGAGTATTTCCCTCTATGATTCTTGCCGAGTCTCCCGGGCGATGAGGATTTCTCCTCCGTCCGGGACTCGCAGTTTTGCCCCAGATTCGAGATAATTTTTGACTTGTGCTTCTGCTGTGGGCTAGGGCTCAAACCAGTTTCCACGCAAGCCCTTAATTATGTCAGTTCAAGTGGCCGACATAGTTAAGACGAAATTAATGAAAGGCAGTCATCCGAGCAGGTTACCACGCAGGGTGTTGAACGGGAGCAATGAGGTGTTTAGGCCATCTTTTTACTTCATCACTCGCAGCGATAATATTATATGAAAATCTTTGCAGATCGACTGGAATCCTAAAGACTCCCAGGAAAGTCGCGTTCTTAGATGGCGAGGCTCAATAGTCCGTAGTTATTAAACACGCGTGAGATTAGAACGCTCTTCAGAAGGTAGTAAGGCAATACTACGCAGTCGAATATTCGCTGAGCTCTCTCGGAATGACATCAGACATTGGACATAATAAGAGATTAAATATAGGTAGAATTAGAAAAAAAATAGTAAGAGTGTAAAGTGGTTAAGGAGTGAGTTTAAAGAATAGATGATGTGTAGAAGACAGAATAAAAGATCCCTGGTGAAAGGGTAGCTCTGTTTGGGTTGGTTTTGTTTGTTTCGTTTTGTTTTTATTTATAAACTATAAATTTTATAGTTTATTTAATCAAATTAACTTTGTTAATTTAATTAAGGGTTCCATCTTGATGATGATTGATTTGTGGCATTCAAGCCTTTATTTGAGACGGGGTTTTTAAATCCCGCTTTAGGTATTTGAAAAAATTTATATTTTTCCTAAAATGTTAGGTTATTTTAAACAATAATTTTTATTATTTGAGTGAATTTTGGTTTTATGGTGAAGTTAAATTTTTACTAAAAAACTTGCGCATTACAATGGCTGAGTCTCGTCTATTGTCGATTCCGTAGTGTGTATTGGGGAGTCACGTCACCGTCAGACTGTAATTTACTACTTTTAAAAGGTCTTATTTGTCTGTCGGCTTCGATGTCTAGGTGTGTACGAGAGAATTCAGGGGTCAAGCGTGCACCAATGGATTGCCATATCCTCTTAGCTTTCTCATGGAGCGCCACGTTGATTGGAGATAATTCAACCGAGTCGTGGAGCTCCCTCTGTTTTTTGTGTTCTCTTCTTTGGTTGTTTGTAATGAGTAAAACCGCCTTATTCTGGATGACTTGTAGTTTCGCAATGTGGGTCTTGGCGTACGCATTCAACGGCACCGGGGGGTACAAGAGTCTCGAGCGAATGCACGCAATATATATCTTGAGTTTATTTGAGCGAGTTAGGTCAATGAACCTATAAAGCTGTCTCAAATCTCTCTTGCTATTCGTGACTGTCCGCTTGATATGACTCTTGTAGCCCCCTGTTGTGATTTTGAGCCCAAGAACCGTCCCTTCCAGGCAGTATGGGATTCTCTCCCCTTCTACCCGTATATCGTTGAGGTCTTGCGAAACATGGGAATTATTTTGAATTTTGGGGCATTGGGCGATATCTTCCATTTCCACTCGAAAGAGTTGATTTTGGAAATCTCCTAAGCCGTATTTATCGCCATAAATTCCCTGTGAACGTAAGCGGCTGTACAAATTTGCGATATATCGTCAGCGAACTCAACGTATATCGTACCTTCGGAAAGAGGTTGTGGTAGGTCACATGTGTATATGTTGTATAAAAGGGGACTGAGACAGCCCCCTTTTGGGACCCCTGATTCTAACTCGAATTCGGGGCCTTTTTATCCTCTGATGCGTATGTATGCTCTCCTCTCCATTATGTAATCGCAAAGAATCCTCTCAAGAATGGGGTCGAGACCTATTTGAAGGATCTCAAATTGTAGGCCTCTCTTCCAAACCTTATCAAAAGCTTTTTTGACATCTCGGAGCACGAGGTCGGCATGCCTTTTGTCTGCCTTGATCTTGGCGAGCTTTTCTGTGATAACGGCTGGAGCCGTATCAGTCCCTCTTTTCCTTCTGAAGCCGTGCTGTTGCTCGTTATGCAAGTTAGCTTCGTCGAGAAAAGAGTTGACTCTGTTGGGTAATATCTTCTCAAAGACTTTGCCAGCAAATTCTAAGAGAGATATCGGCCGAAAGCTGGCAGGGCAGACCGGGGGCTTTCCTGATTTGGAAATAAAGATCCTCTTGGCCACCTTCCACTGATCGGGAAAGTAGCCCGTGTTCAGAGCGGCATTCATGATGTTAAGAAGCCCACTCAGAACATTAGGCTGGGCCTTGATGAAATTTTCCCTGGTCAGTCCCGTGGTACCCGGTGCTCTTTGACGAAAGGATTTTAGTGCAACGGAGAGCTCTTGGGCAGTTATTTTACTCCCATAGCCCTCCATCACTCTTTCCTGCGATACACAATGATGAGGGGAGGTTCTGTGTATTTGTGCGTTTAGTTGTTCGATTATGTCAGTCTCGAATTCGAGGTCGTAGTTGTCATTTTCTTCCGGGGTAATTGTAAAGATTGAGGACCAGAAAATCCTAAAAATTTCCTCGATCTCTTCAGGCTCGTCGATTTCTATACCGTCGTTTCTAAGCGTTATTCTTTGGGGGGGAGCTTTTCCTTTTAACCGTTTAACGGTTTGACAGAAGGTGTGTGAGTCTCTTTCAATTTCGAGTTTTTCTATTAGTCTGTCCCATGTGAGTATTTTTTGGTCCATAATTAGTGTCTGGATTTCGTCTTTAATTTCTCTTAGTCTTCTGTCGGCATTGTGGTTGGGGCCTGTCAGCGCTACTACATTGGACATGTCCTTATATTCCTGGGCCAGGGGTTTCATGGGAGAGGTCCAATAGGGAGCTGGAAGGGTTTTATTCTTAATATGGGGGACACTATTTTCGTCGGCTTTAATTAGGAGGTCAGTGATTTTATCCGGCTCTTTATCTATCTCTTCTAAATTGGCATCGAGTAAAGGGTCAGGGATATAATTTAGAAGATAATTTGGTAGCTTTCCCAGTTCGCCTGCTTATAGTTTTTGCGTTCTGGGATTGCAATTTAGATGGGATTTACACCTACTGTAATTTTAACAGCCTGGTGGTCACTCGGAATCATGGGGCCCGGTTCAATGTAAAAGTTGTAGAGAAACCTGATACTAGATAAAACAATATCATGTTTCGTTGCTGCATTTCCTGTAATGTATGTCGAAAATTCTGGTCCGATCCTTGTCACCTATTGTCTGTCTAGTAATACTTCGATGTTTCTACCTGCATTGTTGTAGGAGGTATACCCCGATGCTGCACATCTTGCATTCAGATCTCCAGCAAAGATTACGTTTCTCTTATGGCTGAAAATCTGTAGAAGGTTGTGCAAGGGTACATAGCCGCGTCTTGGGGGTTGATACCCGGTGGCCACGACCAGACCCCCCAGAGAAGTGTCTACCTCAATGGCAAGGTAAGATTTATCTAAGTCGGGTAGTCTTTTATATTTTAGTGCTTTTTTGACCGCTATTGCGCAGCCGTCATACCGTTCCTGGCTATGATTATTACTAATGACGTCATATTGAAATATTTTAATCTCTTTATGAGCAGTTATTTCGTGTTCGTTAATAAGTATGATGTCAGGGTCATTCTGTCGCAAGATATTGCCATAGATGGAACCTTTTCCGCGTCATCCATCGGCATTCATCTGTATTATCGTTAGTCTATTAGTCATTTTGTGTAACGTTTGGGTCTTTTTATGTGTGGGATTAAAGTGGGCGCTTATTCGCAATCCACTTCAGCCCTATGTGGTGTACTGGGTGGGGTGTGCACTCTGCTGTTTCGTTTTTTCCTGTATTCGATGTCCGTGATTGTGTGAAAGCAGTCGGTGGACAATTTTACCATATTTCGTGAGAGAGCCTCCTCAACTTGCCGTTCCGGAACCTCATCAGAGCATTCCCATGTGTATCTTCCGGTATTAAGACCCTCAGATACTTCGTGGGAATCAATTTCAGGTAGGAAGGGGGCCGATTCGGGGGCATATAGTTTAAGATTAAATCCTCTCGAAGGGTATTTAAG
The DNA here is from genome assembly GCA_963969495.1 of Ceratothoa steindachneri. Taxonomy (NCBI): domain Eukaryota; kingdom Metazoa; phylum Arthropoda; class Malacostraca; order Isopoda; family Cymothoidae; genus Ceratothoa; species Ceratothoa steindachneri. The sequence goes on along the minus strand of OZ018318.1, from coordinate 94,828,559 downwards.
TTGGGTCTCTCTGCCTCGAGATGAGGAGGTTGACCTGGGACCACGTTTCTCTGAAAGTTTCTCGACCTCGAAGACCTGGTCTCTTTTGATCGCACTGCTTCCTTGTTCAGTGACTTGGTGTGAGTTTTGGGTGTATTCGTGTCAATTTTTTGGAGTGTAAGCGGCGCTGGTTTTTCTGTTTGGGAAGTTTGTTTGTTTTTGTTTAGGCGTGTGTCGCGTGTGGTGGCTGTGTTTTGGGGCGTGGGTACCTTTGTGCACGGTTCCAGACACTGAGGGGCTACGCTTATACGGATAACCTTCTCTGAAAGATGGTTGTCGCGGAACCACATCTCTTGTAAGCCGTTCTTTACGAGCATACGGTTGACCTCGGTTGCGAAAGTTCCAGGGCGAGTGATGTTAGCTATGTGTGCATAATAAATGCATCACATAATTTTTGTGAAGTGTTCGTTTTTAATGTAAGGAAAGGTTTTCTGGTCGTTATTCTCGGCAATCGTGGCTTTGGCAACTTTTGCGTAGGTCGAATTTACCTGCTTTTCCTCCGTCTCGCATCGTAGCTGGGTTTCTTTCTGAATTTTAGTTTTTCTGATCGGGCATGCGATGGACATAGTCCGGTAGGGGCCTTCACAGTTCAAACACTTTGGGGAGGTACTCTTGCAGTGGCGCCAAAAATGGTTGCGACCTGCACAAATAGAGCAAAGAGTGAGTTCTTTATTTTCATGGCAGCTTGAAGTGGTGTGTTTGCCGTACTTGTAGCACCCAAAGCACATTTGCAAGTCGACAAACTCTTCCCTTTCAATTTGCTCTGGGCAGACTCTCACACTAAATAAAAGTAATCCGAGATCCTTAGCCTTATGTGCCATCGCCGTATCCTCGAAGACAACCTTGAATACGTGCGTGTAGGTTTCAAATTTTATGACCTCTGCAACTTTTGCCTAAGGATGGTTCCTTTCGAGTTCGTCTTTGATGTCCACTGCCGAGTGACTCCCGACCAAAGAGTCCAGGTGCCTGCAGATGACACTACGGTGAGTTTTTATTTGTGGCGGGGTGTTGGGTTTTAAGTTTATGGTCTTTAGGCATTCAACTGCCTTGCTTGAGGTTAAGGCTTCACAGTCGACCTCCCTCGCACAAATGGCAGAGTATCCATTTTAGATGTCGATAAGTTATACCAGTGCAATCTTTATGTTTCCGTAAATCTGTTCAAATACTTTACCACGGTCAGGTTTCAGGCCATCCAAGAGGACCCGAAGAGTAATTCGAAGGGTATCCTTCATTTTTTACACATCCCACCACTCGCTGGATGGTTACAACTAATAGAAAAACACTTGTGTAGAAAAGATGGTGAGAGAGAAAAAGGTGGAAGAGATCAGAGGGTCAATGTCCAAGTACAAAGAAAAATAACCACTGTACCTCACAAAAAATTTCCACGTAGAAGTATAGATTCGTCCAGTACCGACTTCAACAAAAAAGGCCAGTGGTCCACTTTCGAACGAACGATCGAGCTACTATCAACAAGACGAATCCCTCTGTACACTCCCTCGCTAAAAATTCACTTTATGTAAAAATCCGAAATTGCTGTCAAACCGGAGTCAGACTTGCTAAGGTAACCAGAGCAGTCCGGAGTAACTTATCAATCAATCAATCAATTTGTGTATAAAAATAACAGAGAGGGACTGCTGTAACACGGCAGTCAGGTAGTCAGAGAGGAGCGTTGCGGAAAATAATTAAGAAAGGGACAGCGAGAGTAGATAGGTCGGTGGCTATACACCGAAGCGAGGTGTTGTTATGAGGGTGTTGGTTATGTGGTAATTGACTGGGCGAGGGTTGGGGGCAAGTCAGAGGGGGGACTGACAGTCCATCCGGAAACGCGTTATTCACGATGCCTCATTGGTTTATGCGAAGAATGGTACGGGAAGCAGGTGTTCGTGGGCCGCGGGATATCGCGGCGCCATCGCGTACCTTCTTACGTGTAGCGAGGTGTAAAGTGGGTCTGTGGTGAGTTTTCCGAGTTTTTTTGTAAGTCTGGTGTGAGCGTAAGTGTTGAGAGGATATAGTTTGTTGTTGTTGTGTAGTGCGTCCATTGTCGAGTACAGCGGCGAATGTCAAGCGCGCTTCAGAGCAGAGTTCTGAATGCGCTGAGCCTTTTGCTTCCAGGTGTCGCTCGAAGCTACGAGTGACAGTGGGGCGTACGTGAGAATGGGACGCACGAGTGCTTTGTATAAGTGTGGTTTTAGTTTTTTACTCGCTGGGCAGAACCTACCCAGCGATGCGTTTGTACGTGAGGCTCTTGCTTGTATTATGTTCTGGTGTAAGTTGAACCTGAGGGATTTGTCGAATGTTACCCCCAGGATTTTGGTGCACTGTGTGTATGCGAGCCTTGTTGGGTTTTGGTGGATTATGCCTGGTGTGTGTGAGTAGATTTGTAGGTTGTGCATGAAGTGATCTCTAGCGCCGTAGAGTGTCATCTGTGTCTTCTGAGGATTCGTGGCAATCAGCCATTTGTCCTCGTAGTCTGTTTTCTCGACAAGTATTCTTTGTGCGTGGAGCGCGATTTCTTCGGGGGCCCGGCCGCTGACGAGAATGGTCTTGTCGTCGGCGTAGGCCACTATGTATGTGTGAACGCAGTTTTCTGGTGGGCGTGGGGTGTCGTTTGTGAACATAATGTAGAGTGTGGGTGCCACAACGCTTCCTTGAGGAACGCCTGAGCGTGGTGTGAAGGGTCTTGAAAGGGTGTTGTTGTATCTGATGTGGCAGCGCCGTCCAGTGAGGTAGTGTGAGAGGAGCCTTCTGGTGCAGAGAGGTAACTCCGTGTTGTTGGCGAGTTTCCAACGGAGTCCCTCGTGCCACACCTTGTCAAAGGCTTTCTCCACGTCCTTACTGACGGAGAGAGTCTTTTGGTGTATCTGTCGTTTCTTCTGTATTCTGTCGTGTACGATGGTCACAGCCACCTGAGTGGACCTGATCCCGTGAACCCGTATTGATGGGGGGAGAACCAGTCCCTCTCTTCCAGGAACTCCCGTAGGCGGCGGTTGACCATTCGTTTGAGTATTTTGCCTAGGTGCTCTAGTAGAGCAATAGGCCTGTAATAGTTTGGGTGTTTTGGGTCTTTGTGTTGTTTATGTAGGAGTATATTGTGAGAGACTTTGAATATTTTAGGGAAGTGGCCTGAGGCTAGAGAGGCATTGAATAGATGTGTGAGTGTGGGGTATATGTCTGCGGGGAGGTTATGTATTAGTGTGGCTGGTAGGCCGGAGGAGCCGGGGGCGCGTTTTGGTGTCGATTTTATTTAGTGTTTTGTTTCCTCGACGGTGATTGGAGTGGTAAGTGTGGTCGTATAGTCGAGCACCTCCATACGTATCAGGGGGGCAGGCCTCAGCTCGTGAGCATGAGTCCGGCACCATTCCTAAATGTCTTGGAAGTGCTCCTGCGCATGTGGTTTCGGTGGGTTGTGGGTGTGTACTGTGTCCCAGTGGGACCTGAATGCGTCGAGGATGTGATTGGTGTCTGTGAGTGTGTGGTTGTTTATTTTCTGTGTTATTGGTTTGGATGGTTCCGTACCCAGCATCCTTTTCACGTGCCACAAGAAGAAGGAAGGGTCCATGCAACGGGTGTCGTCCGCGATGCGGACGACCTGACGCCACTGCCGGTTCCTATCTAGCTGCACGCATTGAAGGATGCGGGCCCGTAGTTGGTTGATGTTCTGTTGTCGTGGGCCTCTGGTGTAGTGGTTGGTGTAGTGTGTGATAAGTCTCTGTGTGTGTATTGAGAATGTGAAATGTTTTAAGCAGGTGTAGTTTTTGCGTAGTGAGTGTAGATTACGTGCGGTGGTGATGGTGTCTAAGAGTGAGCACCAGTGGTGGTCTATTTGTCCTGGATTGGTGTTCTCCAGGTGGAGGTTATGTGATGTGTTTGTGGATATGTGGCTCCTGAATTCAGCCCAGTTTGTGTTTTTGAAATCGTATATAGGTGATGTGGGGATGAGTATGGGGGATGTGGATAGGAGGAGTAACAAGGATTCAAGGATCTTAAAAGATAGAAAATGGGGTGTGATAGTAAGAGAGGTAAAGATAGAAAAAGTGGTATTTTAGTAGAAGAATGATGAGCCAGTACGTCTGGCTATGGCTTTCCATGTGCCTGTACGATGCTTCATTAGTAGTTTTTCAAGCATTCGAGCCTTTGTTTTCGTACTCTTGCTTTTCTTGTGGCGAGAGCTTTCGTTACTCTTCAATAACTTAATTTATTCTGCGCAGATTGTCCTCAACTGAGAGTTCTTGTGCCTTATTGACAATTTGTCCACTACGGATCTTTTTTTTTTTTTTTTTTTTTTTTGTCCACTACGGATCTTTTTAGCTTTTTAATTTTCGTCTAATCGTCCAATCATTAGGTAGATTACTTTAATTGTCTTTCCGGTGAGAAATAGTTACTTATAAATTGGCACCAGGTTTTCGCGCAACCGCTGTTGGCTGCTGGCGAATCCTGCTTTGAAGCGTCTTTCCGGGTAGTCATCTTCGGGAATAATTACGTCATGCATGACTCTTGCTGGTAGGTAGGTGTGCATGTTTCTCCATATCTTCGTAGCTCTTCTGTGCAATGTCACGTTCAGGGGGTCGATATCTGCTAGTTCGTGCAGCCTTGTCGAAGGGACCATGTCTAGGAGGGTGAAATCCAGAATGAACCTCAGTGCTTGATTTTGCACCGACTGTGCCGAACGAATTTGCGTCTTACTCGCTAAGTGCAAGGGAATGGCTGGGTACAGTAAGATCGGTCTTACCAAGGCCAAATATAGCTTTCTCTTATTGCGGAAGGAGAGTCTCCTGAATCTGTAGAGTTGGCCAAGTCTGGCCTTGGCTTGTGAGACTTTCTCCTTGATGTGATTGTTGTACCCATTAGAGGTTATCTGTAGCCCCAGAACACGGGCCTCTCGCGTGTAGGGATAGTATTCACCATCAGCTATGATGTCGGCCGTAGTGACACGTCCGATCGGGAGGATGTTAAATTTGTCCATGTTAGTACGAATTTTGTTCCTCTTTTCGTAAAGGTTGAGGTTACTGATTTCCCCAGCCGACCTGTTCGCGACGTCTATAGGGGCCTGATAATCGCTTGTGATTATTTGTGTAATATCATCGGCTAATTGTACATACACGGCATAATCCTGAGTAGGAAGAGGGAGGTCGCTCGTATAGATGGTATAGAGCGTCGGGCTCAGGCACCCCCCTTGAGGCACTCCTGTGTTTAACGAAAAAGGTTGTCCCTCGTAGTTATTCATTTTTATGGATGCCTCTCTGTCCTCTAAGTAATCACAGAGGATCCTGGTAAAATTTGACTCCATCTCGAGGTTACACAGTTTGAACTTTAGCCCAGGCACCCAAACCTTGTCAAATGCGGAGGCCACGTCTCTGAGCACGACGTCCACCCTCCTATTTTGGGCCTTCGCGTTCGCGATGTACTCAGTCATGAGAGCGAGGGCAGTCTCCGTACCTAGGTGACTACGGAAGCCATGTTGTTGGCTATTGTAAGCGCCCTCAATCTCTAGAAGGTTCCTCAGTCTGTTGTTGATAAGCTTCTCCAATAATTTCCCGATGAACTCTAGAAGGGAGATGGGTCTGTAACTCTTAACTTCTTTCTTTGGCTTCCCCGGTTTCAAGATAAAGACCATTCTGGCTCTCTTTAATGAATCCGGAAAGTAGCCAACGTTCAGACAGGCATTGAAGAGACTGAGCAGGGCTTCGTTGATGTTGGGAGGGGCATTCACCAAATGCGCCTTAGTAATGCCAGATATGCCAGGGGCCCTCTGCTTGAAACTTTTTAGGGCCGACTCGAACTCCTCGTGGGAGAACGGCTCACCCTCGTTTTCCGCTCGTCGGGTGTGATCGACGAAGTGGTACGGCGTTGTAGATGGTCCTCGCTCTTCCAGGTTTGTCAGAATTTCTTCCTCGTACTCCTCATCGAAGTCTTCATTCTCCTCCTCGGTTATATTGAACTTCCTCTTCCAGTGTTCTCTGAAGAGGGATTCAATAGCTCGGTCCTCGGTGATGGTTCTCCCCTCAGCTGCGATGGTTATATTGGATTTGGTCTGCTGAGTGCCACTCAGTCTCTTAATTTCTGACCAAAATTTTCTGGGGTTGGTTTCCAGGTCCATCTTGTCGATCATACCATCCCAGATTGTCTTGGACTCTTCACGGATGAAATGTCTAATTTCCATGCGCAGATCCCGAAATTCACGGTATCGCGCCGCCGTGTTACCACTTTCATTAATCTCCGCAATAAGTTCCTCCAGTCGGTCCTTCCTTGCTGTAATCTGGATATTCCAACGTGGAGCAGGGAGAGTTTTATACTCGACCCTCGGGATAGCTATTCTATCAGCTTCTGTGATCTTGGTGGTGAGGTCCTCGAGGTGTTGATCTAAGTCCTCGAGGGAAGACCCGTCCAGGTGTTCTATGCGAAAGTCTTGGAGGACTCTTTTGTACCCGAGCCAGTCAGCTTTGGGTAGACATCTACGGGAGGGAATCTTGACCTGGATAGGCGAGATCGAGATGGTGGTGATCATACTGAGGTGGTCAGAGGGAGAATAAGGGCCAGGGACGGTAAAATGGTTTAGCGCGAATCCGTCGTTCGTCAGCACTATGTCGGGAGTAGTTGACGACCTCCTCGTCAAGTAGGTGGCGAAGTCTGGACCCGCTCTGTTAACCACGCCGCGTTCTATTAATAGTCTCAAGGAGTTGCCTGCCCCATTGAAGCCGGTGGTGTAACCTGCGTCCCTGCAGCGAGCGTTTAGGTCACCGATGAGAATTACGGAGCTATTTCTTCTGAAGAGGCGGAGAATATTGGGAATGGGCAAGTACGATCTCCTTGGTGGCTGGTACCCAACAGCAACAATCAAATCATCGACAAGTGTGCAAATTTTAACTGCTAGATACGACTCTTCTAGATTACTAATTTCTTTAAACTTGATGCCCTTACGAACTGCAAGGGCGACGCCATCGTATCTCTCATTAGAGTGATTAGCCGTGATGGTGGTATAGTTGTACAATTTGATTGGGTCTGTTTCTGGGTTAAGTCCGTGTTCAGAGATAAGGACGATGTCAGGGTCTACCTCACGGATTATATTGCAATAGACGTATTTCTTACCCATCCAGCCATTAACATTAAGGGAGAAGATCTTAAGTTTGTTAATGTATCTGATCGTACTTTCCATATTATTCCCCGTGAAGGTTAGACACTTTCGCTGGCTCCGCCTGTGCGGGCGACCTCACTCTAGCAGATCTCTTTTTTTTAAATTGGTCATGGGAAAGATTGAGACATGACTCGCCACATATCTCAATTCTGCCTTGTCTGAGAGCCGAAATCATTTCTTCTTCGCTAATATCGAAGTCGTAGTCCCATTTAAATTTTCCTTTGATCATTCCGTCAACAATGTCCTTGACCTTAGCCGTTCTTGGGAGGGGGGCAGATGGGGATGCATAAACACGTAGGTTGATGTCAGTCGACTTGTAAACTAGGGAGGTCTGCTTGGTTTTCTTGGGGCTCCTATTTCTTTGAGTCGTCCTCTGGGTATCAGCGTTCTCTTGAGAAGGTTGTTCGGTTTCCATAATCGTAGAGGAGTCCGACGTAGTGGGCTTATTAAGTCTGGGATCTCGGGATTTAGAGCGTCTCCTTGCCTCAGCGGTAGGTCTAATTCCCGTCTGAGTCTGGTATAACTCGGTTGAGGGGGGATTGTCCGGAAACCACATTGGTTTCATCCCGTTCTGAGTTAGCATACGATTCAACTCAGTAGCGTAACTTCCCGGCTGAGCAATATTAACGAAATGAGCGTGTATGACGCACATCACTAGGTCTAAGTTCATAGAAGGGTCTAATTGTAAGAGGGTTTTTTCTTTTTCCTGAGTCTGGGCTGCTTGTGCGTAGGAGGTCGTTGCCCTGCAGTGTTTTTCCTCCTGCATGTTCTTCTTCTTGTCTGTGACCAATGTCTTCTTCATTGGGCACGAAATTGAGAGGGTACGGTGTGGGCCGCTGCAATTAAGGCACTTTTTGGTAGACCCGCTGGTGCACTCACGCCAGGTGTGCCCGTCTCCAGCACATTCGCTACAAACCTTCCCTCGGAAGGTGCAGTCTTTGGTGGCATGCTGCTCCAGGGCATAGCAGGAGAAACACACCTGGACCGATACGAATGTTTCTCTCTCTATGCATGATGGGGAAATCTTGGTGTAAAATAATACAAGACCGGATTCAGCAGCTTTAGCGGCCATCTCAGAGGTTTGAAAGGTGGCTTTAAATAGATGGGAATAGTCACCCCCTTCACGGTTCTTGAATTTATAAACCTCTTCGACTTTCGCCCAAGTTTGACCAGCCTCGATCTCGTTTCTTATCTCCTCGATGGTATGGGAGCCAACCCATGGGTCTAGGCGTCGGCAGATTATGGATCCCTGAGCAGAGACGTGGGGGGGGATTTTCGGGGCCAAACCAAGTCCGTCGAGTTTCGCTCGGGCATCTTCACTGAGGAGTTTATCTACGTCTAGATCCGTGTCGCAGATTGCCAAGTAGCCGTAAGTTTGGTCGACCAGACGGCATAGTGCAACCCCGATCGAGCTAAAGATGGTTGAGAATACCGCTTCCCTCGTAGGCTTCGGGCATCTCTCTTTAACCCAGAGGAGGATTCTTCTTTGTCCCCTGGGGTCGTCCATGACGGCCCGCTAGGGGGAGTCTTCACCTGGGGTCAACCAGGCTCCTACTAGATGTGTCCCTATTATAAGCTCGGACCACCTTCTCTGCCCTACCTATAATAAATTGTCTAGGAGGACCCACCTGCCGGTACTGACCACTCCGCCCCCTAATGGGGCCCCCTTCTTCGCGCCCCCTGTAGGGCTTCCTTCCGGGGTTCGGACACGTCAGGTACCGGTGGTCTCTACAGGTCTTAAGTGGCAGAGAAGTTATCAGGACGCGAGATGTGCTGCTGGTCTTAGGGAGGAACAAAGCGCAGGTCCGAAGGTGGGGTTCGGTGGGGGCTTCCCCGGTAAACACGCGCGCGCGCGCGCCTCCGCTGCTTCTTCAAGGGGCCAGGGACGTTGGTCGTCAGCGGTCTTGAGAAGCGCGTAAAATTTCTTCACCTACTATTTCTCGCGGAAAGGCAGACGAAAGAATGAAGCAGGACTTTTACTCTCTTAAGACGAGTATTGAAAGCTCTTGAAGCGAAGCGCAGTCAGGAGGAGTAACTTACAGAATGCTATACTATCTATACTTTTGTACTTAAATATAAGGGATACAAAATTGGCCAATCACAGTTTAGGAAAATTTTAAGGACACACTAACATTCAAAACATAGGCACTGCTTGTTTTTCTATTTGAACATAAGGGCTAAAAAATTGTTCAATCACAGTTAAGGGATTTTTTTAGAGACAAAATAACGTTTAAATCATAGGTGCTACAGAATAATTGACCTTTAAAGAAGTAATCGTTGCAAAAAATCCCACAGAATATATGAAAAAATGAATCTAAGTACTTTCGAACTTTATTCAGTTCATTCTGAAAAGTTTTTGGATTCCGCTCACCATCATTCCAGGGGGATTAATACAATGATTGCTCTATTCACGCGTATATAAATATATATATATATATAAATATATATATATATATATATATATATATATATATATATATATATATATATATATATACATATAAATATAATATAAGTATAAATATATATATAGATATATGAGATAAGGAAAGAATGAATTTTCAGACTCTGTAAACAAGCCTGTTTGGTATGGTGTAATTGACAAAAGAAATATGTCGTAGAATAGGGTCGAGTTATTAAGCCCTTCCTGTGTTTCTGAGCCGAGAGAAATGACAGCTGTGTGCGTTTGTGATTTATAATACAGACAGAGGGCAAATCAAACGAATTTTAGGTCGCCAAATAGTCACCTATATTGTAGATTCCGGGACAATAGAAAAACGGGTACCAAAATAACTTTACTAATATGCAAATTTATATTCTTTTTACAAAGGTTTAAAAAGGGATTTAAAACAAGTTATATCACACATTTGACGTACACTAGTCTCAGAGTCTTAAAGCGTGGGGGTTCTTGGCGGGAATGTTCGTGGTACACATAAACGAACAATAACTATCAAAAGGTCGCTTAAATGACCTTTAACGTACACGAGGCTGACGACTGAGGCTTACACTGGTGGAGGGATGGGTGAGTAGAGAGCTGTTTTCCCAGGAGAGTTGCGCATTACTGTTACCTCGAATATTTGGTCAGAGAAAGTAATCCTGGCCTTGAGGCAAAGTTAAAATAATAGTCTCTTGACAACGACTCGGCTACTAACGGGGTGAAATTAGATCTTGCCTTCGAGTTTAGGACATGAATCGAGAAGACTCACGCGAATTAAACGATAATACCCGGAGCATGAGGGTTTCTACGAGGGAGTGTGCAGAGTTCAACGGCACACGAATAGCGGGAACAAATGGGAAAGTACAGACGGCAGATACTGACAGAACGGAAAGACAGCGGATACTGACGTGGCGAGCAGGCGGCGGATACTGCCTTCCATCTCTGGCGCCAGAAGATTTATTGTGGGGCCAAATGGGGTTTTTCCCCTCCACTCAAAGGGGAGGGTTCCACGGTTCGACGTATCGGCAGGCAAGAGTAGTCTCGCCCTATCAGCACGATCGCGGAAAGTTCCTAAGCGGGCGATGCGAAATTTTGTCCTTCTTCTAGTGGTACCTTCAAGTTTCTCACAGCTTTCCGCGATGGTGGGCTTTTAGGCCACCACGGCGTCTCGTAATTTTGCACTTTCATTAGCTCAGACAAAAATGGTCAACCAGGTGTCTGTTCTCTCTCTTTCCTTAAAAGGCGCAGGCGCGCACATCTTTCTCTCTCTTTCCTTAAAAGGCGCAGGCGCGCACATCTTTCTCTCTCTCTCTCTCTCTCTCTCTCTCTCTCTCTCTCTCTCTCTCTCTCTCTCTCTCTCTCTCTCTCTCTCTCTCTCTCTCTCTTTTTTTTTCTCTCTATAACAAAATACCATAGCAAATTTTAATATTGTGACTAAGAAGGGCATTTTGGGGAGTATTTGAATAATTATTTCATTTTAGTTTGCTTATGACTTGTTTTTTATCAGTTATTTCTAATAATTCTTTTATAATAACAGAAAAAAACATGGTGAAGTTTAGAAATAAATATAAGTAGCGAAATTTTGTGAATTTTTTAAAACCCAAAGAACTACAAATGATGAAGTTCAGAAAATTTATTTTTATATATCTTATATAACTTTATTTTATCAACGTGATATTCTGAAAGGGAGGAAATTTAGTCTAGAGTTCCTTTTTAAAAATACACTAGCCAACAAATTTGAACTTTTTATAATTATCAGAGTCCTGAGCAAACTTTTTTATAGCATTTATCTCGCTGATTTTAAATCTCATTTTAGTTTATCTTTCGCACACCAGGTTTTCAAGATATTCGAAAATACATTGTGACCGCTGTCGCTGATAGAATGTAGCGTTTTACTCTGATTTTTTGGCTGAAACTGGTGATATATGGTTGCATGGCGCCATTGCTAGAAAAGAATTGCCTTCTGTATATCTTCATGTGCATTGAGAAGTAGAACTGACGCAAAATGATGCATATAACATAGAAACTCTAAAATTTATCATTCCATTTAGGCGTAAACATATGATAAAGATTAATAGTCATGTTATGTTTATTTCACAAGCATCATATTGCATGTATAAAAATGGTAAACAATGATTGAACGGCTAATAAGTCAAAACTCGAATTCATAAACGTTGTGCATGAGGAGTGCAAGAGAAGTGAGGGTCTTCTCGAAGTCAGGGTCTTCTAAAACTTCCCTGATTTTTGGTCCCACAAATATGCCTTCTTTTATTTTTGCCGCGCTCAGTTGAGGAAATTTTTGGCACAAATATTGGAATCCCTGATAATTGTCCTTAGCTATTGCTTTCACAAAGTTTTTCATTAGACCTAGTTCCAACTAAAGAGGTGGCAGATATATTTTCTGATTCTCTACCAGGGCCAGGGGGACAGACTGAACACTGCTTATTCCAGGCTCATATGTAGATCGAAGTGGCCAGTCAGGCTTGTCATAATGTTGTGCAGTGGCAAGGTTATCCAACAGGCAGAGGAAGCAACTGTACTTCGTGAATCCTCCTTGCATTCCCATTTGCACGCCTATGACTATTAGATCACTACAGATGTACCACTGATGGGCTCAGTGGTGCATGGTTTTAAGAAGAATATCCATATTGTCATATGTCTCCTTAAGGTGGACAGAATGGCCAATAAGAATGGAAGGCTTTATTGCCATTGTGCAAGAGGATAGTTTTGAGACTTGTCTTAGAAGCATTAATAAAGAAACGCCAGTTTGACGCCTCATATGTCTGTGACAAGGCTTCGAACAATCCATTTATATCTTGGCAGTAGCAGAGGGGTCCATTAACTGTGAAGAATGAAGTTAAATCACGATTACGCTTTCTAAAGTAACTCACATGTACATTTTTCTCAAGTAAGAATTTTTGTGGTAGTCAAGATGCTAGAAGTTCTGCTTTCTCCTTTGACAGTGACAGATTTCTCACAAGATCATTCAAATCTTCCTGAGTAAATAAATTTTGCTCAGAGTTAGCAACCTTATATTAATCATCTGCATCTAATGTGCATGCACCTTCAGTACTGCTATCATCACTGATATCATCAGGTACGAGGCCATCATCAGTTGGAACTGGAATTGGCCAAGATACATCATGTGGAACTGGTCTGCACGCAGAATCTATGGTTAGATAAACAATTTGGTGCTTGTTCTTTGCAGAAAACCCTTTTGTCGTCACACTGCAAAAATAGCAATATACGAGATGATATCTGGGCTCTCTCCATATGATAGGAACAGGAGTACAAATTTGGTTTGGTGCCTATGCTTTATCTTAGTCACCCAGAGGGGAACAGAAGTAGAGTTTGTACATTTTCTTTATATCATTTGTGATAGTACGCTGCTGATATTTTGTTTTAAAATGCCCAAATACATAGCAGAATTTATCTGGATGATTTTTGCACTCTCAAGGCATTGTGACTGCTTTGTGGAAATATTTGAAAGCCTCTTATGATCAACGCAGAAGGAGCAGCTTAGAAGACGCACATAACATGAGGAACCTAAAAGCATATAACAGAATTACAAATAATTGCGTAAAATATGCATGCTAGTTACAAATGTAAATGAATTCTTCTCTATACCCCTTTTACCAGCAAGAAGTCACGAAACATCTAATTTGCTTACTTAGCAGTACAGTAATGATGTATGCAATAGAGCAATACCAGTAATATACTACATTTTATAATCGCAGGCGTCCATTTAGATTCTTTGGCATATTTTAAAAATGGTAGGTCCTAGAGCAAATCCAAAGTCAGATTCGGATTCAACATGGAAAATGCATTTAGAAAAGTATAGTAAGGTCTCTGATGAAAAATGTGTGTTGATCAGTGTTATTATAATTGGCAAAGTTCTGAAAATTTATAAAAATTTAACCATGGCTACTTTTATTTAGATTTTAAATTTTAATCTTAGTAGCGAAGAGCAAGCTCCCCCGTGGGGAAGGAGGTGGCGAAGCGATTACCTGGTTTACTAAATTTTAAATGTAAGAATTAATGAAAAATATTTTGAAAAAGACGTATAATATTGTCCGTGATTTATACTTTGCAACAAGTTTTTTGGGGCATAAAAACTATTTTTCAGAGAAATTTCATATAGACAAAAGTATTTAATTGTATTTCTGTCATAAATGTAGTCAGACTTATCTTACCTATGTTGTACTACTTTGTTTACATGCACGTATAGAGAAGTTATATTATTTGAAAGAATTCTTTGTAACGGTAGCGAATTGATACTCAGTTCGAGTTATTAAAACTTCAAAATTAGAGTGAAGGTAAAAATTAAACATAAAGTACTTGGAAACAAGACCAATTAGTAGGGAATTCATTTGTCTTTTTTCTTTAAATCGTGAAAAGTTTTGTGAATATTAATATGGAAAAGTTTGAATTCTTTCAATTTGAGGCCACAGATCGGATCGTAGCTCAGAACTAATTTTACGACAAAGAACTTACCACCATTACATGAATTGAAACACTAGTTTTTTTTTCACAGTAGTCTATAAAAACATTTATTAATTTTTCAATCTAATTAGTTATTAAAGATCTCAATACAGAGAAATTTTGCGCAAAAGACTGAAACAAATTAATTAAATTTTTTTGGGACGTTTCACAATTCTCAAAATATTTTTCTTCTGAAATGCGGACTTACTGCACAAATTTTTTTTTCCATACTCTTCCTCCATTCAGCAATTGAGTAGGTGAAGTGAGCGAAAATTAAGTAAAATTAGCAAGCGTGGGACCGGGGTGTTTCATCTAAATATGACTTTACAATACGTTCATAGGCGTGATAATGATAAATGTCTACACGAATCTTGTTAGGGGTAAGTCGACCTGGTTGTAGGACTTTTGTTTTAAGGTAATGGAATGATTACTTCATACTACTAACATGATTTTCGTATAAGAGACTGAGAAGTAACTTAATTTACTTAACAAAGCGTGTCTAAAGAAGAGCAAATATAACTTGTTGGTGTAGGGGACTGTGGAAGAATGAGAGAGAAAAGCAATCCAACCTCCCCTGACTTTCCTAGTTCGCCGTTGACCGCTCTAAATTCGTCTGCCCAATATACTTCGAAAATTCAAGCAATGGAAAGACCATTAGGAGGGCATCGTGACTTCTCACTTTATGCCCTTATCGCGGCCCAAGGTAATTAAGGAAGTTTTTCGCGATGAATCTCTCTTCCCGTCTAGATATTTTTTGGAGTATATATTCGAGACTTCGAAGTTCACTTGCAGATTGTGTCTGAAGCCACCGCCCAGTACGTTAACCGTAACGTTTTCATTAGACGAGAGGAAATCGACTACATTCTCGTCCAAAGAAGAATTGAGTGATTGTAAAAGAGCCAAGAAGAGCTATTCGTCACTTAATGTTGTTCGTGGAGATAGTTAGGCGCGCTTCAAACCTTCTCACCACGTCTTTGGATTTTAAGGATCGGAAAAGCCATCCCCGAAGTACCCTCTGTTTGCCTTTTAAGGATAATGGGCCCCCAACTTCAGTTTCCCGAAGTTGAATTGAGCGTCCTGTGAGACATCCACAAGTTCTAGCTCGAACTTACCTACCTGGTCCTACTCGCCGCACATCAAAGTAAAAAGGATTTAACCCCAGTCCGCCACTCTCCGCCCACCTTTACCGCGTTGAACCTGAAGGATACCTTTTGCTCTAGAACTTGCATAATTGTAAAATCACTACTTAATTAATTATCTCTCGGTTCAAACTTAATCGATAGTGTTAATCATCTTAGCAGTGAAACGTCAATATTTTATTGCATTTACATTTAACTTGCCCCATATGTATATGTAAACTTTAGTCCTATTAAAGTATATTTTTGTAGCCGTGTTTGAATATTCTTTGGCTTAAAAACTATGTATTTAAAGAACTCTTAGAACTATCCCCAGATGGAGCCTTAATTTCAGTCGGCGAGTAGGCCAGTGTGCGTACAACCGCCTGCACCTGCACGATATAAAACTCGCCTTAGGTCTTTGAGTTTATAAAAGATTCCACCCTATCTGATCTTTTGCTATTTCCTTAAAGATCTTTATTTCCACTCTATACATTTGCAACTGTCAAGAATATTCAAGCATAAATAATACAACAAATTTTTTTAATAGGCAATTAGATTTTTTTGTTTAGTTGAGCGTATTTACGTGGGTCAAGATAACACTAATTAAACAGCAAGAATAGCCGCCAAATTTTGGTTTTGCTACTGTAAAATTACCAAAAGACTCAATTCTGAGTCAGGTTCTCTCGTTAGTTATTTTATTTTTCTGGTTTGCATAATTAATTGGTACCGTTAGTAAGGTTTTGTGGGGAAAGAGGGGATAATTGTTAATTATGTGTCGATTAGAATGTACCTTATAGTAACCGAATTCGTAATTGAGAGTGACCATTAACCATTTTCGTACCTACGTAATTTCAAGAGTCAAAATAGACGACTAATGCGATGGCGTCTGTTGCGCATAGAATATCAATTCCGTATTGTGTATATCAAGGGTGCTCAAAATTGTTTAAAATTTTCTTTGAAATCACCTAACCATTCAAATTTAACACTATAGCTCTATTAAAAAGTACTGGATGTTTAGAAATATCATAACCCGCCTTGTTAAGAACCTAGGTTAGAGAGATCTTGGCTTGACGCTAAAATTAATAATTTAAGCATGATCTGAAGGATTGGGATTCGTCAACTTGCACCACCTTTAAACCATAATTCCTGAAAAATACAAGAAGTGAATATGCTTTCTTCCCAGAATTTTTAGGTAACAGTAGAAGTTATTGTGCCTGAATAAAACTAGTTTATTTGTACTTTAAAAAGAAATAAATACATAAAATGACTAAAAATTAATTAGCCTTTTTTTGTCTCCTAAAAAAAAATTATTCAGGTATATTTTACGCTATAATACCTTAGTTACTTGTATAAGGTCTACCGCTAGACCTCATACTAAAGCGTAGAGTCACTAATAGACCTCATACCTAATCGCAGATTAGCTGGTAGACCTCGTAATAGAGCGTAAGATTGAAATAGATCCCATTTTCTATCGCTGGTAGTCCTCGTCAAAATTTAAGCGTAAACCTGCTGGTATATTTCTTATAAAATCAGCACAAATAACATTGGATTTAGACGATTAAAACAGATTTCTTACTTAATCTGTCTGCTAATACAGAGGTCGTCCTTTAATCACGACTCTAAAAACTATCTACCTCACTTTCTCTATTTGTCTTTCGACAAGTCTGGAGTCATGGCAATTCATTTGATGTTCAAGGTGGATACAATGAGATGCAATCGACTGTTTAGAATATACGCCGGCCTAGTAATCGCATCAATTTTAGGTATTATTTTATTTTTGTATTCCGAATTATGAGTTTGCAAGTTTATGGGGTTCTTCTAGGCCATGGTGGCGTTGTAGTCGCGTAGGAATCCTCGGGTGGTATTGACAATTATTACACCGTGACCTTTATGGAGTTTATCTCTTCACTACTTGATTGTTTGGATCTAACCTTCCTCTAAAAGTTGTACGAAAGAGTGATGTTATTTATATTCTAGATCATCCACTTTTATTCCATACAGAAAACAGTACTGAATCAGCTCTCCTTACTATAACAGACGTATTTTGTCAATGCCTTTAAGACAACAGTTCCCTCAAGTCTTCTGCTCAGTTAATAGATGAATTGAAGGTAAAAGCCCATGAGCTCTAAAAGCGCCGTGCAAAAATCCTTATAATTAATAAAAATATTATGCAGTGGAGGTGGCTTTTCTTTTAACTTTCTTTCTCTCTGTGTAATTGAGTTTTGTGCAATCTTGAGTTGCCCTTGTTGTGTTATTATTAATTTACCTGCTATCATCGTTATCATTATCGTCATTGTGGGTATTTTACCTCAATATGCTTCTACATAACCATTTTGACTCGTACTTATCCAATCAATCCCTCCTCCATCTCGACGATGTAGGGCCAGTAAAGAGAGAATTCTCGACCGTGAACTTATTTCTCTTGATTTGAGGAAGGCTTTTAGTTGAAAACCCGAAAGCATATCTTATAAAGGATTGATACCTTGTTCTATATTTTCTCTTTCTACCCTGTCTCCTTAGCTACAAGTCTCGAAATATATGTATATAATAAAACTGATAACGCATTAAGCAGCATTTTGGCCTATTTTATTCTTAAAAAGATTGTTTAAGTATGGTGTAGAGGGATCTACTAAAATAGTAGTATTTCCCCACCTCCTAAAATATTACATCAGGAGAAAAAGCAAGCCGTTACTCCTCCCTGTTTGACTTCACCCTTTTTAGACTTGCCACCAGGTCACTGAGAAATTCACACCAAGGCATGACGCTGAAATTAAAGGCTACCTCCCCGTCGTCTTAATGTTCCCTCCCCTGACCCCGGGATGGAAGATTACTGTTTTTTTTTTGTAGGTTTGCCTCGACCAACGTTTATGGCTCCAGCCGCTGGTCGTTCCGTCCGACTCGCTGATCCAGGCCTCTTCCACTTTCCCGTAAGGACACGCTCGGTTGTCCCGGACGATAATGATGGATCGAGAAGGCCCCCCTCTCTCTCTCTCTCCCTCTTTTGGAGAAATCTGGGTATATATGCACCCTTTCAAGGATTACCCGTAGATTCGGTTAGATGACGCTTTCCTGAACGGAGGTTCGCTTGAACGACGCTCTCACCCGAGAAGTGTTTAGTGACTGTCGCAGGCCAGAGAAGAGCTTAACATTACACTCGTAACTTTGAGTTAGGGAGAAAAAACTCTTGAGGCCTCGTCAGCCTTTCTCAACCACCTTGGGATCAAGGATTGGAGAAGCCGTCCTCTGAAGTTCTTCTGGTGACCTCATGAGGACAAGAGGCCCAATATCTCGCTCAATCCGAGTTTGGAGAAGTCGCCCATCCCTCCTCCAAAGTTCGTCTGGTGACGTCTTGAGAACAAGAGGCTAGCATCTCGCTAAATCAGAGTTTGGAGAACGTTGTATCACCTTCTTCGGGTTCCCGTCTACACCCGTGAGTAATCAAGGTCACCAAGGAACCCCTTCCCAAGTTCGCCCTGCTTTACTCTCGATGTTCAAAGGAACTGATTCTCTCACTAACCTAAATCTCCCATTATAATCATTTAATAACCGTGGTTATCCAATCTATTTTTGTCGTAGCGTTTGGAATATTCCTTGGTCACGCAGCTGAAGCTAACTATTCAAATTACACTTTGAGAACAATAACAGTTGTTGCCTTGCTTAGCTTACATCAGAGCCTGTGTGCATATATTCCAGTACACTTAGCCATATTTTGACATATGGGTTTTACTTATTTTAATTCCCTTACAAATTGCGTGTCAGTGGGTATGTGTATGTAGTAGGGACAAAAGGGATGTGTGGATAGATAAATGAAACTAGACAAGGGTTAAAAAGAAAGATTAGTGCGGAAGGATTGCAAATACGAGTAGATGCTAGGCGCCTGGTGGTCAGGTCTAATACTTTTAATTTTTTTCTTGTATTGTAAGTTTTTATTGTTGTTGTAGATAGTTTTTATTGTATTGGCGTTCAAGCCATTTGGTTTTACAATCTTAATATACTTTGTAGGTTAAAAAAGTGCATTTCTGCTGTTTTATTATTTAAAATTCATGCTTTAGTGCTTAGTTTTATTGTTTTTCTTTATTTTACCATCTGTGTGATTCGTATCTTTTGTTTCTTCTTTCTTTCTGTCACCTTTGGCTCTGATGAGTCTTGGTTGGTGGATCTTTGTCGAAATCGTTTATTTGGTTGCAATTCGGAGTTTTTGGTCTTAATCGGTTTTGTTTTCTTCTCTGCTTGTAATATTACACTTATTCCTGGATAGAACTGTTCTTTGTCCCTACCAGCCACCTGGCTAGCAGAGCTTCAACATCTGGCAGTACCATTAGCTCTTTTTTCAAGTTAATCATTTGAATGATTTCTTCATTTTAAATCTTGATTAACCAGTTTTTGTATTTTCTTCGTCCGTTTTTCAACGACTATTTTAATGGGTATTAGCCACGCTTCCTTGTGTAGCTGGTTCTCTTGGCGTCTTCTTTCTTGCCTGCGTGTTCCGTGATTATGTACAGACATTTGTTTTGCATGACTTGTAGTCTCTTCTTTTGCGTCCTCGAGACATAAGAAAGGACAAAAGCGGCGTACAGCAATGTAGATCTTTTTCTTGTAGGTTTCACGGAGATTTATGAACATATATAAAGGACTGCAGCTGAGGCCTTGGAGATTCTATCTCAGACGTGCTTCCTGTACCCGAATGAGGTTATCTTCATTGCGAGTACATTGCACGCTGTGGTGTATGGATAGCACCTAACCCCGATCCTCACATTAGATAATAGTCTCCTTTCAATGGGGACTACTTTGAACTTTTCTTGGTTCGTTCGAATCTTCCATTGTGCCTTGTAGTTGTTTAATCTCTCGATTTCTGAATCTGTCATACGAGCTTGCATAGGCGCATTCCCCCAAGGACAAGTGATTATCTGGCTGAAATCATCGGTGTATTAAATGTTAAGGCAAGTTGTGGCACAGGGGCTGGGACAAATGTGGTGTAAATCGAGTAAAGAGTGAGGGTAAGACACACCCCCTGCGTGAGGTCCGCATTGAGCGGTACTTCAGTCCGTCGATGCACCCTAAACTGACATTCGCCGCTATCCTTGTGACATAGACACAGAGAGTTTTTTTAAATTTTCACATAGGTCCGGCCATAGGACCTAACTCATACGCTTTTGACATATCTCGACCAACAATGTACACGTAACTTCTTTCGCTTTTAGCCTGGGCGAGCTTTCCCGTAATGACATTTATCGCTATCTCTGTACTTCGCTTTTTTATGAGTCTAAACTGGTAAGGGTTTTATAGAGTGTTCTCATCTAGGTGGGAAACCAGTCTTTGTTTGAGGATCTTCTCGAAGAGCTTCCTGTCAAATTCTAGAAGTGAAATTGGCCGGTAGCTCTCTCAACCTCGGGTAATTCCCATGCTTTGGCAAGAAAATCATCTTAGCCATTTAATAAGCATCTAGAAAGTATCCCGTGTTTAACCATGCATTAAAAATTTATGGGAGTGCCTCTTCTTTATATTTTTATTTTTCTAACTTTCAAGACTCTGTTGAAAGAAGGTGTGGTGCGGCCGTCGAAATCTTCTTGGTCTTCACCCATTCACATGGTGCATAAGAAACCGCAGGTGAGTATAGAGTTGTGGGTGACTTTCGGTCTCTCAATGCGAAGACCATAGCGGACATATATCCCTTGCTAAGGATTCAGAGCATGGTTGACCATCTCCATGGCAATAAAGTCTTCTCTCGCCTGGATTTAGTACGAGGCTACCACCAGATTCCAATGAATTCAGCGGACATCGAGAAAACTGTTCTCTCAACTCCCTTTGGGCTGTGGGAATCTTTAAGGCTACCGTTTGGTCTAAAGTATGCTAGTTGCCCCTTCCAACGCCACATGGACAATTTATTTCGAGGCTTGGCGTTCGTTTTTGTGCATGTGGACGATATTTTAATATTTTCGGAGAATATAGACAAGCATGTGGAACATATAGAGCAAGTTTTCAAAATATTGGCCGAGAACAACCTTCGGATTTCTATGCAAAAGTGCGAGTTCATGAAGGAAGAGATCGATTACCTGGGCCACCATGTCTCAGCTGCAGGTTTGAGGCCTCCAGCTAGGAAGGTTTCCGAGATCACAGAAATGCCCTTACCATCTGATTTCAAAGAACTTTGTCGATATTTGGGCATGTTAGGTTTTTACAGACGTATGATGCCTAACTTCGCTGCAATTGCTGCCCCTCTGACTAAACTCGCACGGCTTTAATCTAAGGCTCGGCAACTTGTCTGGAATGATGCTGCTTGAAAAGCATTTGAAGCTACTAAGGAGGCCCTGGCGAACTCCGTTTAGTTACGCCACCCATTACCCAATGACTCTCCATACCAATTGGTCACGGACAGCTCCCAATTCGCAGGTGGTGCTGCACTCCATCAGATGTTATATGGGTCTTCCCAGCTAGTAACATTCTTCTCCGCGAAGTTGAGTAAGACGCAGCAAGCGTACTCTACTTATGACAGGAAACTCCTGGCTTCATATCTTGCTGTGCTTCACTTCAGACATATGATCAAAGGTCGCTAAGTGACTTTATGCACGAACTATAAGCTACTAGTCTCTGCCTTCTCCTCGCCACTACGTGCAAAAATAAACAGGCAACAACGGAACTGGACCACAATCTTGGAATATGTCAATGACATAGTTTATGTACGTGGTGAGGACAATGTGGCTGCTGACTGCCTATCTTGGAATATCAATTCGGTCCAAGTGGACTCATTTGATATCCGTTCTTGGCCAGCAGCACAAGAGCAAGACGAGGAAATAAAGTCATCTCAATCTGGACTGAAGGCATATCCTTTTACCGGTGATTCCCAACTCTGGTGTGAGGTAACATCCAAATACCCACAACCGTTTGTTCCTTCACCCTGCTGATTAGTTATTTTCAAACAACTGCATAACATTTCACATCCAGGGATTAAGTCATCGCTTCGGTTGGTTAAAGCGAGATATTTCTGCCCCAATATGGACAGAGATATACGTTCCTGGACTCGTAAATGCCTCTCCTGCCAATCTGCTAAAGTAAATCACCACACTAAGTCCCCAGTCCTGCCTATTAGTATACCCACTTCGAGATTTGAGATGGTTCATATAGATATAGTTGGTCCACTCCCGCCATGTACCCTGCCTGGGCAAAATACCCATCTCATAACCGGTACCTGCTGTCATGTATAGACAGAGCCACCAGGTGGATTGAAGCAATACTGATTCAAGACATAAGTGCTGAAACGGTTGCTTTAGCCTTCTTGGGCGGCTGAATATCCAGGTTTGGCGTTCCCTTATACGTCATCACCGACAGAGGAGCACAATTTCAGTCTGAACTCTTCAAAGAATTATCGGCTCTCGTTGGTTTCCATCGTTTGCAAACCACAGCCTACATACCTACCACTAACGGTATCGTGGAAAGGTCGCATCTGATTTAAAGAGCTCTATAATGGCTCGCCGACAAAATTGGTTGATGGCCCTACCAATCGTTCTTCTGGGCATCTAGTCCTTGCCCAATGATTCGGGTTTTTCACCATTTACAGCAGTCACAGGGACGACCCTTCTCTGCCTAAAGCCCTTGGTCACCTCTTTTTCATCCAAAGCTGCTTCTAAATTCATCTCTCAACTAGCCAGGACTATGTCGCAAATAAATTTCCCACAGACCTCTGAAGGCCACCTGCACTTGGTACCCAAAACGTTTGTACCCATGGAATTAAGGGACGCCACGCATGTGTGGGTCCGTGTTAAGTGCGTTCGGAAGCCACTAGAAGCGCCTTATTCAGGCCCGTTCCGTGTTGTCGAACGCGACGACAAAGTTTTGAAATTAAAATTCCCGGATGGACATCAGAACACGGTGTCTATAGATACAGTGAAACGAGCTATATTGCCTAAGGTACATAATGAGAGGAATAAAAACTGTTCGTGACCCTGAAATAATCAACCCGTTGTAAATAATCCTTTAGAATTAGATACCCCGCAAAAAAATGAGGAAGTATCATCGGGGGGTAATGGCAGAAATTACAGTTACGTGGAATCTGTTCCAAATACCCAGGGTAATGGTAGTGAATCGAGCGTTTATACTCGTTCCGGGAGACGCGTCAAATTTGCGCGAAATCCCTCAAACCATTATTTTTAAATATGTCATAGCATATTAAAATATTTTTATATATGTATGTTTATAATTGTGAGGCCTAGATATTATTTATGTATTAAACCTACTCCACGGTCTCGCAATGAATTCCTGTGATGCTGGAACTATAGAGTGGAATCGAATATGATTCAAAAATACCTCAAAGATGAGCATTTTGAAATCTTAGGAAATTCTACACTTGGTTCACATTAAACCAAACCATATAAAAATATATTTGTATATATATATATAAATAAATATATATATATATATATATATATATATATATATATATATATATATATATATATATATATATATATATATATATATATATATATATATATATATATATATATATATATATATATATATATATATATATATATATATAATATATATATAATATATAATATATTATATATAATATATATATATATAATATATATATATAATATATATATATATATATATATATATATATATATATATATATATATATATATATATATATATATATATATAATATATATATAATATATATATATAATATATATATATATATATATATATATAATATATATATATATATATTTGTTTATAATTGTAAGACGTAGATACTATTTATGTATTAAACACTCCGTTTTCTCGGGCCTTAGTACTGTGGGGGTCGAAGATCGAACCCAGTAAACATTTGATTGAAAAATTAAACGGTTCACACATTGAACCTTATAAATAGAAATACAAACTTCTCGCTGTTAATTACGTTTTTTTTGTAAATAGGAAGATAAACTTTTTCCTTTGCAGTATTTCTCCTTCGTAAACAGGAATTTAGACTCTTCAGTACCCAGTACGATATCTTGTGTCGGCCATACGTAGCTCCGTACAAAAGTAGATCTTGTTCATGAAGTCCCGTGGAGAAAAGGTGAAAATCGATTGCGTTCTTGACGTTCCTCCCTCGACTTTACCTCCTTTGCCGGCTGTGAACTTCTCTGTGAGCTCAATTTTTGTTGATTTTTTCAAAGTCTAAAAATTCGGAAATTTGATTTGCTTTGATTTGATGGAATAAGTGGTGAAAATGTGTAGTAGTCGTAGATATTGTTGAAGTAGATTTGTTATTGCCCTGCAGCAGAGGGCATCCGGGCATGTTTGTTTTTTCAAGTTTTGTTTTCTTCCTCCATTTTTGTTGGGTCAGCGTTAGCTGACCTTCCACTAGTAGTTAACTACTCTTGCCCTGTCTTGTTTTGTTTTTGCTTTTTCTTATTTATATATCTTTATATGTATAAATAATCTCTCTATATAAAACTTTTTCCTCCGTCGTTGTGTTAGGCATTCAAGCCTTTCAAATATAATTTTTCTAACTCGTTAGCTTTACTTTATTTATTTTATATTTATATTTTGTTTTTGCCTTTGTGGGCATTTCGCCCCATTTGTTTGCCTTGTTTTATTTAATTTTTTTTTATTATGTTTCGTTGGGCACTACGCCTCTTTTCTTATATTCTTATGTAATTTATGTTTGTTTTGAGCACTTCGCCTCTTTTTTCTTCTTTCTTGGTCATAGATTGTTTGTTTGGATTTGGGCATTTTGCCTCTTTTTGTATTCAAAATTAATTGGAGTTTTGGGCACTTCGCCTCTTTTGTCTTCTTTCTTGGTCTTCATTTAATAGTTTGGAATTGGGCACTACGCCACTTTTATTTTAATGTATTTAATATCTGTTGTTGGGCAACTCGCCTCTTTTATATTTTCTATTTTGTAACTTGGATAATTTGTGGGTTCAAAGTGAGTAGTGGTCTGATGAACAGTATCTTGCGTCCGGTTACGTAAATACTTCTAGCTATCTGAACAAGGCTACTTGTTTTTCCTGGGAGCACATTCTTTCACTGGGGAATAGCGCTCTCCTTGTAGCTCGTCCAATAGCTTGCTGAGGTATTTCAAGGTCCAAATCTATCTGTCGGAGGATATCGCGTTCGTTTTTTCCAAGGTTTTACTCCCTTGCCTCTGGAAGACTATATTCAGTGGCTAGAGTCCTGCTCTTACATGCAGTTCCGTCTACCGAATATAGTCCAATCTCCTCGCACCGGTTATAAGCAGGGTAGCCTTGTGCTGGACACTCTGCATAAGTTTGAGACAGGTTCAACTGGCTGCCTGCATAACCACTGCGGGGTACATCAGAACTGGTCGCACCAGAATGTTGTACAGTTTCCTGGTGTTTTTGGAGCTGAGATTTATGAACCTGTACAGTTTTAGAAGTTCTCTTTTAGCTAGGGAGATTCGGCTGTTGATATGCGCCTTATACCCCGTTGAGGTAGGCGCAGACCCAGGACTTTACTCTCGTTGGAGTACGGGTAAAGCTCGTCCCTGACGATGACGTCGTCCCTTTTCCGGCGGTTCATTGGGAGGATTTGAAACTTTCGGTGGTTTGTTTGGCTTTTCCACATTCTTTCGAATCGGTTGATGTTTTTGATTTTGGTAGCTGTCTCCATTGCTTGAACTCAAGTGTTCCTATAAGAACCGGGGATGATTTGAGTGATGTCGTCTGCAAACTGCAGATATATCATATCCTCCCCGACTGGAGCAGGTAAGTCCAACGTGTACACAAGGTACAGCAGCGGACTCAGACAGCTACCTTGTGGAACCCCCACCTCTAGTTCAAATATGGGTCCTCTATTGCCCTTGATCGAGATTTGGGCTTTCCGCTCCATGATGTAGTCACAGAGGACCCTTTCCAGGACCGGGTTTAGCTGGAGGCCTAAGATCTTAAATTGTAGACCTCTCAGCCAAACCTTGTCGAACGCCTTCTGTACATCACGCAACGCCACGTCTACCTACTTCCCATCAGCTTTACAGCGGGCTAGCTTTTCGGTTAGGAGGGCAAGGGCTGTATCAGTCCGTTGCCTCCAGCAAAACCCGTGTTGGTGAGGGTTGTGAGCTTCCAGCTCGGTCAGCTGATCTTGTAGCCTATTGGCTAGAAGCTATTCGTAGATTTTGCCTACAAACTCCAGGAGGGATATTGGCCTGTAGTGCACCAGTTGATCTGGGGGTTTGTTCCCTTTAGAGATAAAAATGATTTCAGCCATTTTTAGCCTATTGGGGAAGTAGCCTGTATCCAGGGAAGCGTTGAAGATGTTAGTGATTCCCTGAATGATCTGCCGGGGGGCATGCACCAGATTGTTCCTAGTTATGCCCGTCCAGCCTGGCGCCTTTTGTTTAAAGGTTTTTATGACTTCCATGACCTCTACCGTTGTTATTGGTCGGCCATTGTCCGCCATTTCCCTCCCTTCGTCGACGTAGGCTTGTGGGTGCGTTCGATGTATGATCTGGTTGAGCTCTTCAATCAGATGGTCTTCGAATTCCTGGTCAAATTCCGCATCGTCCTCTGCTGTTATTGAGAAGATTTCCTTCCAGAACGTGCGGAATCTTTCCTCCAGGACCACCAGATCCCCCAAGTAGTCATCGCGCTCCTTGATGTGGGTCTTACCTCTACTTGGTAGGCCTTCTAGCTTTTTCACCAGGCGCCAGAATTTAGCCGGGGCCATCTTGCTGTCCGCCCTGGCTATTCGGCGGTTCCAGATCTCAGCCTGTTGTTGGTTAATAGCCAGCTTTAGCTCGTCGCGTAGGCGACGGAGTAGCGAGCTTCGCTCCCGATTTGTACCCGCTCTTCTTATCTCCTCTTACACCTCCCTGTGCTATCTGGTGATCTCTTTCATCTCTTCGGTCCAACGAGGTTGTGGAAGAGTCTTGTACCCTGTCATGGGTACGCACTTGTGGTCAGCCTTGATGATGAGGGCTGTTATCCTCTCCAGCTCCCCGTAAATCTCCTCTAGAGTGGCCTCGCCTAGGTAGGCTGGTTCGTAAACCCTAGGATTTCTCCGTAGCGTTCCCAGTCAGCCGAGGCAAAGCTTTTGCGGAGAGGGACCGGAATCTGGATCGGAGCGAGTGAGATGGTTGTTAAGATCGCAATATGGTCGCTGGGCACTGCTGGTCCTGGCTCACTATAGTAATTGAATGGGAAGCCATCGCTTGTCATGATTATGTCGGGCTGGGTTGCTGCCCGTGAGGTGATATAGGTCGGAAATTCCGGTCTTATCCTCTGGATGTTTTTGCGTCTCATAATCATTTCCAAGTAATGGCCTCTGTTATTCGTGTTACCATAGCCAGCCGTTGAGAGGCAGGTACGCTCTACGAGGGGGTTGATACGCCGCCACTATCACGAGGTTGCCCACTTATGTAGGCATCTCTATCGCCACGAATGAATCGTCGAGTTTTGGAAGGTGCTTGAACGAGAGATTCTGAGTGATTGCAATCGCGGGGCCGTCAAACTTCTCTTGAGAATGGTTCTTTGCAACTACTTTATAGCCCGGTCTCTTTATTTTGTACGATGTTGTGTAGATACCGTGCTCCGAAATTAATAAGATGTCGAGGTCTAGCACACGGAATATATTTCCATACGCCGTTGCTTTTCACTCCCATCCATTAACATTGAGTGTTGCAATCTTCAACCTGTTGTTCGGGTTTTCCATTCTCTTTTCTGACTCCTAGTTTTTCTTGGTGAAGGGACGCTTTTTCCAGTTCCTCTTTTTTTTGTACTCCGCCGTGGGTATTTCCTCCAGTGTGTCCCTATAGAGAGGGTGATGTTATTGTTGTTGAGGGCCTCTTAGACTACCTCTTCCTCACACTGGGCATCGTAATCCCACTTGTATTATTTCTTTCTGATTCCAACTAGGATCTTGTTTGTATCATTGTCCTTCGGGAAGGGCAGTTGCTCCGATGCGTATATTCTAAGGTTTAGCTCATCCGTGTCTAGAGCTCTCCTTGTCACTCGCTTCTTCTTGTCACTTTTTCAACAGTTGGTGCGGCTTCGGTGTCTGAGGACTCCGTTGATTTCAAATCCTCTGAGCTTTCCTTTTTGTTTCTTGTGTCGTTTTTAGACCTGGCAGCAGCTTCCCTCTCCTTCCTGGCTTTTATCCTGGGATCCGGCCTTTTGGTCTTTTCCTGAGACTTCCTATCCTGCTTGTCCGTTACTTGTTTTTATTTTGGAACCATTTGTAGTTGTAGGACGTCTCCTGAAGGGGAGTCGTCTAAGAACCACATCTGGTTCAGGCCATTTTTCTCCAGCATCTGGTTCAGCTCTTTTGCGAAGCATCCAGGCTGGGTTAGATTCCGGACATGGGCATACAGGATGCGTGTCAGGATTCTGGTCGACTCTTCATTTTGAATCTTCAGGTAGGTCTTCTTGATTACTGCCTCTGGGTAAGCTGCTTTTTTGACTTGGGCATACGAGGTGTGTGCTCTCCTAGTCGCCTCTTCTTGACTCTGCCTTTGTTTGTTTTTGATTATCTCTTTTTTCTTCAGACAAGCCATTGCCATAGTCCGGTGTCCCTGTCCGCAGTTTATGCACTTTTCGCGAGGGCTCTGGCAGCTCTTCCAGTGGTGTTTGGGTTCGTTGCATCTGAAGCATAGCTCCTCGGGTGCTTGGCATTCTCGGGTAGTATGGGCCTTTATTTTATAGCACCGGAAGCAGAACTAGACTGAGTGGAACTCCTCCCTCTCAATCTGTTCCCCGCTGATTCTGGCGTTGAAAAGCAGGAGCCCAGACTCCTTCGCCTTCCTTGCCATGGAGGTTTCCCCAATTTCTATCTTGAATACATGGGCGTATTCAGCATTATCCCTCCTATTACGGAATTTAACAATTTTCGTGACTTTCGCCCATGCATGGTTTTTTATAATTTCATCCCTTATTTCCTCATGGGAATGTTACCCTATCCAAGGATCTAACTTCCAGCAGATCACACTCCTATGTGATTGGATCTGCGGGGGAATAGCTGGTTGCAGGCCAAGCTCACGGAGTAATTCGATCGCAGCCCCCTTTTTCATCGCTTCGATGTCTTTTTCCGTCTCACAGACGGCGACATAGCCCGCGGGGATTTCCAATAGCCTTATCATGGCTATTTTTAGCTTTCCGTACACTGCTTCGAAGACCTTCTCTTTGGAGGGTCTGTTGTGCCCGCTTATGGTGCGCAGCGGGACCCGGGAAAGCTGGGTTTGGGCCATATTTTCTGTACGAGCCCCTATGGGCGATGAACCACTGTAGGGTTGCTTCTGCTTCGTGGTTTCCTGAGTGCTTGCCAACTTAAAAATTGGTTAGGTTGTCTAAAAGATAAAACTTATTTTTCTTCACTTTTTGGAGCGCTTGTGGGTGGGGCAGCCCCCCCACCCCCACCGTTGCAAGCGAGCCTCCATGAACGTGAACTGCTTGATGGAGGGATGAGATGAATATGGGTGAACCCGGGGAGGCTCCTCAGACCGTTGGTTGTGGCGGACTTAATGATGGGTGGTGATTGAATCAACTACCACCATTCGAGGGGTGCCGCCCCGTCTGGGGTTTGGTTATCGATGCATTCGGAAAACTGACTTCGGCCGTGTTTATGTGTATACGATTGAAGCGTAAGTAACATTTTAATCTATCCTGGCGGCTGATTGGTTGAAATGTTATAGAGTTAAGTTTAGATGAAATTACTATTTATATAGGTGAATCTTTGTGTAAAAATCAGTCAGAATCTGAAAATTTATTGTTATTTTAATAATAAAAATTATATTCCTTGTTCACCATTTTAAAATCTTATTCCGGCTATAATATACAGGAATAAAGAATCCAGATATAAATATATATTTTTCCTTCATCCCGTAAGGAAGCTGATGATCACTTAAACCCAGCCTGCAAAACTAAAGAAAGAGAATACCATAACTGACTCAAACCCTACAAATTCTCCTCCTTCATTTGATGACGTTCGCGTTTTCTTTCAAAGTTAAACTTTGTAGTCCACGTTTGTCTTATGGCTTTCTGGCGGAATGAGTGGAGCGCGCCGAGTAGTTCCTCTTCAATAATCTCGGCGTCTCCATCGTGCTGTCTATCCAGCTGGTGGTGAGGGACGGTCCTATGTATTTGTGTATTAAGTACATCTATGATATTCCATTGAACTTTATGTCGTAATCTTAGTTTTCTTCTTCAGTTATACGGAAGATTTTTGCGAATATTTACAGAGAATTTTCCTCGATGATTTTTTATTTCATCTCAATGGATTCTTCTTCTGATCTTATTTATATTTTCTTCCCTTTTTTCAGTCGATCCCTTGAGACTCTTGATTTTTTACCCAAAATTTTGGGGAGATGCATCATGATCGAGGCTTTCGATCGCATGGTCCAGCATCTCCATTGTTGTTCAAGGATCAACTGATTGAGCTTTTCTTTTATTTCTTTACTTCGTTTGATTGAGTTAATTGATGCATTTCTGAAGTTGATCTCGTATAATATCGACAACTCACGCTACACATCCTTCATGTATTCGGACCATCTGTAGGTTGAGATGGTTTTATACTCAGAATTGTGGATACAAGCTCTATCCAAGTTAATAATATGGTTGATGAGGTTGTCGAGTGCCTCGTCAATCTCATCAAAAATTGCCTAATCCAAGTTTAGTGGATGATATTCCTTGAGGAGATGTACGTACCAAGACCAGTCTGCATTTTGTAGTTTTTTCTCAGTACAACTGGGAGTAGACTGGTTCCATGTATTAGAGAAAGGATAGCTGACAAATTGCCAAATATATGTCTGGTTTCTTGGCATACCTTTCTCTGACATAGGTGGAGAAGTCGAGGCCAATTCGCTGGAAGATGTTTCTGTCCAGCAAAGTGTCGAGGCTCCTTCCATTCCCATTCTAGGTTTGCAGCCGGAATCTTAAAACCTGGCATTCAGATCCCTCATTAATATCGTGGGAGTTCTAGCAAATAGGCCAATGAGAGAGTGTGAGGGTAAATATCCTCTCCTTGGGGATTGGTATCTGGCGGCGATGAGCAGTTTTCCAATGTCAAGCTAGACATCAAGCGCGAGATAGGATTCTTCAAGATTTAGTGTTTGCTTGTATTTTATCCCTTTCTTAATCGCAATAGCTGCTCCATCGTAGCGCTCTTGCCAGTAATATATGATCAACACTTCGTAAGTCCAGATCTTCATTTCCGAATTACGAGTGCTGATCCCATGTTCGGAAATTATGATAATGTCTGCATCCATTTCTCTGAATACATTTACGTAAAGTGTTCTTTTAGTCGTCCAGCCGTAGTATTAATTAACGGTGTTTCTTCTTTTTATTCTTCTTCTTCTTTTTCTTCTGTGTGGCTGCTTGCGTATGTAGAAGCTTTGTGTTTTACAGAGGGGCGGCTCGGAGTTTTTAATTTACCTTTCGCCCTGTTACGAGTGCACAAGCCCTCATCGCTTTGCGAACAGTTTTTATCTTCTCTTTCCACATCTGTTTCTTCTTCATCTTCTTCATTTTATTCCTCTTCGGATTCTACCGGAGAGGGAGATTTTTCAATGTCAAGTCGGGCTTTTCTGAACTCTTTATTCGTGATAATCGAGTCTTCGAAAGCTTTGGAGCATCCTGGGTTCGTTGGTACGATTATTGACGGTAAGTCATTCGCTTTTAGAAGTGGTTGAACACTTAGTTGTAGCTGTTCGTTTGTACGGCGTTTGCTAGATTGCCATGCATAATGCAGATTAGAATAGAAATATTCATGAACTTTGATTTTACGCACACATAAATGGACTTGACTTCCTTAGTGAATGGAAAGAGATTAGAGAGACTTGCCTACACTTCCACTTTCCTAGCCATCCCAATGGTCTAGTTGAATGGTGTATCTTACACGCATATTTTCCATTGATCTCTTCTTCTTTCTTCTTTATTTTTTGTAGAAATTTGTCAAAAAGAGGGAGTGCATAAAGAATAAAGAGGGGGAGGGGGGGGGGGGGGTAAGGCGTGAAAATGAAAAAAGCACTAGGTTAATAGTGTAGTTGCCCGGTGTACGGGCCATCTTCATTGTTTAGATTCTTAAGTGGGTTTTTGAACTTTTTTTCTTTTTTTTTCTTAACACGTATGTTGATTTATTTCTGCGTATATGCGTATATGAATATATATATATATATATATATATATATATATATATATATATATGTATATATATGCTTTTTTTTTAGTTCATTCACTTGAATCTTAGTTCTGGTTCTTCTCTTTTGGTGTTTGGGAGGTAGTTTTTGTATTCTCCCTCCTCAGGATCGCGAGTGTCGAGTGTCTCGTTGGGGAGAAGACCTTCTAGTTTCTCCCAGATGTTTTTTTCTTTCTTTTAGAGGTACAAGTTTATTGGCTCTATTCCCCTTTGTTCATGTAAGCTCTTTGAGGTCCAGAAGTCGAACCACTTGGAACCAGTGATAAATCTGAGTCCTTGGATTTGCACTCGTTGAAGCTTCGACATGTTTCCGTGGGATGCAAGGTTATGTGGTACGATGGCGTAGACTAGCTTGGATCTAACTAAGCTGATGTATAGCTTTTTTTGTTAGCTATTGTTAGGTTTCGAAATCAATGGAGTTTGTCAAGTTCGGTTTTTGCGTGTCTAATTCTGTTCCCCACGTGCTTGCTCATTCCGGAACTGGAGAGTCCGAATTTGAGAATAGACGCGCGAGGAGAGTAGTCGATGTCAGAGTTCCCTATTTTGGAAGGGACGGTGCGATGTCTTCCTATTGCAGTTGCAGAGAACTTAGCCACATTTGTTTGTATCTTCCAGCATCTTTCGAAGCTAGAGATTTTCTCGGCTTCTGCTGCCGTGGCTCTAGCCATCAGTCGTGCTGACTTTGTCCTCCGCACTACAACTTAGGTGACATCATCCACGTATTGTATTAAGTGTTCTCCCGTCAGCTGGCTTAGGGATGTCTCTTGTGTAGATGGTGAAGAGAGTGGCGCTAAGGCATCCTTCTTGTGGAACACCGGAGGTCAGTTCAAAGGATTCCCCTGTGTGCCCTTCGAAGGCTATCACCACTCGCCTATTGGTTAGATAGCTGCAGAGGATTCTCTCAAAGTAGGGAGTGAGTCTAGATATTTTGTATTTCAGGCCTTCGATACAGACCTTGTCGAAGGTTTTTTTACGTCTCTGCATAAGACGTCAATCCAACAACCTCTAGCCCGCCCTGCTGCCGCGTGTTGCAGCATATGGACTATCACTGTCTCGGTGCCTCAGTGTTCTCTGAATACCTGTTGTTCTTCGTTCAGGAGGTTCTTTTAAGCTAGGTGTTTAGCCAGTCTGCAGTTGAGGATTTTTTCAAAAACCTTCCCAACGGTCTCCAGCAGTGAGATGGGTCTATAATTCATGACCTGGTTAGATGGTTTACCCGGTTTGGGTATGAAGATCATTTTGGAGGTCTTCAGGCCATCCGGGAAGTATCCCATTGCTAGAGACGCATTAAACAGGTTCAGCAGCCTGGTCATAAGTCTTTCCGGAGCTTCTTTTAAATGCCTGATTTTAATTTGGCTGAGCCCCGGGGCTTTAGACGTAAATGAGGAAATGGAATTCAATAGTTCCTCCATTGATATTTTCTTTCCATCAGGAGAGTTGCCTTGAAATTGATGATAGCATGAGGTTCTATAAGGGTCAAATCTCCCTTCTCTCATGTCCATATACTTGAGAACCTGATTCTCGAAACCTAGGTCAAAGTCTTCTTCTTCTTCTTCTGATATTTTGAAGATATTTTCCCAGACTTCGCGGAATAGCATCTCTTTCTCTTTGGGAGTGACCGCCTTAGTTCCTTTATGCCTGATTTCTGTTTGACCTGGGGTGCGAGCGTTCCCCTTCAATTTGCTGATGGTCGTCCAAAAAACCTTCGGATTTCTCTCAGTGTCTAAGTTTTCTATTAGACTATTCCATTTGTTACGGACTTCGGTTCCTAGGATGAAATTCAGCTGATTTCTCAGATGCTGAACGAATAGAAAATACATTGGTATGGCATAGCCCAAGTTGAGGATGGTCTCGTAGACTCTGGAGAATCGATGCTGTAGCACCAATCCCTCTTGTGAGGCTTTTGTTGGCATGATTATTTTGTGTTACGTTATTGGGATAGCTATATCGTCAGCGTTAGAGATTAGGGCGTTAATAGCAGTCAGTTCGTCATCCAGATCTTCTTCGGATGCGTCCTGTAAATAAAGGGTAACTTCTGGAAATGTTCTCTTGTATTCTTCCCACTTTGTATTCCAGAAGTCTTTTCTTGGGATAACTGGGACTGGGATAGGGGCAGTTGCAATAGTGATCAGCATGGGCAGATCATCACTTGATGTTAGAGGCCATGGCGAGATACATTAGTGGAATGGAAAGTTAAGGTTCGTGAGAACGCCGTCAGGTTTGGTGTCTGACCCTGGGTAGAAAAACGTGGGGAAGTTTGGTCCAATGCTCTCTGCAATGCCCCTTCTAGTCGAGAGATCCAGTGATCTACCGCTTGAATTTGTAGAAGAGTATCCTGCTGCTCTATTCCTGGCATTTAGGGCCCCAGCGAATAGTACTGGGTGCTGTTTTGTGAACAGGATGTAGAGGTCATGGTAAGGAAGATATGACCTGCGAGGGGGCTGGTACGCCACGCTTAGTTTTATGTGACCCATAGAGCACCTTAAGACCATAAGATGATCGACAGAGTCGATTCATCCGTAGGGTTACCTTGTCTGTACTGTAACTCCTTTTTCACTGCTATTAACGCACCTTTAAATCTTTTTCGTATGCAGTTTTTTTGTATAACATTGTATCAAAAGTTCTTCTGCTTGTCTTCGTCTTTGACGCTTGTTTCGGACAGCAGAAGAACATCTGGGTCTAGTTCTCTGTAGACATCATACAATTTGTTTTTGTCAGGGTCCCATCCTTGCACATTGTGTGCCAAGATGTTCAGCCTATTTCTATACGCTATCCCGTTAGTCTTTATTATTCTTTGGCCGTTTGACGGCCAGATTTGAACTGCTTGTACAGTTCCGGGTCGTAGAGCCTAAAGTTCTCGTTGTAAAGCTTTGTTTTACAGGCGAGTGAGGAGGCTCAACTTGTCTCCCCGGTAACTGGTGAGTCATAGCACCATTTGATCTGCCCTTTTCAGACTCCAGCTTTTACCTCCTCTGTGGAGATCTCTTTTTTATTGATGTTCGGAGAGTTCAGAGCCAAGGTGAGTTTGATTTCTCTGCCGTCAAGCTCGAGTTTATCCTTTTTTTTCAGAGTCAGTTACTTGAACCTTTGGTTCCACTTTATTTTTATTGGGCTTTTTCTGCTTGGGTGAGCTTTGCAGAGGTGCTGGGGCGTCAGTCTGTTGTTGTTGAGTTGTTGTCTGTGTAATATCTTGGGGTTTAGCAGTATCTGGATTATTCGCTACTTGTGCCGGCTTTGTATTAGGGAACGATGCCGAGAGGACTTTTTCGGATTGTGGATTGTCCGGAAATTTAATCGTCTCCATGTTGTTATCTGCCAGCATTTTGTTCATTTCTGTGTTGAATGAGCCAGGGCAAGCTAAGTTTATTACGTGTGCATGTAGAATGCATGCCAGCATTTTGGTAGGGGCGGTGTCGCTCAGTTGCAACACGATCTGGGGTTGAGTCGGCGTTACGTTCGGTTGAGTTTGTAGTTTTGTGGTAGCGGCGTAAGATTGCCTTGGTCTGTCCGCAGCCTCTCTTTTTATCCTGAGTTCTTCCTTTTTGATTAGGCACTGCATGCTTAGGGTTCGGTGATTCCCTGCACAGTTAATGCAATTTTTGTGCTGCTCACGCAGTGCAGCCAGTCATGTCCGGACTGCGGGCACTCGGAGCAGATATTTGGCTTCCCAGAGTCGGGGCAGGCGCTGGTTGAATGATCCTCGACCTTGTAACAGTTGAAGCAGGTAAGAAGCTCGAAAAACCTTTCCCGCTCACTCAACTTGATCAGAGGAGATTACCATGGAAAACCGTCTGAGGCCTGTTTACTTGGCTTTTGCTGTCATTTCCATGTTCTTGAATATTAGTTTGAAAACATGGGAGAGGCTGCGGAATTCGATTACTTCAGTCACTTCCGCCCATTGATGATTCCTCTCTATCTCTGCTTTTTTTTCTTCTGCCGATCTTTCGCCTACCCATGGGTCCACTCTTCTGCAAATTATTGCCTTCCTCGCTGCCAGAGCTGGGGATGGACGTGGTTTTAGCCCCAATCTTTCCGAGTTCTAATGTGCCTTCCGCTGAGGTTATTTTTTCAAGATCATCTTGAGTATGACAAATGAGTGTGTAGCCTCTGTTGGTCTCTATTAGACGTTTGAGGCCTATGCCAAGTTTGTCAAGGATGGCTTCGAATACCTCCGCCTTTCCCTGTTTTTGATTACTGGTCAATTTCACTAGGACTCGAAAGTCCATTGGCTCCCCCCTCCCGTTAATGGCGAGTGTGACTTCTGATTAATTTAATTAATTTGGGGACTTATACTTATTTGGTCGTTACAGAAACAGGATAAATCTCCAATCAGTCCGTCCCGACCGAGAAGCGCCAGAAACAGAAGAAATCTTAAATCAGTCTGCCACTTCTTATTAAATTCGTGAGGCAGAGAAGTACGGGTTCGGGAAACCCGCCACTGCTATAACCCCGGTAGAAACAGGAGGTATCTCTAATCAGTCCACCAGGGCTACGTCCCGTTCTCGAGCGGCTGCAGAAACAGGAGGTATCTCCAATCAATCCACCGCCACTCAGTCGGGGACCAGTGCACTTGTCAGTGGTGGCTGCCTCGCTGTTGTCGCTTTAGGTTGAGTCCTGCCAGTTCCAGTAACCTTAGGATGACAAGCTGATCAAGCCTGTTCGTTGACTGGTTTTGCAGAAGTTTCGTGATGAGGAATTTCCCCAAAACTTAACCTCCTTTACCGGGTT
The DNA here is from genome assembly GCA_963969495.1 of Ceratothoa steindachneri. Lineage (NCBI taxonomy): Eukaryota > Metazoa > Arthropoda > Malacostraca > Isopoda > Cymothoidae > Ceratothoa > Ceratothoa steindachneri. The sequence continues at coordinate 94,791,484 of OZ018318.1, read as the reverse complement.
GGAGATTCATAGACGATGAATTTTGACCTCTCTTCCCTCTGATTTAGCTGGATCCTTGTTCACTTTAACTTCCTGGTCACCTATATGGATCTAGTCAAGACAGAAACAGTAGAAATCTCCAATCAGTCCGTCTTGACCGAGGAGTGCCAGAAACAGGAGAAATCTCCAATCAGTCTGGCTCTCCTTATTAGATCTCTTATGCAGGGCGTTACCCTTATTTGGTGAGCAAAGTGATATTCAGCGGTTGGTGCCCCGAGATAGATACTCGAGACTGAGCACTGCCGGTTCCGGGTAAACTGCTGAGTTTGTCTGATCAGACTAGCTTGATAGCCTTTTTTTGGAAATGGCCCGGGGTTGTGAATTTTTCCGGAAAAATTTCCTCCTTTGCCAAGTTGAAGATTCTACGACGACGCAGACTAAAAACTGTCATGCTGACTTCATTGATTTCACTCGACTGCCTTTGTAATGAACCTTTTTATAAATGGGTTTCTGTTATAGATAGCATCGTTAATTTCACATCAGCTTTTAATAGATAATATATAGTAAATAGCATGATTCAAAAAATGTGACCTAAGACTACTGGAGTTGTGGTGTTGCCACAGTGTTGGACTACGCTGTTTGTATTTTTGGTTAGAAACTGTTTTTTTGTATTTGCTGTAGGTAGTTTGGACATATTTTATTCTACCAATAATAATGAGAGAAACTAAAAGAATAGAATTAATTCTAATTATTGCTTCTCAAAACAACAATTGAACCTCTCAATTCCTATTTTAACACAATTTGAAATATTGCTCTCCATTTTGGATCCTGTACCATATAAACAAAAAGAGATTAAGTCTATTTGACCCTTCCAACAATATCCCGAGTTAGCTAAAACATTTGATAAACACAATTTACCATATTGCTTATCTGAAATCGCTTTAACACATGGGTAGGAAACAATAAGTCAAAATGATTTAACCGGGTTTCAATCGTTATCAAAGAAAGTTTCTGACGTATCACTTCGCACTTAGTTCTTCAACAAGGGTTTATCGGGACGGAAACTTTCTCTATAGATATTAATTTGAAGTCAAACTTAAAGCTGTTTACCATTAACCCTTCAACGTCTAAGGATTGTTATCTAAATGTTTGCGATCACACAATAAATACAATAAGATTACACTTACTTGCACCATGAATAGTTATTAGATTAACACTAAGGATATTGCGTTATTAAACACGGTAATGGGATGTAAGATGTAATTATTATGTAATAATTTATTTGTTTTTCAGTCATTGTTATAATCTCTATCACAAGCACTTGAGTAGCCCATAAGAAAGCAAGTTTCTAAAATTCTTAGATTTTTTAATAAGTTTATTGAATGAAATCAAACAATGGAAGTTTTCAGGAATATCAGGCCCAACATCCTCGTGATCACTATTCATCATATACACAAAACTGAGACTTTTTTTCAAATGGGTCAATTTGAAAACAACCTGGTTAAAAAAATGTTGGCCCTGGTGTCACCTAAACAATCTTCGTAAATTATGCTTAGGCTATAAGCGTGGTTGGTTGGATCATCACTTGGTTAAGAGGTATGTTAGGCCATGCTTAGCATAAGCTAAACTAATCGAATCTAAACTAACTTTACTGGTCGTAACATAAGCAACCTAACTTATACTGAAATATCATTATCTTAACTTTGATCTTTTAGGTTTGGTGCAGACTCTCTTATCTTTTTATTGAGTTTCAACACGGATATAGTTTTTTATAGGTTGAGTAGGCTGGATAAGCCTCTTCAAGAGTTGTGTAATTACCAAGGGTGATTTTTAACTAAGTTTTGTTACCATTCTTGGGACAGACAAATTGGTTTCTTGATTCAGCTTGGCGGCGGCCGATTTGCTTCTACTGGGAATCCTTGGTATTCACAAGGCACTGACTCCAAAAGAGTATAAAGCCCTCTTTCTGCTTGAAAGTATTTTGGAAAAAGGTGATCATAAATTTGCTCAAAGGTTAAAGGAAGCAAGGGGTAGGATTCACAATTCACATTCACGCACCATAAATACATGCGGTATTATAACATTCACTTATACTTAATTTATAAATTTGTTTAGATCCCATAATATCAAAGTTATTTTGTCTTGCCCTAACTTATTTTACCAATTCTTACACAACAAGTATCAAGTCTCTCATGTTTCAGCACTCTAAAACAAATATTCTTTATTTTTTTGTTAATTAAACTTGATTTATATTACATATACGGAAGAAACATGATTGTAGTTGTTATCGAAAACTTTACATTAATTTTATATTTATCAACCCAAAATTACTATATTCCATTCTATCGTTTCTTTTTAAAGTTGTTTTAAAGTTTCTTCCAATAACGGAGATAAAAAATTATTGAGTTATTGTAAAAAATAGGAAAGTGATTGAAATAGTGACATTAATTTGAAGAAAAACAACTAAGCTGTTTAATCTATATTATAATGCAAAAGTAAATCATTCACGATTGGGGAATAGTGCTTACTTTAGAGCACTTAACATTTGTATTCCACTTACATTGAATGTTATTTGGGTTTAAAACTACTTCATTATAAGACTGTGGAGAGCATGGCCCTGGCGCTAAAGTTGCAACAACAAAGCACCTTGCCGGAATAGGAAGAATTGTAACAAATATTCTCGCGCATATACATATATATTTATTCGTAAACCAGTCAAGGAAGTAAGCGGGAAGCCAAGGATTCAGATAGCAGTAAAATTTGCTGACAGTGTAATACAAAAGAACATTTTTCGTCTGTGAGTGGAATTAAGCCGATACAGCTCTCTGTGTCTCGGGCATGATAAAATTATATCCATAAATTGTAAATTTGTGGGCGCCATTTATCGATGACCTACGGAGACCATGGGATAAGTAATATCCCGCCCAGTGGCTGAAGCTAAAAACATTGTGATCCCAGAGGCCGCATCTTCTGTGCTATTTATAAAAGAAAAATGGAGAAGGAGATTAATTCACACTTGAGTAGACAGTTAAATCAGATAAATGATTGATAGTAAACGACCAATTACGGTTCCTTTAGCCTAGCGAAGCTCTCGTTGTACCAGCTTAAGAATTGTTCTCGTAACACTCGCTTTCCTAAACGCTAGTGAAATTTTCCCTGACGGTAATAGTGTAAACGCGAGACTTCCTTTTGCTTTGCTTGTTTTGTTTGTTGGAATTAAACATTTATTTTTACGTGATTCCTCTCAGTCCTTTCTCGATCACAAGCCTTCGGTAAGCCCAGCCAAGCCGGAATATTTTTTAAGTATCTTTTTGAGTTAGATACGATATTAACGCCACATATCACCTCACTCGTGGAAATTGAAGGACCTCTCCAAAATATCCGCTTCATTTTATCCTTTAAAATGCTGACATCTCTCCTCTACCATAAACTTAGTTTCCTCATTTACCCAATAACTGGTGACAGTTACATTTACCTCCCTGCCATAAGGTGTTGACTTGAGCCTCCATATAAGAGTACATAAAAAATCGAAACAGCTCATTTTTAGGTCTCTTTGGTTGTCTCATTCAATCCTACAATGTGAACACTACATCTTCACTCATTTCAAATTTGTCTTCTTATTTATGGTGTGGAATGAATTACACAGGAAAAAATTTATAATCACATTTTCTGGTGACTTAGATTTATCTGCCAATTTTAATTCATCTTTCCATGCTGATTTCAAATATATAATCCATTTTTACCTACATGCTCTAGTTATTCTGTAATTTATATTTTCTCTTTTCCCCGAAAACTGCCCTCCGGATGAACAAAGAGAGTGCTTGTAGAAAACGAATACTTCATAGTACATAGTAGTAAGATAGTAATAAGTGTTATTGTGCAAAATATTGACATTATTGTTTCTTTTTTTCAGGTCTCATGTCAGAGTGATGGCTACGTCAAGTGTAAATTGCGTTAATGATCTAGACATTTTTTGCTACATATGGGGCTGCTACATGCGAGTTCGTCCAAGGCGCAATATATCAAACTTTGTGAACCGCACTTATAAGGCATATTTTGATGTTCCTCTTGGCGATCAAAATAAGAAGTGGGCCCCACATGCTGTTTGTCATAGTTGTGTGGAACATCTTCGTGAGTGGACGAAAGGAAAGAGAAATGGTCTTTCTTTTGGAATCCCCAAGGTGTGGCGAGAGCCAAAAGGATCATGTATCAGACTGTAATTTCTGCCTGCTGAATACTAGAGGGATTGACAAGAAAAATCGGCACAAAATCGACTACCCCAACATTCCCTCGGCGATCCGGCCATTACATCATTCTGAGTCTTTACCAGTTCCGATTTTCAGTGGATATGCTTCCTTCGAGGAAGAAAATGATGTACCTGATATGGACGTCCACGGAATGGATGCAGCGTCTGCAGATTTATCATCAGATGCTGAACAGGCATTAGCTCTTCACTGTTTAAATCAAGAGGATTTGAGCGACTTGATACGTGATTTATCGCTCTCCAAGAAAGCTGCAGAACTTTTAGTCTCCAGGTTAAGTGAAGGACATATGCTTGACAGAACGGTACGGGTATCATATTTTCGAACAAAGGAGTGTAGATTTGTTAAGTATTTCTCTGGAGGACAAACAATTTGTATACTGGCACGATGTTCCTGGTCTGTTTACCGAGTTGGGACTTAGCACCTATAGCTATGCTGAGTGGAGACTGTTTTTGGATAGCTCCAAGCATAGCCTCAAGTGTGTCCTTTTGCATAATAGTAACCATTTTGGTGCAGTTCCTCTCCGTCACTCTGTCTATATGCGAAAAACTCACGATGACATAAGAATGATCATGGATTTATTTAAGTACCATGGACACAATGGGATCATATGTGTAGAACTTAAGATGGGCAACTTCCTCCTTGGCCAGCAGAATGGATATACAAAGTTTCCATGCTATATCTGTATGTGGGACAGTTGAATCCGTGACAAACACTGGTCCCAAAAAGATTGGCTAGTTCGGGAAACTTTGGAAGCAGGAATACCAAACATTGTTATTAGCCAATCGTAAGTCGAGAGAAAATCGTTTTCCCTCCACTTTATCTCAAACTGGGGTTGATGAAGAAGTATGTTTTCAAGTCGTGGAGAACTGACAATGATTGTTTTCACTACATAGTATCGGGCTTACCTGCTTTCTCGTACGAAAAAATAAAGCTGGAGTATTTGATGATCCTCAAATCCGAAGACTTTTGAGTGATTCTAGATAGGTGAACACCATGAATGAAAAAGAGAAGGCAGCCTGGCTCTCATTTTCTGCCGTTGTTCGTAACTTCTCCAGAAACAAAAAACACACAACTACAAGGATCTAGTTACTAATATCCTTTAGTATATCGTGATCTGGGATGCAACATGAGTGTCAAGTTGCATTTCCAAAATAATCACCTCGACCGATTCCCAGAGAATCTGGGAGCCGTAAGCGACGAACGAGGGGAACGCTTCCATCAGGATTTGATGACGATAGAAGAGCGCTACCAAGGTCACTGGGATAAAAGCATAATAACGGACTACTGCTGGAGGATTAGAAGAGATCAGCCAGAAAAGTCTTACAAGAGAAAGAGTTACAAGCGCAATTTTTTTCCCGATTAAAATCAGTAATAAATTAGCATCTATTTTATTACAGTATTTGTAATCCTAATGTGTAATTCAAGTTTCTTCTCATATGCAATAAAATGTTTGTGAAAAAAAACCTACTTTCTATAAATAACGCAAAAAAGGATTCAAAATTACTTCAGGGCACGATGATAGGCGTGATAAAATGAAAATTATTGTATAATATTGATATTATGAAAAATCTTTAACATTTAGAGAGAATCTGATTTCAGATTTTAATATAGTATGCCCGAATTAGGTAGGAAAATGAACTTTTGTTAATTTACCAAATACATTGTCCGCAGTGTTATTTATTTTAAAGGGAGGTTACATTAAGTATCTTAGGTTTAGGATATATTTTATGAGAAAAATTTTTTTTATAACATTCATTTCAAAATAATTTATATTAAAGATTTTAAATTAATCCATTAGTTTACTTTGGCAGAGCCAGCGGTCGCTGGCAACTTTATGATGGTGAAAGCTGACAACCTCAGGCCATTTTCCTTGCATGGGGATCGCCTGTGGAGCCAGTTACACTTGGTACCGTAAAGAATGGCACGTCCGCGTGGTCTCATTGAAAATTTGACAAGCTTTCTCAAGGGATCGACTTAAAACTCTTCGATGGAGCCTTGGGAAGTTGTTGGTGCGCCACCTCCTGGCTCCCTATCAGCATTCGTTTTCTCTAAACTTATCCCCTCACTCTCTCTCTCTCTACGGGTAAAGACCTCACCATGTACCTCATGCCGTATTAGAAGAGACGTTTTGAAAGCTCAATAAACAACGCCCACTGGTCGTAAGAGACCAGGCTTTGAAAGGAAATTGCCGTTGAGGCCCAAATAATGGGGAGATTGGTTTTACCCCAATAACCACTTACCTGCGTCTATTGGGATTCCAACTCACTGAAGCCTTCTTAGCTGCATAGGGTTAAACTACTAGTGGTGGGCAGGCTTTACTGCCTTGTTGAATGCCAGGCCAACTAAAAGTCTCGGGTGGCGTCTATTTTTCTGCTACAAAAGATATTCAGATCTTGGTCGCTCTGTCAAGGAACTTTACGTCCTACCAATAATATGTGTTCTGTCGCCCTGCCTCCCTGACTCCTTAGTTGAGATCCTCGAAATTTGGGGAACGAGCGGCAAATGAGTAAATTCTGGTCGCTATCCTAGGTTGCGAACACAATGTTAACGCGTGTATGGTGGATCAATGAAAAGTCTGAAAACCCGAGATGGGATAGGCGGAAGCAGAATATAATACAATAATTAACTTTTTTATTTTCAGTGATTACAAACGTAGGAAATTTTCCTGTATTGGTAAGTCTTCATGACGTTCCGCTAAAATTTCAGAATACGATTACCTATTGGCGAGGTGCCCCGGCCGGCTCCAACTTTGTGACGAGGGTTCCCCCACGTCCTCTGCTAAGATCCTTTTAGCGGAAAGGGCATTTCTTCATATTGATTAGGGCGAGTAGTAAGCTTGCCCCTTATCTCCATTTAAAAATTATCTCCGGGCGACTCTCCACTTGTGGTGGGTCACCCTGTGATTTTGAAAGAGACTTCTAAGAATAGGGCAAGATAAAGGTTGCACCGCTTCGGTTCCAACCCATCTTGCTGTGCTCAGGTGACCTACAACAGCACCTTTAAAGGGTAGTAGCCGACAGAATCCCCTGGGCATTGCAAACTCTCCTTTTCTTCCTAATACGGTTCGGCATGCAGAGCCAAGTAAAGTTCGTGATGGGATATAGCCCCGCTGAATCCTTGATTGAGATATCGATTCCTTGGGGAGCACACAGTTGGTAGCTCTTCTCGAGGTGGACAAGATTCCGGAGATCTCCCCGGCCAAGCATGCAGGGATCTCCATCTGGGCGAACATGGTCTCAGTCCTAGACACCAAATATGAATAAGGCCCTGTGCAAGGCCCTCTTCAGGCGCACGGGCCCCCAAGGACTCAAAAGGAGAGGAGGGGCCAACAACCCCATCTGGTGGTTCTTTGACGGCCAAGATCTTCTTGATCTTCGAAAAATTTGGCCAAGGCTCAGTCATCCAGCCTCGGGACCCCTCTCGGGGGGGGGGGGAAAGAAAAGCGAATTTACTCCCCATCATCCTCGCCAAAGTAGAAGTAAAGCAAGAAGGTGCAATCGAAGAGTTCAAGAGTTTCCTCCCTCATCCTGTGAGCTCCCGAGACCTATGGGTCCCCTGCCCTGTCGGCAAGAAACCAGGTTAAGTTTTGGCACATCTGGCCCCGAGTTGCCCCCATGCGCTGAGGTCCAGACGAACACGAAATCTTCAGGTGCCGTTAGAGGAGCCTCGGTTACGTTAAAGCTTATCATTTAGGGATTAGCTGGCGATTTGGGACCCTCAAGCTTCAAGCGTTTTCAGTTCTTTGCTCTACTTTGCTGTGGCGATTTGGTCAATAGCCACATTATCCATCATGCTTTAGCTAGATAGAGTGGTTGAGAGCAGAATTTGGCCCATTTCTCGGACGAGAGCCTTCTGGCAAAGGCTTCAGATTTTTTGCTGGTGCCTATTATTTCTGCCCTTTGAAATCTTATTGGCTCACCGGTGAGTAGGATGCAACCCTCTTATTATGAATTTCGTGAAAGCAGTGGATTAGTGGGGAAACTCGAAGAAATCAGAAGAGCTTGGGCCTCGATACCAACCCCTAACCTCCTCATTACGTTCACTCGTCATATAAAACATGTTTGGGCGCGTGAAATTTAGTATCACTATCGCTGAAGTCATCCACGCCACTGTCAAGGAGGTGCAATACTGTCACAGCTAACGACAAACGAATCACTCCTGTTGACGGGCAAAGTCGTATTTACACTAATTCTGTGTAAGTTGTTTCAATAAGGTAAACGATAAGTTCTTATCGCTTATTGATAAATGGATTAATTTTGCGGAGCCGTGCCCTGATACCTCAAATCAAAGTGGCCTGTATCTTCTGGAGAAGGAAATCCTTGACCTCCAGGTTCCAAATCGTCTCTCCTTTGCAAGTCTAAGGAATTGGTCTCTGCGCACTCATCACTACCCTTAACGTCATATGCAATAATATCAAACAAGCACCCTCTCCTCCATGTCTTTCCATTTCTAATAAATGCTGGCTTCTGCCACAATTCAAACTGTTTTGTGGGTTCTTCCCACTCTGAACACACTAGCTGGAGCTGGCAGCACAAGGGGTTCACACCCATCAGTAGGATGACACCGAAGGTCATTTCTAAGGACCCTAAAAGCCAGGATACTTTTGAAATGACAGAATTGTGCAGTGGTACATTACAATCTATGACATCTTGCCCTCAATTCAAAGAAATACGAAATTGAAAAGTATCCCTTTTGGAAAACTCTAAATTTCCTAAACACTACTATTACCCTTTTTATTGCTTTTTTTTTCAAAGCTTATGATTATTCTTTCTCCATATTAAGCGAGTGTCAGGAAAAACAATTGACTTTACGAAGCTTCACTTTGAGCACCATTGTACGAATCCCTATTTGACAAGGCACTTAGAGTTCAGAGAGGCTTTTTTCTTTTTATTATTCCTTTTTTCTGTTTACTAACCTTTTTACCTTTCTTACTAAGTGAATATGTCCTCGTTCAATTACTAATATTCTTTGGTCTCGATCAGCTATAAATTGATAATATATAATTGCAGTTGCAGTCATAAAAGTTTTTTTTGTATCCAACGAAACACCTAAAATTAACTAGGCCTATAATAAACTGCATCCGGGGATGGGGCTGCAGTTCGGAATATTTGTGGTTGTGAAGAGTGTGGAACCGCTCCTTAGCTATCATCGCTCTCGGATCCGCTCTGACCCGGAGCGGAAGCACCTACAAGAGCCCTTACCTACGGTTGCTATTGAAACTATGTAACGACATGTAGAGGTTGGTGTTGCTTGGGTGTGAAGGAAATGCATCACTAAATCCCTGTAAAACCCTTTTGGACACCATTGGCCACTGTCTGTCCTCAGAGGGCGTGTGAGTGTCCCCGATATATGGGCTCGAAGTATCCCACTCTTTAGACGAACGCGGACAAGTATTTATTCTACCAACGGCACGCCGTAGTGGATTCTCTTAGCTTATGAATAGTTGTGTGCCCAATATTTCTGAGCTCAGCCACTTCCCTTTATAGGAGGGCACAATCCTACCTTCTTTTTCTCTCTCTTTCAATTGCCATCCCGAAAAATGCAGTATGGGGACAGTGTGATGGGATTAATAATGACAGCCAGTTTTCTTTATTTAACTTTATTTTATCCCTAGTGTCAGGTTCCCTTTTGAATTAGTGACTTGGGGGGTATATCACAACAATTGGCTTACTTTGGACTAGCAGTTCTCTCTAGGGGACCATTTTTCAGCTTCCTATTTTCTTTTATGGAATTTTTATTTTTTCATCTTGTAAAGCTAGTCATTTTTGTTGTTATTGTTTTTACATTTATTTTGTTTGTGGTCACTTTTTACAGTATATTGACCATATTACTTGTTTAATATTTTTGAGGGCGGGAGATATCCACCCCAAACCTGGCCCTCGAAATGAGTAGTGTAGAGCCCTCTATTTTAATATTAGAGGATGAAATTAATCTTCATTAGCTATCGGTGGTTTTCACCAGGTAATATATAGTTTTTTGCTCTGAGACCTAGGTTTTTATTTTTGGCATGTGTCTGAGCTTCTTGTTCTAAATTTTATCAAGGCTATACTTTTGAGATCAAATTCTATTCCTTGGGCTCAGGGAATGTGTGTCTATATACACTCCTCCTTTAGTGCTTTACTGAGGGCCGGATTTGAGTATGGCTGTCATGAGATGATCCTCATTCGTGTCTGTGAGCGTTTTAACAATTATTATATACTTGCTTTATATAGGAACCATGACCTGAATGATAGTATTTATGATTGCCTTTTAAATGCTATTGCTAAAATCTAGTAATCTGACCCTAAGGCCTCTTTTGTCTTTGTCGGTGATTTTAATGTTCATCACCAGCAATGGGTGAATTTCATACCTGCAAAAAACCAGCATGGTCAGGCTGCCTTAGACTTCTGTAATTTTGCTTGATGTGAGCGGTTGGATTGTGATCTGACTAGCATTTCTGGAAATTGCCTAGATCTCCTTTAAACGGATGTTCCCGCCGTTTTTGATCTAAAGGTAGTTCCGCCCCTTGGTAATAGCGATCACCTTGGACTAAATTTAAGATCCAAACAAAATTTTTACCACCGGATGATCCCATTTCTCGAGTGGTCTATTTTAAATCCCGTGCCAACTGGCTTGGCATTGGTATCTGATTTTAACAATATCTGTTGAGGGCGATTTGTATGATCCGAGTGTCCCGTAACTATCATTAGTGAAATTATTCTTTCCATAAGTCAGAGGATTCTACGTAAAACTATTCGAAGTCGTCGTAATGACAAGGCCTGATTCAATGACGACTGCTGATTGGCCCAACGGAATTAGCAGGTTTTGTTTTTCCAGAGTTCTCTTTTGTGGTCCCAAGAATCTTGGAACTTCTACGTGCATCTCAGGACACACGCAAAGCATACTTATAATAAAGCTCAGTCGCACTCTTGGTGGTCTGCTCTTAAACAATCCCTGTTTAGGGTTAACTTAATCCTTCCTCCCTTGTCGTGTACTGACGGTTCTGTATGCTATGTGAGGTAGTTGACTTACCTTCATCTTGCTTTTTCCCTATTAAACTGCTCCTTGGCTCTTAAGTTATCAAAATCTTTTGTTCTATTTGAATGACCTTGATTTATTTGGCGAATGTAATCCTTTGTATGTTATTTTTGTATTACTTATTCGTCGGAGTTCTTTTCCTAAATTATGGGGCTCTGCTAATTTCACTCCGATCCCCAAAGGCTCTTTACTATCAATTCTTCCGAAGGAATATAGACTCATTTTCATTATACCGCTTCTATCTAAAATATTTGATCGTTTGCTGGTCAAACACATGATTCATTTTCTGAATAAAAATTAATTGATAATGGTAAACAGTTTGGTTTACTGAAGGGTTTTCTTACTCCTGATGCTCTTCTTTTTATCAGCAATGACCTTGGAAGTTCTCTTAATGCTGGTCTTAATTCCAGTCTTATATCTCTTAATTTTAGCTCAGAGTTTAATCGTTTAATCATAAGGCTTTTCTATTTAAAATTAGGTCCCTTGGTATCGGGTGTCATTTCCTTGGCATATTAGTCGTGTTTTTGACTGAGAGGAAGCCCCATGTGTAGGTTGATGGTAGCTTTAGCTCCTACAGCTATTATAAATCTGGTGTTTCCCAAAATAGTGTCATGGGCTTGATTCTTTTCATTTTTTATACCTCAGACATGTTTTCTAGGATTTAGTAGAAAATGGTTTCTTATGCTGACTATATAACTTTTTATGCCACAATTCCATCCCCTTTGGACAGACAAAGAGTCACTTAATTACTTACCGTTGATATCAAGAGAATTTCCTCCTGGTGTGATGTTTAGTGTATGGAACTTAATCCAAGAAAATGCTATTGTCTTCTTATTGGTCGATCAATGACCTTACAACCCTATCATTCTGACATCATTATCAATTGCGTAGTGGTCCGTAATTATTCTTCAGTGAAATTGCTTGCTGTTACTTTTGATCCCAAGCTGACATTTGAGTTGCACTTGCGCACTGTTGCGTCTTCAATTTCCTAAAAACTTGGTTTGTTGCGTAAGTGCCACCCGATCTAGTCTACAGACAGGGTGGTTATAAATTGTTTATATTCCTTCGTTCTTCCTCATTTTGAATATTGTCATTTTGTGTTCCTTTGTGCATCGGAGATCAATTTTAAGCTCCTTGACAGAGCTTTCAACCAGATGTACAGTTGAACCTCAAGCACCGTCGACTCGTTGGAGTGTTGAGTCATTTTATTAAAAATGTTTCTGATCCTGATCATCCATTTCACTGTCTGATACCAGCTCTCTCACGGCCGGGTCACGATAAGCGCTACTCGATAAGTTAGAAAGACCGTGCTTTTTCAGTCGCTAGAGTGAATAAGTCTGAGTTTTCTCGATCTTTGTTTCCTACAGCCGTCGGTCTGTGGAACACTCTCCCTAATGTTATTGCTAATTCTGATAATTGTGATGTATTTAAAAGAGGATTGAATGCTTTTCTTCTCTCTTGATTTTTATGTTTTCTACTATTTTCAATGTTGCGCCACTTTTTGTCCCCTGTATGTTTTTTAGATTTTGCCATTATGAGTGTTTCCTTCCAACGGGTATCCTTCATTGACTTTGATATTAATAATAATCCCGTACATGCATACCTGTAAATGGCTATTGTGTATACTTTTCATAAACTTAGAACGAGTTCATTCTATTTCGACTGGTTTCATTCCGATTTCGCTGAGCTCCGGATTGGACAATTTAATAGAGTAATTGGTAAAGCCGTATCTGGATCCCGCAAGTTCTAATCTACGTGTGATGCTCTGCACCTATTGAAAATGCTATCTACGAGGTCATCCTTATAGAAATTACTAGACTAGTGTGTTTTTCGATCTAGAGAACGCATATGATAACGAATGGCAATACGGCAATATTTAAACTCTGTAAACGATAGTAACAAGATGACGCTTTATAATGTTATTTTTTTTTATTTCTGCAAGATCGTCAATCCCGTGCACGGGAGCTGGATATCTCTCCGGCAAAATTGAGGAGGAGTGAGTAGAGTAAAATCAAATGTTCTCATTGTTACCTTATTTGCTAACACCATCTTTATCACCTCTGTGCTTTCGGAATATATTCTAACTATGCTTTACGTGGACGACCTTTCAATGGCTTTTGGTGCAACCCAGGCATTGAACTGCAGGCTATGGCAAAGCGTACTAGTTTTGGTTGTCCTTTGCAAAAACTAAGTTATTGCAATTCTTTCGCAATCCACCGCTTCACTCCGACCTTGAATTATTTCTAAACGAGCTTTGCCAGGAAGTTGTTGCTTAGCATCGTTTCCTTCGTCTTTTTTTTTATCGACGCCGCACCTGGGAGGCCTAAATTTGCCACATTCGTGTCTCTTTTACTCGCGCCATGGACATTTTTTATTCCTTGAAGATAAGAATTTGAGGACCTGAGAGGGGTACTTCATATACTTTTCTACCGATCTTTTATTTACCTGAAGCTGACTAAGGATGCACGCGTATATTGCGGAAGCTGGACTCGATACCTCAAAACGGTCTACGTGTGGTGATTGATGCCTTCCGGTGAAAGCCTACTTGTCGATGCTTGGGATATACCACTTACTCTGCGCCGTAGAATATGAATTGTGAGCTTTTAAGCGCTGGCTCGTGTCTCCTTCAGTTGCAAAGGAAACGATGAAATAGAAATAAGAAGGAAGATGGAAATATCTAAAAGTTATTGAGAAACATATCCAGTATCACTAAAGAGCAGGATAAAGAATACGATATAGAGTTTGAAAAAAAATAATAGAGGAGCTAAACAAACAAATATATCGGACGCACCCGCACCACCAGTTGGATAGACAGTGCAATGGAGGCGCCGAGATAGCCAGGGAGGAACTACTCGCCGTGTTCCACTAATTCCGCCAAAAAAAACAAAGACAATCGCGGCTAACAAAGTTAAACTTTGAAAAGGCATCAGCAAATATCATTGGAGGAATGAGAAAAAAGAATTTTAACGCCTCTCTAAATACAGGATGCTTGCTTGATGCTTTAAACACAGTTTAGATGATTTTCTTGGCTAATCACGGGCAGAATTTAACGAGGAAGGAGAGCTATCGGTGAATTTCACTGTTGAAATTTTGGCGGGAAGCTCTTCAAGAGGATCCTGAATCAAAGATCAGTGTCTCATCAGATGAGAACTCTCTGAACAATACGTACTAATATGTCTTTCGGAAAAAGCAAAGTACGGAGATGGCGATAAATATCATCACGTAAAAGCTTGCACCAGCCAAAAGGGATGGGAGTTACATGGACATTTCACATATAAGGAGTTACAAGGAAAGAAAGTACCCTAGAAGACCTTACAGTCCATTCTAAGAGGGTACCTTTGGACTAGCAATTGAGTAGGCACATGGCTGCTCAATTGTTTTGAGTCCCTAAACGGACACTTCTCAAGACTTTGTCTGTTCTTGACTTAAACTGGTCAACAGATTTACTGTTAAGAACTTCCACTGTAAGTGACTTCTACTTACCGCAAATACTGTAGGTGAAAAAATTTCCACACAGATTGCGGTTGTAACGCTTCAGTTCAGGTTTGAAGCCGTGATTCCGTGTTCTGTTCTCACTCAGTGTGAAAATATCCCGGTAGTCAACATTGTCGAACCCTCGAAGTATTTTGAAAACTTCGATGAGCTGACCACGCAGTCTACGGGTTTTCAGCGAGAACAGATCTAATTCCCTTAGTCTATCCTCATAACTTTTATGTCGGATAGAGGAAATCAGTTTGGTTGCCCTAGCTTGTACGCGTTTCAACCTTGCGATTTCCTTTCGAAACGAAGGATACCAAGATTGTACGGCATACTCCAGGTGCGGCCGAACGAGGCAGTTGTACAGACAAAGTACTATCTCCTTGTTGCGGTATCCAAACTGGCGCTTTATGTAGCCTAACATCCTTTGGGCTTTCTTCTCTGACTCGATGCACTGTTTTGAGAACTTGAGGTCGCCAGTGATAGTTACACCCAAGTCCTTCTCAGTATGACTCGATTCAAGGGCGGTTCCCTTAAGGAAGTACTGAGATTTGGGGTTTCGGTGGCCGATATGCATTACTTTGCATTTGTTCACGTTGAAAGGCATTTGCCATGTGTCCCACCACTCCCCAATCCTTTGAAGGTCCTCTTGGAAGTTGGCAGTGTTCCCCTCCTTTGCCACATTAATACCAAGCTTGGTGTCGTCGGCAAATTTGGAGATTTTGACAACCATGTCTCCGTTCATGTCGTTGACATAGATAATAAACAGTAGTGGTCCCAGGACGGTACCTTGAGGGACACCACTAGATACGGGCGCCCATTCAGAGGCCCGACCATTCATCACTATGCGTTGCCGTCTGTCAATTAGCCAGCTCTCTATCCAACATACTACCTTGCCGCCTATGCCCCAGGCACGCACTTTCGGGAGAAGGCGGCGGTGTGCTACCTTGTCAAAGGCCTTTTGGAAGTCAAGGTACACAACAACCACCGCCTTGTCTCGATCATGCTTACTTCACAGGAAGTGAAAGAATTACACAAGGTTCGTCAGGCATGACCGTTGCCTTCGGAAGCCGTGCTGGGAACTCTTCAGTAGCAGGTTTGACTCTAAATAAGACGTTATCTTGTCCACTATCATGCTTTCCATGAGTTTACCGACTATCAAAGTCAGACTGATGGGTCAGTAGTTTGACGGATGGCTAGGGTCTCCCTTCTTGAAGATCGGAGTCACCTCCACCTCACGCCAATCTCTAGGAGCGCATCCGGTCCGGATTGACATGTTAAAGATAGCGCACAGATGTCGTGATACTTCATCGCACACTTCCTTCAACACCTTGGATAGAAACCCGTCCGGTCCAGGGAACTTATTCTTCTTTAGGTCAGCGATGTTTTTCTTTATTTCACCTTCGGTGAAGTCCATTACCTCCAGCTCGTCCCCCGAGTTGGAATCCGTGGGCTGTGGGATGGGACCACACTCTTTAGTAAACACTGAAGAGAAGTATTCATTGTGCAGGTTAGCATTTTCTGCATCTGAGTGAGTTAATGCACCCTCCTCATCCACTAAGGGCCCAATCTTACGATGGATTGAGCATAGGATAATGCAATACATTGTCCTGTGGCAGGGACAAGAAAAAATTTAGAAAGAACTCTCTCTGAATATGACATGAAGAGAGCAGCGTCTATCACTTTGCGGAGCATAGAGGAACCAAAGTTCGTGCTTAATTCAGACCTCCCGAGAATGGGTGTCTGTCGCTCACTCTTTACTTGATATGCATCACTGATAACCCAGCTCCTTACAGCCCCACATGCTTCGACATTCAATTCATGGATGATTCCTGACAGATAATCCAGTGTCCTTGGCGGACTACTGATCGCAATATACGTGGAATGAAGATTTCTTCATTAGGGTACAGGAAGTACGTCTCTGATCGAATATCGAAAGCCTCGGCCACAGTAAGAACTCTATAGATGTTTAGAAATCTCTTAGAGAGCAATAAGAAGAAAATCTACAATGTACTTGTTAGATGAAAGCTGCCCTTATCCACTTTTTCCCTCTCATGAGGATCAAGGACATATGAAAGGAGACTACAGGCCATGAAAAATGCGTGTACATAATTACGTTAAACGCAAGCGAGAAAGAATACGCCAAGAAGAGCTGAACAGGAGGCGAAGATAAGTCACATTAACATAGTCATTGAAAAACGGAAAAGAAATATCTAGAATATGTTTAATCAAGAAATTGCTGAGGAAATCATCCAAATTTAACGAGAACAGAAGAGCCAGAAACCATCCAAGATTCTCAATTTTCGCTAGCCTTTTGCCTAACGGATAGGAAGTACCGTTCTTCGCATGATAAAATGTGTAAATATCACTGAAAAATAAAAAAATAAAATTAACTACTAATGAAAATTAACCGATTATGATTAAAAACCCATCTACTACGACTCAAAAACACCAATTTCGACCAAAGAAGAAAGAACAAAGAAAATATGAAAACACTACAATGACACATAATAGAATACAGCAAAGACAAAATACTAGGTATTGAAATAGTAATTAAGAAATTTTATGATAAAACAACAAAACATGCTAACTACATAAATAAAAAACAATGAAACTAACACAAATGGCTTGAACACACAATAAAATAAAATAAGAACAACAAACAAAGATATACACGAACAACAGAACGATGGAAGCAATAAAGCTAATCGCCAGGCACCTTGCATCCCTTTGCAAATCATCTACACTACCTTCTGTTTTCATCACTCTTATTTCTGTCTCACTATACCACACTTCTTTTGTCTCAATCCACATACGCACACACGCTCCGACTAATTCGTATTTCCTTTAGTCGCCTACAGCTCTCACTGCATCCATGGCCGATCTCAACCGTTTATATTCCGCTTAGATACTCCACTCATGACCTAATCGTATTGGCTTTAGGTCTCGGGACTTCTTTGAGAACACAGTGTAGCTCTCGACCTGTTACCACACGTGGTTGTAATATGGTCGCCAGAATAGAGGCTAACTTTGAATATTTGTCATCCCCACTCTGCTCATAAATCTTCCACAACGCCAGAAGGATTAGTTTCAAACTTTTAGGAGCAAAGTTCAATTCACGTTGGATCTAGAAAGAGGGCTGTAATTCACCGCGTGGTAAGGATATAACGCGTTTGGCCAGATCGTAGAAAGTATTGCTCTCAGGGCAATGAAATTTTTGCCTTCCCTGGTTCGAGGTATCCTTGTTACCATGGTTACAACGATCCTGGCTAATGTCGAAATTATCTGCTGCTTGCCTCTTGGGGATTGCAGGAAATAAACGCCCGATGATAGCAGTAAATAGAACAAGATGATTGGATGACAAAACAAAAGTTTCGTTTTTGCTCAATTTGACTGCATTACAAAAATCAGCTCAGTACTCCGGGACTACTAATTAAAAGATCGGAGACGACTGAGGGAAACTTAAAGTCCTGGGCAATGGCATTGCGACTTTCCTTTGGACCTACACTCAAATGTCACTATAGTTTCAAAGCCAATTTATGTCGTCTTTGAATTAGACATACTCACAGGACGCATTGCCATTTTGTGTGGTGCTTCCCTTAACTCCTCTGCGATGACAGCGTTGTCCCTCAAAATGTTCGGCATGTTCTGGTTGAATGTCCGAGTTTGAGTGATCTTCTTGCAGGCTACCAGTCTCGTTATCAGGACGAGCTGAATCGTGAACGCTTGTCTTTTGTACTCGGGACAAGATCCTCCAGACAGACTTGTGGACGATTTTCATTTTGGGCAGAGGCAGGCTAGCTTCCTCTATTTTGTTGGTTGCATGCCCCTGACGCCGAGGCGTGTTTCTTTTTTGTTCTTACTTATTTGTTTCCTTTTATTTTGTTTGTTCGTTTGATCTGTTTTTTTATTATTTTGTTTTAATCTAGCCTATAATTAGGCGGTAAAATAAATTTAGTAACCTGTATCCTTGTGAAGATCGCCAAGTGTGAGTGTAAAAGAATTACGTTATACGTGGCTTATGGAATGCTGCTATTCACAGGGAAAATTATTATTATCGTTTACACAACTCTTTCACTGTCTCTACTGCAACTGCCGGCTTCAAATCAGCCTCCAAGAAAGCTCCCCAGCCAAGTGAGCTTTAAAAGCCCACGCATGATATATATATATATATATATATATATATTTATATAAAATCTCTCTCTCTCTCTCTCTCTCTCTCTCTCTCTCTATATATATATATATATATATATATATATATATATATATATATATATATACTGGTAATTGATTTGTGCGTTGGGAATCTGGAATGTCTCATAGGACTGGTGTTCCCATTTCTAAACCTGAAGCCTCTTCCATCAGGCAACATTCAGAGTATCACCACCATCCTCTTAATTCTAATTCATTTACTATATTATCTTCAGCCTTAACTTCTCTTGATTTGAAAATATTAGAGTCACTATATATCAATAAAATAAATCAAAACCTAAATAATTACTCCTCTTTAATTAAACTATTCACAATATAACCAACCAACACTTCAATATATTAACTTGCCAACCAACCAACCGAACAAATTTCGTCAGTAGTTTTATATGTTAAGTTAGTTGATTTCTCAACTCCTACGATAAAGGTTAGTGACTTTGCTCATTCTGATTTGTTTTCGTTTTTTTTTGTTTTTTTACTTCAGTAACTTTTAATATGTGATAATCAAGTCAGTTTATGTTATAATTTCACTTTCTATTATTTTTTTTAAACCACACTGGGTAATATATATATCATTTAATTCTATATTACTATAATTTTAATAATTGTCAATTTTATTATTTTAACTTGCTTTCTTCCGCTTTTATTAATGCATTCTTTTAACTGTTATCAATTAATGTTCCTTCCACTTCTCATTAGTCGACATAGTCGCTGAAGATGGTCCTAGTAAAGGTCCGAAACGTCCGTCAATATATGATTAGTGTAATCAACTGGGTCTTCATATTCCTGCTATATATATATATATATATATATATATATATATATATATATATATATATATATATATATATATATATATATATATATATATATATATAACCATTGATTCTTATGGATATAAATATATATTCAATCTGAGGAAATATGAAGATACCAATTTTGACATGTGCGTCTATCTCTAGTCATATATATGGTGGTCTAGATTAGAATTTAAAACAAACTTGCAATCTAGTTTAGTGCATTAGTTAGATCCTTTTGGTGTGAGTAAATACTCCAAATTTGCTTTTTCGATCTTTTTATCCCGGTACTAACTAGTACCATCATAACAAAAACAAATACAAAAGTATTTTAAAATATATGTCAATTATCTAAATATCACAATCGAATCCCTTTTGGGAATGGAAGCAACCAATCACTTTTTCTAAAAAGAGGTCGTTAGTCACAAGCAGTTTCTTACCGAAATTTCGTTTTTCCTCTCAGATCTTCTTCTGTTTGTTCACATTTTTGCCTTTGACAAGCCATAATATGGAGCTTGATCTCCCGTTAAAGATTTTCGATTGGATTGAGGCTATAACATTGGTTTATCTATTTTCAATACGTGAGTCGTATTATTTCACACCCATTTCATTCCTCTAATGGCAAAAATTTTTAGATCGTTTAACTTGGTGAGCTTCACTTCATTTTAAACGCCTTGGTTTATTGGATGTTTATTTTGGCTAAAATATCATGATACATGATAGCAGCCTGCTTACCTTTCCTTTCAAGAAATAGGCTTATAATAGGAGAAGAGATAAACATCTAGATAATTATATCGCAGGCAATGTACTTTGCGATTGGTTTCGCAAATCTTCTTATCTTACCTTCAAATTTGATGATGATAGGAAATAAAATCATATAAATCGAGATTATATAAATGATTCTTATCGAAATTCAAACGCGCATCTTCGTGGGAGTTTTTTTCAAAAAAGACACTGATGAGTATCTCTCTGTGTAAGATATTATCATTCTTCCTCTGCTTAGAAAACTAGTTTTGTTGATTAGAAACCTACTTTTGTTGACAAAAAACGCTGGAAATATTTCCATTGTCACCATAATGATGACTGCTCACTCTTGAGTTATGTTAACGTTCACATGCGAAAAATCAAGGCAACTGCAGAAGAAGATTTATATCTTTAACAATATCCTGGTAACATTTGCATAAAAATCCTAGTACAGGGACCTTTATTTTTCAAAACAGCGTTTCAAATTGAGAATGTTTTTTGCCTTAACGAACTATTTAATTTTACATAATTATATTATTAATTAAGAGACTTATAACATGGCACTCAATAATATTGTAGTCTTATACTTTGATAATTATTCTATTTGTATTATCAGAGAGAGAAGGTTATGTTCCCCTCTCCCATAACCCAACGTCTAACCGTGAAGCCTGAGAAAGATGCACCTGCACGGCCAGAGAGCCCCAAGGGACAATCGAGACTTCCTTCGGTCTGCTGATCCGGGTTGGGATCTCTTTATCTTCCCGTCTCTTCGACTGACCGAAGCCATACCCACGCCGCTAAAGACAATTTCGCAAAGCCGTGAGACCGCCGGGACTACCCCCTCCCCCCTGGTGCGCCAAGTCTAAGGATATCCCTTTCCTATTTGGGGGCCTCCCTGCAACCCGCTTCCGCCAAGGCAGTAGAAATATTTCAAAAAAAGCTTTGAGAAACCTGTACCATACAGACCCTTCTTGGTTAGCACTCACGCACAGTCTCGTACGCCCTGCTACACCTTCCAACGGCTTCCAACTACGAACGCAATACGTCACTTCTCAACTCGCCCTCGCTCGTAGCCAAGGCCAGAGTTCCCGCTGACAGACTTTAGAAACGGACATGCATCATCACTCGGTTATCGACCTTGTTCAACAACTAGATGACTCCATCGCTCATTTCTCAGTAAGATTAAAGAAGAAGGAATCCTGCAAGTTCAACTCGGCAGCGCCAAGTTTACTCGCCGTATTCAAGTCTCTAGTCAATTAGGCTTTACGTGAGTCTCCTACCCGTCGAGTCATTTGTATCCCTCTTCCCCGGTGGTACTCCGGGTCTCATTTTATTTATTGTCATTTATTTACTTGTGCTATTAATATTTTCTTTCTAGGTAGTAAAGTTATAGATTTTTCTACCATTACTTTCCCTAAACCAAGAACTTCTAAGAATTGATTATTTAGGCCAACTGCACTCAATTTTGCTTTTTTACCCTCGCACTGGGATCTCTATCCCGATTCTCTGATATGCCCTCCTCACGGTCACCTTACGACATCTATATTATATTCTGGTGTCCGGTTTTCAAGGCCATCCGCACTATCTGATCTCTGTGAAAGATTCTATTGGGTGTTATTCTTGTATATTAAAGGTTCTGGTTTTAGAAACTCTAGAAAGAATTTACCTATTTCCATTTTTTCCTTGTGTATGCATATTTTGTATTGAATTTCGTGACCGTGTGAAACTTTAACCATTTCCAGGCCTCATAAACCGTCTGCTGTATTGTAAAAGAGTTAATCTTATTTCTTTCTTTTTTGTGTGTTGTCGTTTTCTCCGTGCGTATGAGGTAACAAAAGTTATCGCCAAAATTCAGGAGTGAATATTTCAAGTATAATTAAGAATTCGCGCCGTGCAAAATAATTATCACGTTTTTGTTATTTTTTTAAGTGAAGAATCGTAGGTCCACCAAAATATACCAGCACTTCCCTTGTGCGTCAAATAATTCCCCCATTTTGTGTGGTGCTTTTCTTGAAAGCTGGTCAAACGTGAGAAAATGTCCTCATTATTTAACACGTTCAATTTGCAAGGAAAGTCGTTGAGTTTAGGGGCAAGGACCACTTAGCTTATATTCAAGAGGATAAAAGGATCGAAGGAGAAGAGAAAGAGAAGAAAATGAACGAGAAGAATGAAGAGAATAACGAGAAGAAAGAAGAGATGGAGAAGAGAAGGAAGGAGAAAAGTGGGAAAGAATCCGCCTTCATGAACATGAAATGAGTAGGGGCAGGAACAAGATGCTGTCCATCAGCTCGCGGTCCGAAGCTCCCCTTACCACGTATGTTAAGCTTCCCGTTTTCTAGAAGGGCGCGGATTTTGGATTTGGCGAGAATCTTCGAAATCAACCAGTGGGACATCGATGCAGATGGAGTGGCTCAATTGTTGCCATTGCTAAATTTCCAACTCCGAGATATATTCATATCACTTCCCTCGGAGGCAACAATCGATTATTAGACCTTAAATTCGGAGTTACTGGTAGCATATAACATGACCCCGAACTTTTACAGATCCAAATTCAAACATGCCCACTTCCAACGAGACCAAACGTACCGTCAATTTGGATACCCCCTCCAGTGTCACCTGAGCATTTGGCTTGATGCTTCTAAAATCCCGCATGACTACGTTACCCTTGTTGACTTTTTCCGGCTGAAGTCAGATCTTTTGTAAAAGACCGGCGGTGCCTCACATTAAAGGAGTGCACAGAGGAGGCTACAAACTTTATCATAAAGATGGGAAGAAAACGGCCCTTCTTTTCCACAAAAGCTAAGCCAAACAAAGTTAGATTCATCCCGAAAAATTAAAACAAGCTTGCAAAGGTAACTGGGCCATCGAAGCCAAAACCACTCATTTCGTCCGAACACCGGGATGGAAAACCGTTCTCTTCAGCCCCCCCTATGTAAGCTTTCTTCAGGAGAGGCATCATTTGTTTTCCTCGTGGTGTGG
The DNA here is from genome assembly GCA_963969495.1 of Ceratothoa steindachneri. Taxonomy (NCBI): domain Eukaryota; kingdom Metazoa; phylum Arthropoda; class Malacostraca; order Isopoda; family Cymothoidae; genus Ceratothoa; species Ceratothoa steindachneri. Next base: position 94,768,017 of record OZ018318.1, on the reverse strand, counting down.
AGGCCCCGCAGAAACGAACTGCCCTCAGAACTCTGAGTTCACGGAATAGCTCTTCTCACCATCTCACCAGGTAAACAAGCTCTGTGCCACGTCTGTGCCTCCCTCAACAGCATCGGATTCTTCCCCTCCCCCGACCAATACCAGTCCAGGCGACCACCAGGTAAATTTATTGTTTGATAAGAATACTTCTGGAGGCCTTAAGTTGGAATCTAGTACGATTAATGGCTGCCGTGTCTCCAATATTGTGAGATATCCCGAGTGCACCTGGATAGTGTTGGCAGACAAGCTGATTCCCCCAGTATCCGCAGACCATAATTTATTCACCGTCGTGCGCGACTACTTGGGGCGTGCCAATCGGTCCCCTATCGTTAAAGGCGATATCGATTGTGCGTACTTCACTGGATTGGCAAAAGTAGTATTAGCCCCTATTAAATTCTGTTTCGTCTATATTGGCCAGTGCTCACGGGTGTCCCCCAACTACGTGGCCCAAGCTGTGGTTACCTGTTCGCAAGTAGTAAAAGATTGAAGATGCCCTCACCCCTAGAAACCTCACGATTTTCAGAATTCAAGGTCATGACTGAAGACTTCACAAGGAACCAAAATAACTGCAATTCCCTCTGAACATAGTGGGCTAAGGCCCAGTCAAAAGAGCAACAAGCCAACCGAAAAGACAAGGATGATCTCCTACCAACTAACAGACAGCTTACTTTACCATGCATGCTCATAAAACAGTAACCCCCCCGACGCGAGTATTGTGTGTCTCACGTTCCCATGTTAGTTACATTTTAACTACTGCTCATGACAGCCTTTTTCAGGCCATTTTAGCCACACGAAGCCCAACCAGAAGATCGTCAAATAATTCTATTGCCAGGCGCCAATGAAGAAATCCTTCGCTACTGTAGGTCTTGCAATATGTGCCAAAAGACTGCCGTCAAAGGAGGAGTTAATAAGCCAGCACCGTTGCAGAGAGAACCCCTAATCTCAGAGCCGTTTTTCCGTGTCGAGATTGATCTCATCGTTCTGATATATTTCCCGTTGAGTGAAGGTCACAGTCAGGTGCTAACTTTAATGGATTTTGCCCATCACTTCCACGATGGCGTGCCGTTGAAGAATAATTGGATTACTTTTGTATATATTCCACAAGAATTCTTGTAGTTTTATGTAATGGCTTATAAGAATATGTGCTATTATTTGTTTAATGAGTTACCCTCTTCAAATATTCCTTTTTTTGTATTATGGGACCTTTCTTTTTTTAATATCCCTGTATGTAAGCCCCTGGTTATCGAGATTGTGATGATCCAGGCTATTGATAACTATTCCTGCCTATCTTATTGCATTATTATTCTTGTAGTTTTGTGTAGTGTCTTATAAGAATATGTGCCTTTTTTATTATTGTGTATATATTTTTAGGAATTATCCTGTTACTACCTTTTTTTGTATTCTGGGTGTTTTCTTTTTCTTTCCTTTTTAATATTCTTGTATATAAGCCCCTGGTTAGCGAGACTATGTTGACCCCGGCTATTGATAACTATTGTAGTATTAATGTTATTTATTTTTTCTTGATGTGTTCGGAAATGGGAATACAGAGCATTTCCCGAGTCCCCTTTATTTGAATTATTTTTCTGCGGAGTACCTGGTACCATCACCTTATATTAGTCTGAAGTCAGTTCCTTCGGTAGTTCCATCTTGGAAGGGAAGAAGATGTCAGATAGAGAAAGTTACCCCCTCACCCCTACAATACAACGTCTACCCCTGGCGCCTGAGAGAGATGCACCTACATGGCCAGACAGCTCCAGGAGAGCATTGAGAATTCACGTCGTCGGCTGAGGCAGGTAGAGTTCCCTTTATCTTCCCGTCTCAATTGGCTGACCAACAAAAGACCCACGGCACTACGGACCTTTGCCTAAAGCTGCGAGACCGCCGAGAATATCCCACCCCCCCGGCTCGCCAAGTTTAATGAGATCCCCATCCGACTTTTGGGGGTCCCTGGTGACCCGATTCCCCCCGAGACAGTATAAATAGTTCGATAGAAGCTTTCAGAAACTAATACGATACAGTCCCATCTTTGTTAGCTGTCATGTATACTTTTGTACGCCATGATCCACCTTCCAACGGCTTCCAGCTACTTGTCTTCTTGCCTTTGCAGGTACACAAGGCCAGAGTTCCCGCCGATAGACATGGACAGGCATCTATCACTCAGATATCGACTTTATTCAACGACTGGAGTACTTCCTTATTCATTTCTCAGCGAGGTAAAAAATCAGGAATCGTGCAACTTCAACTTTGCAGCGCCCGAGTAAATCTCCCTGATAATTGCACTCTCCCATTTTCTGTGAGAGCAATATCTGTGCATCCTCTCTCTCTCGGACTCTCGTACCAGTCGCTCCATTTGTATTTTCCCGCCCTCATTTAGTACCCCGGGTCAAATTTTAATTATTGCCATTTATTTACTTGTGCTATTAATATTTTCTTTGTAAATAGTAAAGTTATATATTTTGCTACCGTTACTTTCTCTAATCCGAGAACCTCTAAGAATTGATTATTTAGGCCAACCGCACTCGACTTTGCTTACTTAACCCTTGCATTGGGATCTGAATCCCGATTCTCTGGCGTCCCATCTTCACGGTCACCCCACGACATGTTGAAATTTTACTCCGGTGGCGCAGCCTTTGTTTTGATTTATCATTATATACTTTAAAGAAACTACTATCAATAAAACTTTGTAACTAATCGCTTCAACCATTGAATACATATACGTATGCCCCTAGGTATGTACGTGTGTATGTTTTAGGTTAAATTTATTTAGGTATTTAATTTTATCTTCTCCGCTCATATTTGATATATGTTACATGGTTTCAACAAAACTTATTTCAATACACTTATAGATTGGTTTCATTTTCTCAGCTTTTAAAATATTTCTGACCCTTTTCTTGCAAACCAGGGAAGATACAATGATTAGAACGCAATTGGACCTTTCTCTTTGTTTCGATTTTTTGTGTTGTACCGCTTGTATGTATATCCAAAGCGAAAGATACTCCCACCTGACAGGAAATCTACTTTGTTAAGCACTACAGCACAATTAACTAAATGAATAATCCTGAGCTTGATCCCATTCCGCACAAAAAGGCTGCTTCATTTCCGAGACAGTATATCAACAAGTAATAGAGAGTAAAATTGGTGAAGTAAATGAAAACTTTTTGCGAATTTGCCATGTCAAATAGAGCACATATAATATAAATATCATGCGGAGGAAAAGGCTAAACATAGGCATTGCTCATTAAACTTATTTAAGAATAAATTTGGGTGATGGATAAATTTAATATCTCTTCCAAACAATGTAGCCGTTTTAACAATCTCCTCTGCTTAGGTTTTGACAAGTGAACAACATACTTCAAAGATTTTAGTTATGTTTTGTTATTTTAGAGAAACCTAGCATAACTAAATCTAAGTTCCACTTTTCGACTTGCTGTTCTTATGGCAATTTTTTCACTCGAACGAGACAATGTGAATCTTTATAGTGGCTAAATTCTAATTTTAATTTAGCAAAAGAAGATCTAGTTCAGAAGAATCGTATGCTTGTAAAGCGTGTTCTCTTTTCCTGTGGAATCCAATGCAAACTTTTCTTATTTTTAGTATTTGAACCAGTTCATCTTTTTGACCAAAACTGGGAGTGGATCCTTGAAAGCAGAGGAAGAGAAACGGTCTGGAACGTGTCACCCAATTTTACCATATTACTAGACTTGAGCGTTCCTAGAAAAATTAATAATTTATTCTGAAGAAACAGAAAACTTACTGGTAATTAATGGAACGCTTATAAGAGAATATCTAAAAGAACCTTAAATGAATAACCGCAGTTTTTTCCGTACTAACCAATTCAATTGGAGCTTTTTAGAAAAGTTTCCAAATGAATCGAAAACATAAAGCTATCAGAAAAAGCGGTATGAGAAGTAGAGATAGTCAGAGAATTGAAAGATTAGTAAACGTAAATTGACATACCGTTAGATAAGTGGAAAGTGTGAGCTACTTTAAAAATTGGGTGAAAATTCAGAAACGTCTGCATTTATAATAAAATGAATTTCAGTAATTAGAAAGGTGGATAAAAAAGATCACCATTGAACGTACGAGGGGCGGTCAATAAGTTTTGCCAATCGATAGGGCAAAACAGAGGTAGGGGGATGGCTGTAAATGGGAGTGTGAGGACAAGTTATGACAAGTCAAGACCTGCAGCCACACACTCCTGCCTCGTCCATTTAAACAGCAGTAGCTGATCTCAGATCGTCAGTCACAAATTTTTCAACAATGTAGAAGGTTGAGCACCGCGCAGTGATAAAATTTTTGAACAAGAAAGGCAAGAATGCAAGAGAGATCTATGAACGCATGGTTGCAGTATACACCGACACCGCCCCATTCTATGCAACCATTGCTTGCTGGAATAGGGAGTTGCGCCATGGTCGTGAGTCCCTTGAAGATGAACCCAGTCCAGGACGCCCATCAGACGTGACCAACGAGGACAATGTGGCCCGTGTGGAGAGGAGGATCCTCGAAAAACGACGGGTGAAGGTCGAAGAAATAGAGCGAAAACTTGGAATATCGCATGTAAGTGTTATCAACATCATCCACGACAATTTGGCCATTACAAAGGTCCATGCCCGTTGGGTCCCTAGAAACCTCACGCCCCATCATCGACTTCAACGTCGTCAAAGTCCACAAGAACAGAGTTCCACAAGCTGCCCTGCGCGAGTGCGCATTCCTAGAGCTCAACCATCCCCCCTACAGTCCAGATCTGGCCCCTAGCGACTACTTTTTATTCCGCCAACTCAAGTATGCACTGCGTGGACGCCGGTTTGGAGACGATGAAGATGTCCAGGTCGCCGTCCAGGAGTGGATTGAACAGCAGTCGGGAGATTTCTGGTTGTCGGGAATTCCTAACCTCAGGGACAAGTGGCGCAATGCATTAAAGTCGAGGGTAGTTATATTGAAAAATAATAAAACACTTTTCCAATGACCACAAGGCTCTTCATGTTCATAGTTATGAATGTCTATTATTATTATGAACTTAGATATGGGGTCATATAAAACTCTTTTCCGGGCCCAATAGCCTTGAATTTATTAGACTTTACAGTTTTTCCTGTAGTTTATCTTTGATTAACTGAATTAATCCAATTATATGAACTAAATCTACGAAATTACTCCCGAGTATTAACCTTATATACGGTATTCAATATCAGGATTCTGGTGCTGCGGGGAGAGGGAAGCGAAAGGAGCAAAATTGACTTTTTTTCCTATTTATCCACCTCTTCCGTATCTGACTATGCATAAAATCGTGACCTTTCTTCCTCTGTGGAAAGGCATATTTAGCCTAATTTAGCTGTCACGAAATTAATCTAGTTTCTAGGTAGGCCAAAATAATTTTTTACCTAAAAAAAGAAATACATGTATTCAGGAGTTTTGTTAAATATTGGAAGCGCTCTCCTCTCGTTTAACTAAACAGTGGATAGGATTTTATGAATGCATGTGGTGTTAATGCAATATATGATTAGATCTCTCAATTAGCCTTCTTCATACCAGAGTAAACCTCGCTATTTAGGTGATGTTGTAAAAACTTAAATAGATGCAAATCACGTGGGGAAGGGGCCTGCGAACATGTGGGATGAGAAAAATACTCTTAGACCTTGGCGTTCGTTGCCATCATGGGCAGCTGTAACTGTTTGTGAAATATTGATGAACTCATAATAAATATTTTCACATCGCACTAAATTCAAAGCATATTCTTCTACTGCTGGAAATCCTGCCTGGCAGTAGGAAGGGATCTTTGTTTGTGATTAAACCATAATTTTTTGCTTTTCTTATTGTAGTTAAAAACACACTTTTCATCGTCCAAACAGCTCTACCAAGAAATAGCTCAAGGGCATTTCGAGTCAATAGAGTGAAAGCAATTTTTACGTTACAACCACCGCTCTTCAGACAGTTTATATGGAAAGAAAACAATATTTTTATAGCTTAACAAAGGCAAAGTCGCTACTACCTTCAAAAGTTCCGAGCTATTGCTAGCTTGCAGCTAACTTGGAACAATTGAAACAACACTAAGAAGCATATTTTGAAAGGTCTTTTAAAAAATATATTAATTTCTATTCATTTTTTTTAATAAAAAGGATCCTCTGTAGTATTTAATGCAAACATCTACACTTAAAATTACCTACAATATTGGTTTATAAGATTTTCTTACTTTCTTGCTTACTACTTAAAGATCACTCCTCTCTCCCTCTATCTTCTCCCACTCTTCGCCTTGCTCAGAAGGAAAAGTCGGAAAAATAATAACCATAGCCAATTTAGGGGTTCTGCGTGCTGGGGAGGGGGTCATACGAGCGGAAATTCTTTTATTTTAAGGAGACCACGAAAGCCGTTATTTTAATATTTTTTCCTGTTACGAAATGTGTTTTTTACTTTTTATCTTGGGCGTTTTTAAGTAAGACAGAGAGACTGAAAGAATGTAATGGTGATTATATGAAAAAGAGTCAGAGGGGTTGTTGTTGTTGTTGTCGGAAGTGCTGTTTTGTGTTTTTGTCTCGGTTTCTAATTTTCCATTTGGTTTTTATCTCATGGCTGAATGGTGTCAATGGCAATGGGCAAGATTCTTCTTTATTACCATTATTTGTCCGTGTATAAAAAAAACAATTGTCATTTTTCTGATAACAATTTTAGAATTAAAGCTCCGGAAATTAATTAGAGAAATAATTTAAATTTATAAATATAAAGCTTTATTGGATGTAAAGCTTAGGAAATCATCTGAAGGAAAACCTAGACAATTTCGATGATTTCTACTCGCGGCAAACAATTATTCGTAAGAAGACAGCGGAAAAGAGACGCAAAAGAGAAGGGCTGCTTGACGTAAGGGCCCCATGGGGTCATTCCCCCAACAGAACAAGCGCGTCCCCCTTCGCACCTTCCAGAGGAGGTGACGAAGCCAACAAGACATAAAGTTATGGAGGCCATTTATGGAATCATTAGCATAGCCCTCATTCGCTTCATAGACAACCCTCGGGATACTTCACATTATGACTAAGATTGGGCTTGAAGCCTCTGTTCCACAGGAAAACCTGTCAAGAAGAACCATCATTCTGAGGAGCCTCGACTCGTTCTTTAGTGAATCTTCTTGTGAAGAAATTAAGGCCAAGCTCATCAAATAACAGAAGTGGGTTTACATCAGCAAAGTTAAGAAGTTTGGAAAAGCCCAGACCATTATCAAAATTATCTTCACGAACATCAAAATGGCCAAGAGAGCAAGAAACTTATCCCTGCTGAGGTTATATCTAAGAGTGGCTCCGGAGCAGATTGAGGCAGAAGAGTTTATACCACTTGAAATCTGCTCCAAATGCTTTGCAGTAGAAAACCATCAAACAACGCAGTGCAAGGTTGCTGAAGAAGCTTGTTCTAACAGTGCACAAAGTGGTCAAGGGTAGAAGGGTTACAAAAAGGAAAACCCGAAGTGCATCAAATGCGGGAGAGACAACAGGGCCCTGGCAATGAGGTGCCTCGTGCGAAAGCAGGCGATTCAGCTACAAAGCGATCACAGAAAACAAGGCAAGGAAAAGGACTTACGTGCTAGCTAACACACCTGAACAAACTCTAAAGAATCCCCCGCTAATCCAATGTTGCTTTTGCCAAACGAAAGCAAGGAAATAATTGCAATAGTTATATTTTCCCAGTTGGCAAATTTGGCAAAACCAAGTACATTTGCAGAGAAAATTAATCGCATTGTGCAGATGAACTACATAAAAAAAGCTTTGGTTCTCCCTCAACCCCTCTTTTGAAGAAATTTTGAACTTAAAATTTATGGAATCCCAGACAGAATCAAAGAACAACTGCTCACAGAAAAATAAAAATCTAAGAAGAAAGAAGATTCTAAAAGTGAAGGCTCTAATCAAAGCTGAAATAAAAAGAAAAAGAAACAAAAAAAGAAGAAAACAAAGACAGTGATCAATGAGAAGGAATCCCAGCAAACGGACGAGGAAGAAGAAGATATATTAAAAGAAGGAGACGAAGTCGCACCGGTCTCTCTGAAGAAAGAATTACTGGACAAAGGCTACCTCTTCGCCTGGGAAGACGTCGCACTTAACCCTGGAGCACTGCACATATTTCTATGTTACACAATCACTGAACTCGGGTATATTATACCTGATTTAGGAAAATAAAAGAAAAATAGTAAATATATAAATTAATTAATCCTATCATGTACGCACTAACTATAAGGCATGTAAATGCTAATTAAACCAATAAAATTCCATACTTACTTTAAAAAAGTTATATTATAAAATTACCCACAAAAAAGTCAAAAAGTGAAAGTTTTAATAATTTTGGTGAAAAATTCGCAAAAAAACAATCCTTCCATAGAATTCGCCCAAATGTTCGCACAGGCCTCCATGGATGTTATGCTCTCCTCCCAGCGACTCCCCATGACACAGATGATGCTCAAACTGTATGGAAGAGAGTGGGAAAAACACCTTTTTTTTTAGTGCACCAAAAATGACTAATTGTTCAATATAATGTGTTTTTCTGTTATGAAATCCCTTGAAACCACCTGGCAATGACTACTAAGATACAATACAGACTAGGTATGACCTATGACTGCTCACACCAAGCCTCTCCATTGGTGGCTATCCCTTGCAACTTCCTGTCACTGATATAGAAAATTTTCATTATTTTCCACTATTTATTGGTATGAGATTGTGTTGGCTAATAAAATAAACCTAATGCTTTAGTTATATAAATCTAACACATTCGCACACACCCACACACCAAAAAAGATTCATGTTTATTACATACCTCAGCCTAAGACGTAATCACAGCAGTAAAGGAAGTAGTTGCTCAGGTAGACAGGTTAGTGGCAGCTGTTTCACCTGAAGCGTGTCTTCTTGTCTGCATTTGACTGACACTTGCTGCACCATACCATGGGCTCCTTGATTTTAGCTGCCAGTGGTCCTGCACCTGCAGCTGTGCCAGAGTGGAGTTTGAGGGAGCAAACCTCTCTGACGACCATCTTCACCTGTCGATGCTGTGTCAGGGTGTTAAGTGGTTCCTCAGCTGAGGACCTAATGAGTTGCAGGGCCAATTCGTGCATGTACTTCCGTTTCTGCATGGCGCTATCTCCTATCCAGGCACTGTTGCTCTGGTAAATGATCCACGAATTTATGTCACTCGCATTCAACATCCAAAAGAACACGCAATAGCCACCTATTTTTCTTTCTGCTGAAGTTGCACACATCAGCTCAAACGTGTCAACCCATCCTTTTTTTAATCATAAGAGTCAAGGATATCAGGCTTCTCACTGACATTATCCTGCGATGCCTGTGTGTACATACTTGACAGCGGGAGCACATTCCTCTTGCTTGTCTGTGTCCTAGAGATATATGAGGCGAGTATCATATCTTTTGTGAACAGGAAAGCTGAGCTGCCAGGTGTGTGGGTGTCCTACTGCCTCATTACCCTAGAGATATCTGTCTTTTTCACCCTTGCTGTCTCACCACTATCAGCAATTTACTAAGCATGTCCTGTATGAGGAGCAGATACGTAAACCAGTTTTCGTTGTTGATGTTCCTGTTGGTTTGTAGGTAGAGTCGTGTGCGCTCTTTGGTAATCATGTAGCCGAGTTGCACTCTATGTCTTGCTGTTATGCCCTTTTTCCCTAGGTAGGGAATACCTTGCAACATGTACTTACTTTCCACATCGTTCACCATACCTATTTTTAGCCCATATTTTGCTGGCTTATTGGAGATATACATCCTAAAAGGGCACTTACCCATAACAGTATCAATTACTCATCTACTGTGAGGTTTTCATGAGGTGTATATTTGCCCACACAGTAGGGCATAAACCTGTCCCATACATCCCTGACTGGGGCGAATTTATCAGTGGCCCATCTCTGCTCCCGTGTTGCTATGTCATCAAACATGAGGCTGTAGAGAAGGAAGCAAAAAAGCACCTCAGATATTGCTGCCTTGTAGAAAGGAGTACATGCCACAGGTCACAACTACCCATTAGTATTCGGTTGGTTATTTTATCTGTAACCACTGAATATAAGTATACCTAGCAGGGTACGTATCTCTGCTGCTGTTGTTTGATGTACAGTCGCTGTCTGTCTCCTGTACCTCCTGTCAACAACATCAATGTTCTTGTTGGCGAACTCCACAATCAGATTCACCATGACATCAGTCACAAACAGGCGAAACACTCTCAGGCGTGGTAGCAGTAGGAGCTGATTGCTTGGGACCTGGCGAAATTGATGCCACAATATTTCGGGCTGCTGTACTGGTTGCTGCAGCTACCCGAGGCTTTTTGTGCCAAACATATCCTGAGTGGCTTTTGAATGTTCCAGAGTTAAAATTCACTAGCAGCCTCCCATCGTTTGCACGTCTTCTACGTTGTCGCTGGTGAGCAGTAGGGGTTGCAGCAAGGACAGAAGTAACATGGGTGATAGAAGGAGCAGCAGCAGTAGGGGTGGCAGCAGGGATGGCAGCAAGAACAGCAGCAGCAGCAGCAGGGGTGGCAGCAGCGATGGCAGCAAGAACAGCGGCAGCAGAATAAGGGTCGTCAGGCTCATCAGAGCCTGATGACATAGCAGGGTACTGTAGAGGAACAGCAGCAGAGTTGAGAATGGGCCAGCAGTAGGCTTATCAGCTGTGGTGGCGTGGGTATGAGGCGAGGGGTCGGGGAAGACGCCTAGGCCTCTTTTTCTTATCACCACCGGCCTTTGTTTGCTTGCGTCGTTGAGGAACGTCTTCTCCAGATACACTGTCTGAACTTTCAGCCATTTTATGTGGCTCTGGAACATATTCTTTATAATGTTTACTGTCATAAAGTACATCATTTTGAACACAATCATTAACGTCGTCACTATCTGGAGTAAAGAGAATTTTACAAATCTCCAGCCCACTTCAGTTTTGTTCTTTCGCTATTTTAGGCACAAGTTCGCACTATTAGCCACCCGAAATAAGAATTACACTATAACTTTTCTTTACGCTATTACCATTGAACTCGGGTACAGGTTTTCCAGTATTTGTTTACTATAATCAGCACTGAACTAAGGTAAACGTTACCCATACTGGGGTCTTGCCGTAAATCCAAGCACAGGAGTGGACCAACTTGGCCTCAATCTATGAGGTCGTTCGCTAGACTGAAGCTACTCAGACTTTTAGCATCCTGCCGTGGGAGGGAGGGGGAGAAATGCACATGAAGTCATGAAGTCGTCTATATCCCCCCGGGAAGGGCTCACATAGTTAATATTCAGATGTAAATAAATAAATACATGAATAATCAAATAATTATAAATAGAAATATGATTAAAGTGACTAATTACAAAATAAAGTAACAAAGGTGGATAACTATTGGAAGTGAGTGAATACATAAATAATTATTAATCGTAACATTAGCTATTAAAGTGTCAAAATACAAAATAAAGTAACTAAGGTGAATAAGTATAGGGTAAATAATAAAAATCTAAGTGATTAAAGTAACAAATTGACTCAGCGTATAATATTTAATTAATAATTCGCTTATAAACAATAGAATAATAAAGTACCTAAATACAACAAATAGGTTACAAATAAGTATAAAATAAATCTATAAAGTATAAGTAAAATGATAAAATAACAAATGCAATATATTTATAATTAATAAAAAATGAAGAACAACTATAAATAATTGAATAATTATAAATTGTAACATCCTGGATTAAAGTGTCAAAATACAAAATAAAGTAACAAAGGTGAATAAGTATAAGGTAAATAATGAAAATATAAGTGATTAAAGTAACAAATTGACTCAGCGTTAAATATTTAATTAATAATTCGATTATAAACAATAAAATAATAAAGTGCCTAAATACAAACAACTAAGTTGCAAATAACTATAAAATGAATCTATATATGTATAAGTAAAATGAAAATATAATAAATGTAATATATTTATAATTAATTAATAAATATAATACAACTAATTAAATAAATAATAGTAGAATAATAAGTATATTTATATTTAATTATTAGAGATGATTAATGTTAAAATGTGTTGTTATTATGTTCAAGTATAGTGTAAATTACATAGATATCGGATTTCCGCATTCTCCCTGAACTTTAAATTTATACTTCAACGTATAACTTTCCCTTCTCGCCTTAATTTCATGCTATTTCCCCACTATTATATATTTATTTTGCATATATTTAAAATCCCATATGTATATTCACTCCTTAAAAATCATTAAATCATTCTGAAGGTCCCAGTTTTAAATGAAGCTGAGACGACTACCTCGAAACTTTAATTCTAATTAATGGCGTCTCGCTAGTGAGGCTTCTATAACATTTAAATCAAACTTTTCTGAAATGAATTTTTGTCTTTTGAGAAACCCCTATCTATTTGGTCTCATAAGCACTATTTACCTAATTCAGCTCGGTGATACTCAACGGGTTAAAAATTAGGGGGAAATGAGCAATAGTTGTTTTTCCAAGGGTTATGTGTCGTGGCATATTTGGTGCGGCATACATGGTTTGCTTTGTACACAAGCTTTGGCAGTCTAGGAGCGAGTGGGATCACATTAGGAAGTGAGCGAGTAGAGATATAGGTTTGAGTGAGTTTAAATTTTTTTATCTGTTTATGTGGCGCTTACATAAATTTTCATCTTGTTTAAACCTATAACTTATCCTAAGATAACCAATAAACAATAAATCACCTATATTAAGATATATTCTGCCATTTGAATTTTGTTATTACCTTTAAATGACTTGCGTTTTCTTCTTTCTCTACTTAATTTGCGAAAAGTTTTCATTTATAACATTAGTAACACAAATGCATAGTAAAATAACCGTGCATCACAGGCGCCACTCACGAACCGAACTCGCCTCTAACCACCAGCCCACCAAACTTATACTCACACTCATTCCGTATTTCTGCGCATAACCGCCTGGCTCTTCCTCTTTCACTCATACAGCACGGCTTCACACAACCCCCTCCCCGTGTTCTCACCATCACTGTTCGTAATAGCGAAGATAGTCTGAGGGTCGCTTGACTCGCTCTGACCGCCTCGGGATCACCTGGAATCCGTTCTCTCTAAGCCATCATCGTCATCAATTACGCCATCCTCCCCACCAGATGATGTTTTATGGAGAAAAATTCGTCGGGTGTCAAGTACATGACGCGGAACGCCATCAACTTCGTGTTCACTGACATCACATTCGTCACCTACATTTCCAACATTTCACTTCTCTCCCTGCCGCCATTTTCTTTAGGCAATTACAAACTAAGTGGGGCTCACCGCACCCAAAACACTTAGGCCTCTTTCAGGCTCAGTACGGCCTGTCCAATGCAACCCGCCTGGTTCTGCAAGCAGCTGGTTTTGTAGGCCACGGCGGCCCAGGGTTGCTCCATTAGCTTCGAGATCAATGCTCTGGCCCTCTCAACCACGGCAGGAAACTTTATATCTTCTATGCTCGACGTCGCTAGAAGCTCCTTTGACACCACTGAGGGCAACCTAGTCGCAGACCGTATGAGAAGCTTGTTTGACCTAATACCGGTCAGCCGTGCTAATTTCGCAATTCTACCATGTACATGTCCACTGGCTCTTCCCTCCAAACTCGCTTGGGAAACTGCTCATATGCTCAGAATGTATTCACGGAAAATACAATCAAAAGTGCATCCTTGATATTTTGTGCAAGCTTCTTTTGACCCTCATCCAATTCAGTTTACACATGCGACGTTGTGCCCTCGAGAAACATGGGTGAAAGAGTCTTCACATCTTTTAACTCCTTCAGCTTAACGAGCAGGTCGAACTTCCCTAACCATTCCACAACACTGCCCGTCTCGTTAAACGGCCTCATAATATCTTCAATTTCACGGTCGCCAAAACAGCCTTGCGAAGCAAAGGGCTAGATAGCTTGTAAAATATATACAATAGATTGTAGCGGGTCTAACTTACCGGTAGTTCTGTCGATCCAGCACGTCCATCAGATGCACTACACAATCACACGCCGAATAGAAAAAATCACAAGTAAATTTAACAAAGGCAAAAACAACAACTACAAACACCACATGTAACACAGCAGGAAACAGCAACGAAGACAACATAAGTAACACAAATGCGTATTAAAAAAACCGTGCATCGCCGGAGCCACCCACGAACTGATCTCACCTCTAACCACTCGCCACCAAATCTATATACACACACACAATCACACACACACACACACACACACAGATTCCGTATTCCTCCGCACAAATGCCTTGATCCTCCCCCTTTCACTCCTATAGCACGGCTCGACACTAACATAAATAATGACACTAAATTAATTGTATTATGATATATACGGTGAGTTGAATTTTATTTTTTACCTTTCAGAATTTTTTTAAGGTAAACAAATTTATAAGAGTAGATCGCATACTATATCAGTAAACCATATTTATATCCATGTATTATCGTGCTATCGTATTTATATGTATGGTTTGAATATTAGTTTGATACTTATTGTCCAAGCGTCGTCCACGGTTACTTAACTTTGTGATAATTCACTGTATTCATTTTAATAAATATTTTTTCATCATTAATGTTATTATAGTATCAAGTTTTGCATTTTTTACTATTTTTTCCCTTAGAGATTTAGGTCACAACTTTTGAGACAGGCTATGAGTTTTCGGGGCACGATCCAATTCCAATCGGATACGCCTGCAAACGTAACAGCACAGCCCGGAGGACCGCCTATCTTCCATGCCAAATCAAAAACCTTGTCAATAAATTCGTAAGTTCCCACATACCAGGAAACTTACTTGCCTCCCTGACTGTTTAGGATCCATTTGCCATGTGAGTTGTACCTTTTGTGTGGTTTATGCTTAATTACTTTTCCAAAAGTGAATTTCTATTTAGATAGTGTATCTCCCTAGAAGATTGGAATGAGGCATAAATTAGTAAAATCGAAATACAGATCCCTTTTAAGTGGAAGTTTGCGTCTTAACTTTTTGATACGTGACCTAACGCCTAGTTTTACAAGACAACCACCTTGCCTCAAACTACAGTAACGGAAAACTTAAGGAAATCGTCTGTGTACTGTATGTAGTTACAGTAGCCATTACGTTTAAAGCTTGAGTAAATTTTGCCTATTAAAATGGTACTCTACATCGATTTTATCTTTAATGCCTTTCTTAGTTTGCCTCACAGTTAATATATGGCTCAAAAATAAATTTTGAGAATTGACTGACCTTACGATAAATTAGCATTGTTCTGGATAGCATTTGATTGATGAGTAAGTATCGTCGCATATTTCATTATTTTATTTAGTCTCGGCTAAATTTTTTTTTTACTGTTTGATATATCTTCTTGACGCAAAGACATTCGCATTTTTTTATCCCCTTGAGAGGATCTGTTTACAGGTTACGTAGGAATAATTTTTGTCCCACATGATTTGCCAGATCTTCTTCGGTAAGAGCCATATTCAAGTTTTCACATTTCAGTTCCCTTCACCCTTTAAAGAACTTGAAGGGTATAAATGGGTATGAGGGGATGCCCTCGAAGGAACACCGAAGAGCAAGCCCCCACGGAAATACCATTTTCTTCTTTCAAGACCACGTGCGCCTAGCGTGAGAATTTTAGAAAGTTCGACAAAGAATTAGTCTCTCGCTGGATCACCCATCACAGCTGTGTTTGCTTTCGGACGCCAATCGTCACCTCTCCTACCCTACGATAACACCGTGCGCAGCCACATTAACCCTACCCTCACATCACGAGGCAAGTTTCATCGTCTGGACCGAATCGTTATCATAAAATGGTGCTAAGAATCCACTAGGAACCGCCAGGCCCTGAGGCGTCTTTCGGACCAGCCACCGGGCTATATAATCCGAAGCACACCATTTCTCGAAGAGATTGAAAGCCCGCCATTCACTCCATTCAGACTGCCGTGTGTTTCTCCTGAACGCCGGTAACCCGTCATCGTATTTCGCCGAAGATTTCCACAGCAGATCTACGTTCATTAAGCTTGGGCCCCTGTTCAGAGGAAAGCTATCAAGCCCCCTTCTTCCCGGAGAGTTGTGTGGCCCTCTCATCTACACCACCCCTTCAAGATTCCCGTTCTTTCGACAGTGAGCTTACCTGCCGATCAGCAGAATCGTCTCAAATTGAGATTACGTCTCTCTGGAGCAAAGAAAATCTCATTCTTCATCACGAAGTAATCCAACCCCATCTGCGAGTCATCCTCGTCAGGACTCCCCAAAATATCTTCCTGAAGATCTGTGCCGTTGTCTTTTATCTCGCCTCAAATTCCCCCGCGATTGAAGGTAAAGCAATCTTGTATGGCCATCACCAGCTTACCTCGTTAATCTTTACATAATTCATTTAACTAACTTTATTAAATAATTTGTTTCCTCTTTATATATATATATATATATATATATATATATATATATATATATATATATATATATATATATATATATATATATATATATATATATATATATATATAATCCCGGTCAACCGTAAAACGCATTCTTTATTAATCGACCCAGAATATATCTCAAGCAGCCTTTGGTCAGCCGTCTGCCCGTGCTTGTGTACGACTCGGTTTACACAGGCATAACTCGTCTATGGGTCTACCACAGCTTAATTGAATTTTTTACTATCGTTTTTTATTTCTGATTACTTTTTTTTTCTTCTGAATATCCACCCCCTCATTTTGTCCTGGGTAAGTGAATGTGCTTACGCTCTCATTAAATTACTCCCTATCTCTTTTTTACCAGACCACCTAAAACCGGAATAACTCTTAAAGCAGAACAACCCCACAATTTGGTCTCTGCAGTAGAACGTTTAGTCATGCTGCACCTGTTATCTGGAAGATTGCAATGTCTCCCTGGTAATATTGCTCACAAGTTGTGCTACGGCTATATTAATCCCACAGCGCAATTAAATTTTTTACTATCTTTTTTTTCTGATTACTTTATTTTTCTTAGGATTGTCCTGCCCCTCATTTTATCCTAGTTAAGTGAATGTGCTTACACTCACATTAAATTACTCCCTATCCCTTTTACCCCATCCCCCCTATAACGGGAATAACCCTTAAGGCAGAACAACCCCACAATTTGGTCTTTGCAGTAGAATGCTTAATCATGCAGCACCTTTCATCTGGAAGATTGCATGTCCCCCCGGGCACATTGCTCACAAATTGGGCTGCGGCTATATTATTCCGACAGTTTTTCACCTACTCTGAATTCACTACTTGGTTTACAGATCTGGTATTTAAAAAATTTTGCAAAAGAGGTGCTAGTTTGTTTATGGTTTAAATCAAAGAAAAGGGCAGAACAGTGGAAAATTCAGTAATGATTGTGGTCTTCCAGTTCTATGTCCTTAGGAGAAAGCTTCCTTTATAACACTTTTTTTTCCATAATATCCTGAAAGATAATGCTAGTTAACTACTTTTTTAAAGATCATGGAATATAAAGATGCTGCTCATATATTTTAAGCTTATTTGTAAGAGCCTTTGCCTTAAGGAAAGTTCTCATAAACTTTATAGGAAAAATACAGCAACTTCTCCTGTTGTTCAACTAAATAGTGTCAAGCCCTTTTCTCGAATGCTCCACCTGGCAGTTTCTATATTAAGGAAAGTTTGGGTGACACCAATTCTAAGTGAAATGAGACACATACCGTAAGTCAAAACATACACTAAAACCACCGATTTATAGTGGTCGTAAATAAGTGGCGAAGTTGAGTGGAGCAAAAAGATAAGGAAGATGGTTGGAATGAGAAGTTAAAATATTCCGGAGCACATGAAGATAAACTACCACAACTTTCTCCCCTTATGTGTCTGCTGTTTCCCTGCATAGGTGGGGTTGTTTGGTGGTAAGGTCAGGTCGTTAAGTTATATTGGTTTATTTAAATGAAAATGAGTTGTGTTTTGTAAGTTTTTAACGTTGTTTGGGTGTATGTACCTTAGTAGAAGATAAAGAATATGATTTTCTTTCAATTTTGATGTAGTTCAATGGTTTTTAGTACCTACCCTAAATGTCGCCCACCCTCCGCTCAGTCCCAAATAAGGATAAGTTAAATTAACTCTTCTCACCTGCTGAAGTAACTCAAACTTCTCCCACGTTAAATTAAACCACCCCTCTAAAGTATGGGAGAGCTTATCTTCAAGTGTTCCAATACACCTATTAGTAGTAAACAGTGAGCAATTTATTAGTTTCTAGGCAATTGCCACGAGAAAATTGATTTCAAGAAAAGTTTAAACATTCTATGACAAGTGGTACTTGGCCCAACCGATGCAAGTATCTATTGCATGTTGTAATTACCAACGGCCCTAGAATACTGGAGGGGAGATGAAATATTTTTAGGGTCTTAGTGGCATTAGGAACTTGGAAGTGTGATGTGTATTGTTGGCTATCCATGCTTACCTGGCATAGCTAAGTATTTATAACAAAGCGCCCACGAAAGTTGCGGGTGGACATAAACCCAAAATTAACATAACAAAGTGATTGTTCCATTTTCTCTGCAAAATACTTCTTAATACCTAAGAAGACACATCAGGCAGAAAGTTTGTTAGGAGATATCTGTTATTAGAGTAGTGAGGCTAGAGAAAGTAACATTTTTTGGAAGATAAATAGATGCAGATCGTCCTGCAGGCTTCTTGGCCGAAAGGACAAACTGAGGGGTTTAGGGCCCGGAAGCTAGACAATCCTCGCATTTCAGGCGCAACAATTGGCCCAAGTAGCAAATTATAACCTCCTTGAGGTGTAAAATTAAAGATAAGGAAAAAAGATGAGCAAGAGTGTAGAAGAAGGAAATTGTGAGAAGAATGGAGATATTAAAAGACACCGTCGCAATGGGAGCCAAGAGAGACTATTGAACCTGATACATCCCGCTACTTGACCAGGGATGAACGGAGAATAGCTGGCTAGCATTGTTAGGTTTTGTTATATTAGGTTAGATAGAATGCTAAATATATATCTTAAAGGAGAAAACAAAGCTTTTTTACAGTAAAAGTTCTGTTACTGATTGGCATGACATATAACAAAATTAAACGACCCTTTATCTATCAAAATTAAATTCATCTCGGCTTAGCTTATCTTAACCAGGTGATTTTTATTTCTACTTTATATACAAGGACTTCTAATATTTAGGTAGTTATGTATATATATATATATATATATATATATATATATATATATAAGAAATAGTATGATAATATATAGTGTCAGATGTATACATATATAAGATTCTGGGAGAATACTTTGTGCCCAGATCCTGTTAAGAAATATAACAAAAAGGTCTCGAAGAATAGCCTAGGAGGTGCAAAAAGCAGCCAGCCCACTTGCGCTATTACTATCTAAACGCTCTTAAAGTAATTTGCGCTGACCAGTTGGTCAGCCATGATAACAACGAGAGGTTGTTGTGATGAAAAAAAGAGCAATATCAACTCCTCCAAAAACAACATCAACCACAGTGCAAAGAACAGAACAGTTACAGGCTGCAAGAGCCAGCGGTGCGGCTCTCATGGCAAGACAAATTGCAGAGTGGAGGCAGAAAAGACCGCATGATATTAGATCCAGGGCTGCTAACCGCAGGATTGCAGCAACTTCAAGCCAAGGTCGTTAAAGTCTTCAGGGAGCCAGAGCCATAAGTTATTCTTGCAGCGCAGCAGAGAAAATGAACTAAGACATGAAAGGTTGTGGCAAGACAGAGCTAGGTAGCAGAAAAGAACACATTTCCACGGAGAGCAATAGCTTCGTGTTGATTTTATCTATCAGCCATGCCATGATGTAACATCTGAATATTTTTGTTTTTTTAGGCGCCCATCCGGCGACTGCCTCCATGGACATAAGTAGCCATATTCACGACAGACTAGTACTAGGCTACATTAAAATATCAATATGTAGAACAACAAAAATAACCATAAAAAAGGAAAGGGGCAACAAGCAGGAAGCTTGCTACGGCAACGGGGGGAGGCATTCCTTATCCCGGCAAAGAAACGTGCGACCTACAAAGAAACAGCAACAACAAAAAGAGTTGAATAAATTGGAAGAGGAGGCAAGCCTCCTCCAAAATGTCATAAAGTCCTCAAATCAGTGCATGAATCCGTTCCAAGTAAAAGGGACAAGTGGTAGCG
Organism: Ceratothoa steindachneri; assembly: GCA_963969495.1. Taxonomy (NCBI): domain Eukaryota; kingdom Metazoa; phylum Arthropoda; class Malacostraca; order Isopoda; family Cymothoidae; genus Ceratothoa; species Ceratothoa steindachneri. Next base: position 94,747,888 of record OZ018318.1, on the reverse strand, counting down.
ACCCTGCTCATCTCGGTCCGGGGACAGCTAGCTTGCTCGAAGATCATTCAGACTGGGACATTCAACAAGAATGTGCCAACAGTCTGGGGGACAACACATTCGTCGCATTAAGGCACAGGCGAGCGCTCGATCAAATGGGGGTGCGATCCGTGAGTGTGTCCAATTCAGAGACGACAGAAAGCAACCCAAAAGCGCCGCGGTATTGGGAGCTAGGTCCATGGGAACAGTCATGGAGCAATGGCATCTTCTTTACCATATTCTTTGCCAAGCAGCCAGGGAAGCTGCCGTATTCCTGCCATGTAATCGGTGTCAGTAAGAGCGAAGCCCTGGTCTGGTCACCCTGGTCTGGTCACTATAAATCACAATCCGGTCTACATACTGGGCAGTGAAACAACCAGCTCGGCCGGGATGACGGACGCAGCGCATGGCAGAGCACTGCTGACTTCAAAGAGAGGGGTGAGGGCGTGGGAAGAGGCCCCCCTCTTGGGACTTCGAGCCATCTGTATACACTGGCACGGTTCCAGCGTGACACGAGCTGTGTTCCAAAGAGGCCGAACGCAATACTCCCGCGACTGTAATAGCTTTTGGAGCAGAGTCTTGACGACAAATGATCAAAGGTTATACTATCCAGGGTGGCATCCTGGGCAGAACAAAGGGCGCCACCTGCCCGCGAGCTATACTCTTATCTCGAAGGAGCTTTCTGCCCCTAAAGCAGGATGGTTTTGTGTATGACTGGTGTCTCTCGGCAGCATAGGAACCGTTGGTATAGGCTGAAAAATTGGTGGCAGCTATTGGGGAATGAGGGAGGCGTCTTAATCGCGCGTACAGGCGAATAATGTACTGTGCACGGCATAGAGTGAGTGGCATCTCCCCAACATCGACAAGTAGGCTCTCAATCGGCTCTCTTTGCCAGGTGAAAGCCGGTTGGTGGATTGAATCCACCTTCCGCAATACAAACTCGGCTGCGGATGCATAAAATTTGCATCCGTAGTTGAGGTTCGAACGACCAAAGGATAGATAAAAATGTAAGGCAGTAAGTAGCCCAATCAGTGACACAGGCGCTGAAGGTCAGGGAACGAAGAATATCCATGGCGCGGGTACAAGAGAAACTGAGGCTGCGATATGAGCCTCCCAGATGAGGCATGGGCCAAATACAAGACTAAGGAAACGATGCGAGTCCACCACTTTAATGAGCACCCTATTTAAAAACAAGTCTGGGTCAGGATAGAGCAATGGATGGCGACAGAAGTGCACCGAAGCATGTGTGAGTAGAGATAGCGAGACACGCGGTTAATGCCTGTTGGATTCGACGCTCCAGAGTTGGCATCTGTGCCGCGCCAAAAGAGATGGAAAGGTCAGCACTGAGGGCACTTCCAGGCGCGACACCCTCTTCGTGCCATATTGAACCGGTGAGGGCATCCCCACCCATAAAGGGCATCAACAACCTCACAAAAATATAAATATAAAGATCAGGAGGTTTCCCCTCGCCACCATTGTGTGGAGAGCCTCCATGATATCGAATTACCATGCGGTATCATAGTCCTTCTCCGGATACTAAAACACCGTGGCGTAGTGCTGTCTAAGAAGAAAGGCTTCGCAGACCGCATTTTCTAGTCGGAGCAGAGCCTCCAACGTTGAGTGGAACTTGCGTAAGCTGCACTGTACATAGGTCAAATGGCCTACACTGTTCAGAAAAAAGGCGAATCTAACATTTACCAATTTCTCCATTCACTTGCTCTCCCAGGAGGTTGAAGAAAGTGGGCAGTAACTGTTAGGAGTAGATTGGTCTCCCTCCGGTTTGAGAAGAACGAGCACATTAGGTATTCACAAGGAGTCTGGTTGGATTCACTCTACCCAGATCCTGTTGAAAAAAATAACAGAAAGTTAGCTGCCGAATCATGGCTTACGGAATACCGTCCGGGCAAAGGGCGGTGCCCGTGCGCAAAGCGAGAGCGGAATACAACTCACTTAGAGTAAATTTGTCGTTGAAGATTTCTTCACCTCTGGAGGTGAAGTCCAGTCTGCGGCATTCCGCGACATATGGACGCGCAGTGAACGATGACGGAGAATGCGGAGAAAGCCGTCTCGAAGGATACCACCACGGACACGGGGTCCGAGATTGCTGTTCCATTCTTCTGGGGAACTCGAGGGATGGGGGGTGTCCTGTGATAACTTTCCCCGAATTCTTCTGACTCGCTTTCACACTTTTGCTAGAGGGGTTTTTCCTGGTATGTGAAAACACGTTTGCCCACCAAGAGGAGCGGCGGGCGTGCTTTGAAATATACCGAAACCTAGCCCTATCCCGACGAAATTCCGCAATAGTGAAATCGTTAGGGCGGCGCTTATAGCGCATGTAGGCATAACGGTTGTATTTGAAAGCCATCTCATACTCCACTGATCACTACGGTGTGGTCGGCGTGCTAAGCGGCAAGACATTCTAGGAATAGTAATTAGGTCCAATGCGATAAGGTTGCAGGAGAATAACTTAACAGCCTTATCAACCGACCTTAAATCCTTGACTGAGATATATAAATCAGTCATTTCCTGAAATGAGTACCACTGCGCCAGTGCCAAGCACCACCGGGGCGTTCTCTCGGGCGGCAGCGTCTCAGAAAATGATATTTGAATGGGAAAGTGATCACTATTATGGAGGTCATTGACCATCCCCTATCCCCCAAATCAGGCTGTGCAACCGGAGAGCACAAAGATTGAGGCAAGAAAATGAAGCGGTTACACATTTAGGACACCTATCTGCAGCTCGTCGATCAGCTCGGCAAGGACTTAACCCCTGGGATTAATCGAGTACTCTCCCCAGAGGGTGTGTCTACCGTTCATTTGTCCGATCAAGAGGATGGGACTAGGCAAACTTTCTATGACGCGTCGGAGGTCCACCGTGTCGAAATCATATGACGGTGGAATGTACACAAAAATAACAGTATACCTCTTATCCAGGTGCAGCTGCACAGCTACTGCCTGAAAGGTGGTATCTAAAGCAAAGAGAAGAACTGAGACATCATGCCGTGTGTAAATCGCGCATCCTCTTGCCCTGCACTCCATCCCGTGGTGGTGGGGTCTTAAAACCATTATATCCATGGAGGTTGGGCAGGGGGCACTCTCCCAGCATGGTCTCATGCAAAAAGATAGCTAACGGCGAACGGGAGGAGACAGGTTTCTGCAACTCCTCCCAGTTTTCACGGATTCCGCTGCAATTTAATGGAAGTAATATGCACTCCAGGTTGAGCTCGAAAAGATGCAGGGACCCTCTTCGAAGAGAAGACCCCGAGGGGAATGGCCGTACGCTTCCCGGAGGCAGACCTCAGCTCGCTGTTGGCCGGACAAAGATGTAGTAGAAGAGGGAAAAATAAACAAAATAACTGAAATAGTGAAAAAGAATGAGAAAAAAGCAAAGCCTATATATGAATGAAAAAAAATGCAGTTCTCCTTCAGAAAAAAAATGTTCAAAAAAGAAAGGTACAACATAAAAGTCAACACTCTTGTAATTCTGGATACGTAGACAGATGAAGGCTTAACTCCTTGTGATATCTTCACTAAATTTGGGAATGAGAAAATCAGGGATATCATAAAGGAAGAAACAAATAGATATCACCAAGTAAAATTTGGTAAAGAGCTCTATGTCACTATCAATGAGCTGTATCAAGTTCTGGGCATATTTCTTTTATCAGGTTATATATAGCACAGTCTCTAATCGTCGTTTATTGTGGTCAAAATGTGATGATATCCCCCAAAGTTGGCTTTTATGAAGTCTGGAATGTCAGTTAATATATTTGAGGATATAGTTAGAAGCTTACTCTTTGTAGATGATGCTAAGATGCTTGCAGGAGACAAAAGAATTAAGAAGACGCTTTTTTGATCATTTTAAATTATTTATGGACTTTGCTCAACCACCACTGCCTATGATTTGGGCTGTTGTTGAGGCAATGGAACTATATCTTGGACGTCATGGCCTAAAGCAGTTTATCAAAAGAAAGCCTGTTAGATTGGGGTTCAATCAAACTTTTTTTTCTGTTAAGCTGAGGGCTTTCTTGTCTCTTTCAAACTGTATGAAGGCAAGGCTGCTGGTTATCGAAAACGGTGAACAATTGGTGAATAGGTTGTCCAAACATTACCGAGATGAATAGTTCCTCAGAACAGTAATGGGTATATAAATTTCTTCACCAACCTACCCCTCCTTTGGTCGTTCAGGGAAGCAAATGTAAATCTTTCTGGCAGCATGCGCAAAAAGGAAGCAAGAGATTTTTCCCTAACTGATAAAGAAACCTAAAAAAGGAATAACAGAAATGTTCGAAATTAATGAAAAAACACGATGTATTTGTCACTGGAATGACAACAATGACGTCATACTTGCAATAAATAAAACAGACACTACTTCCTTAAGCATGGTAAATGCAAATAGGGGTCAAAACACAAGAAACGGGTAGTAACCATTCTATAACCAGCAATAATTCAAGATTATAATAATGAAAGGGGAAGGGCGAATATAGTTTATCTATTTCTGGCCAAGTACAGAGTGTCCTTCCGTAAACGTGCCTGGTACTTTCCCCTATTTAGAATTGTTCTAAATGCATCTTTTGTAAATGAATGTCTATTGTACAGAAGGATTAGCAAATAACAGAGTTAGAGTTTCTGATAGGTGTTTTGAACATTCTCCCGAAGCCGAATGAGAAGCTAAATTAATTTATTCCATTAAAGCTTCCGGAGCTTGCGCGGTATGATAAGATTGGACTCAACATTGTTATGGCTGATAAACAGCAAAAACTGAAGTGCACAAAATGTGAGGTTACACTTCATGTCCCTTGTTGGTTGCAATAACACACAAAAAAGTAAGTGAATCTTTGCATAGAAATGCATACATGAAAGAATATATTATTAAAAGCTAAGCTGCAGCAAAGTAGGACCTATTACATATTTTATTTTTCATGTCAATGATAATTTTTTGGTGAAGATTTTTTTTCAGGAGGTATGTATAAGGAATAAATACTTGTTGTTTGTCATTTGGTTTATTTTCTTGTGATTCAAGGACATATATTAAACATATTAAGGTACTCACGCTTTGTTTACTTACCCTTAACCCAATAAAACACAAATATCCATAACCTAATGTTGGCTAAGGAACGGCCTCCATGGTGTTCCTATAAAGGAACACTTCATTACTCAGTAATTTAACGAATAATGCTTTAAATATTGGATATACACAACTTTTAGATACAGTTAAATAAGATACCTAAAAATAAATCAAGTATGGTGATTAGAAAGGCAATCATGAACTCCGGAGTTAATTCAATTTAAAATCTCCGGAGTATTTTGGAGAAGACTGTAAGACACCACTTTCCACTGTCATCACCTCTGCAAGAGCTAGACCAGAATCTTGTTTAGAAATGGTTTAAAATTCTCATCACAACTGTCCAAACCTTGTATGAATCTATTCTTCTACGTAGGCAAGCAGTTATTGTTGCCAAAACAATATTAAATAATAAATTTGTTATTTAACATGGTATTCCCATTATTACGTTCAGCAGTATATAATATATATATTATTTTAATTTTCATTATATTTCAAAGGAAGATTATTGAAGCAAAAATTCTAAAAATTGTCACTATTAGAAAATATTTAATTTAACGAAACCAACGCTTTGCCCATACCGAGACCGGATACTTAAGTGGTTAATTAGATCTATTAAAGATAATAAAAAGTTTTCTTAGTAATGTCTTCAATTTTTTAAAGTTTTGGGATTGCATACCTTGTGAAGGCAAAGGTAAATATAGCCCATTAGTATTTTATGGTTTTTATGTGCTTTATTGATCGTTAAAATAGCTTAGAGTTGGCTTCTGCTTTGGGTCTTAGGAAAAGTATTTGTCATTATCCTCAATCTTCTTTGAAAAGCCTCTCTATAGGAATGCAAAATTTAGCTAAAATTTGAATTTTCTGAATCAAGAAAATTTGCCATCATGTGAAAAATATTCGAATGTCCTCCTTATGCATTCAATAGATGATAACAATTTCCATATTACTCATTTAAAATTTGACTCGCACGGAATTCTAATCATCTAATGTAATTTCGCGCAGTTTCACTGTGATTGTTTCTTTTATAAATTTGAAAAATCTAATTAAAGGTAAAAGTGGATTTATTTTTAGGGAAGGGAATTCTGAAGAACAATTATTCTTCAAAATTTGTATATTTAAAGAACATACACGATGGAAACAGAACAGTAAAGCATTTAGATCAATGATGTACAGAAATTCCCCTAACCCCATTATGTATAAGTCCAGCTGTCGAAAAGCCCTGTTTCTTGGTTCCATGCATGAATTCTTCGCTCTTTTAGTGAATTTTTACTAAAGAAAGTTGCATCAAACCTTTATTTTACATAAATATGCGGTAATATAAAATGAGTTTACGGTAAAGTAGAACTATGATAGTTTTATCAACTAGCCTTTAATTTACTTTGACCAATAATTAGTTTATTGTTTAATTCCAAATATCTCTTAAAGCCTTTAGGAAATAATGCAGATAAAGGGTAAATAATCTACTGTTTTAGTCGCGTGCCAATCGACATCTCACTATGTCCATCGGTCGCTCGGTCCCTGTTTTGCTTTTTTACTGTTTTTGTAATAACGTTGTAACTATTCGGCCGATTCTAACGAATTTTGAATCCTTATGTTGTTTTACATTCTCTTTCTAATGATTTAATTGCTAAAGTCCTCCCGAGGTTAGCCAGGGAATTATTTTCTTTTGTCAATATAATAACTATTCGGTCGATTCTATCGAATTTAAAAAACCCGTATGTTGTTTTGCATCCTCTTTTGAATGATATAATTTTCAAAGTCCTCCCAAGGTTAGCCAGGGAATTATTTTGTTTTGGCAATAATATCATAATTATTCAGCCGATTCTAACAAAATTTGAAACCCTTATGTTGTTTTACATTCTGTTTCAATAATAGTATTGCCAAGGTCCTCCTAAGGTTACTTCGCAAATTATTGACGGTTTTGAAGGTCATAAGGTCATAAATCAGAATAAGTGAGAGCACGCAACTTTTTGCTCAGCATACCTTGTCTAGGCAAAAGAGAATTATTAATAACCTTTCACCTTCATGGTATATTTAAATAGTTTTGCAAATTTTATGGCCAGTGACAGTTGTTTCGGGACTAGAGGCGTCTAGGGTCTTTTTTTGAGGATATTGCGAGGTTAAGGTTAATAGGCTATGTTCGAGACTTAGTGCGTACAGGTTGTCAGTCACTCAGTCACGTCGATAGAGGGTTCAATAGTTGCTGTCATTCATTCGTTATTTCTTTCCATTTTCATCCTTAAAAGATGTCAATTTATGAACTCAAAAGATAAGTTAAAAATGTAGAAGACGCTGGAGTATTTGAAAAAAATTAATGTTTTGCATGATCAGAGACTGCAAAAATAGACATATTGTGAAACTTTAATTTGCATCTTGTCGTTGCCTTTGGCGCTAGAATAAGCGTGAATGCAATTTTATGGAGGGTGGGAAAGAAAGACACTTTGTAAAAAGAATTAAATTTATCTTTGAGACAATCGTTTATTTCATTCAAGCATGGTCCGAAGGGTCTACGACTGCTATTTTTTGTGTTAAAGAGCTTAAAATATCACCCGAAGCCATAACTGATTTGGGTTAAATTTCAAAAAAATTCTCAAGATAACTTCAAGATACTTGTTTCCATTCCTATTCAAATCTTATTCGTATTTCAGAGTCACAGTAACTAACTTAGAAATTCAATTAAACCTCTTACCAAAAAGACTGAAAGCAGCATCTATCGCTAATATCGAACTTCATCTGAAGTGAAATGAAGTATGATACCAAGTGGAATGATTTACTAAGATATTCTTTATGCTCTGAAAACCTTCTTTCTCGTTCACACATTAGGTATTCTAAAACTTCCAACCGACCGCCTAAAACAGAAATTCACCAAATATCTCTTATTAAGAGAATTGAAAACAGCTTCACCGGCTTTCTTCAAATTACTCCTGGATTAAAAAATAGAGTTTCGCCAAAGACAATGTAAATCATCAATTTTTGTGTCATGGCTTTCACTTAACAGCGCATCGAAGGGTTAACCTTCCCATCATTTACATCACAACACGAGGAAAAATTCCGTTTAAAATTTTAAAACTCTACATTAATATTCTTATCAATTTCCCTAACGTTTTCAGTGCCTCCAGGGGGTAACGAGGCGAAGCAGGTCTCCGAGACCTTTTTCCTTCGCAGGGAAAAGGAACATTGGGTGACGTCCTGCTGGATCCCTTTAGGCTGGCAGACCTCAGTCAGTCGTCATACACAAAAGTGAGCACACCTTTCATTTCCACCATCCAGCCTACCATTAAATTTATCAATTTTTTGTATTCTTTAGTATTCTTATAATGTTCAAACTTTTATATACATTCCTCTCAATAATATAAAAAGTAGATCTAGGCAGTTGGTGACTAGATAAACAAAAAGAAATTACTATATCATTTAATCTTTCTTTCAGTAATTAACCCGGCAATACTCGGCCGCAGGCAAAGTATAAGATATAGGATAACATCGTTAGCGACAAGACTATCGATACTCTCTCCTTAGAGGCATAGATGGCTTGCTGGGGTCATATCATTGCATCATTACAGTAGAACCGTCATATGTACAGTAGTAGTGGCTGGTGCGTCTACCTCTCTACACTATTCCTTTATATATGTCAATTTAACAAGAATGTGCCAAACAATCTGAGGGACAACACAATCTTCACAGTATGGGGCAGGCGAGCGGTCCATTAAATGGCCGGGCGTCCCGCGAGGGTGGCCAATTCCGGGTTGAAAGAAAGCAGCTTAAAGCTGTCGACGCATTGGTGGTAGGTCCATGGAAATAGTTGCGGTACAATGGCACGCCACCTCAAATTCTCCTCGACCGTCTCCCATCTTCTTTACCAATCAACCCGGATGGCTGTCCGTATTCGTGCCAGGTAATCGGTGTGAGGGAGAGAGAAAAGCTGGTCTGTTTACCCGGTCCTCGCGGACTCTTTGGCACTCTTATCAGCTCGGTTTTTTCCCGCAATTCCTACATGTCCATGAACCCAGCAGAAGATAATCTCGATATCCGCCCGGTTCGCAAAACCTGTGGTGACACAGATATCGCGAACCAGGAGATGCGGAGATTCCAGTGCCCCGAGAGCACTTAGGATGCATTGTGAGCCACTAAAAATCACAATACGGTCTCTGAACCGGGCACATCGCGCTATCTCCCATACGAGGTGGTGTATTGCAACCATCTTGGTGGGTAAGACACGCAGCGTTTGGCAGAGCCCAGCTGAAACCGACCCCCTCTTTGGTCTTAGAGCCATCCTATACACAGGGACGGCTCCAGGGTGACACGAGGTGTGCTCCAAAAATGCCGAACGCAATGCTCCCGGCTCTATTGAAGCTCTGTGAAAGGAAGCCTGACGACAAGTTGTCAGATGTGGTAAATTCCATAGTGAAATCCTGGGCAAAACCAGGAATGCCATTAGCCCGAGAGCATTACCTAACTCTTGAGGGAGTTTCCTAGGGTTAAACTCATAGGAAATAGTGTATGACTGAGATCTCTTAGCAACATATTCACTGCTGAGATTAGCTGCAAATTCAGTGAGAGCAGTTAGCGACTGAGGAAGGGGCCAGGTTTGCGCATAGAGGCAAATAATGCACTGTGCATCTCCACAACATCGACGACTATGCTCTCGTTGGGGACCATGCGGAATGGACTGGTCGCGCCGTGATGGCAGGTGTGGTGGATCGATTTCACCTTCCGCAATATACGGTCGACTGCGGATGCATAAGACTCTCATCCGTAGTTGAGCTTCAAACGATCAAAAGAAAATAAAAAGGCAAGGCAGTAGCCCTATCGGCAACCCAGGCGCTGAACGTCACGGAGCGAAGAATATCCATGGCGCGTATACAGGAGACCCTAAGGCTGCAAATATTATCCTCCCAAGTGAGCCGTCGATAAAATACAAGACCAAGGTAAGAGCACGAGTCAACCACTTCCAGGCGAACCCCATTTAGAAACAAGTTTGGGTCAGGGTAAAGCCGTGGATGGTGGCAGAAGTGCTTTAAATTATTCATGGCCAAGGAAAACTAAAGCCAGTGGGCTTCGGCATAGCAAGCGAGGCGGTTAAATGCCTCTTGGATTCAGTGCTTCAGAGTTGGCATCTATACCACGCCAAAAGAGATCGAAAGGTTGTGCATGGAGGGGTTAGCGAGAACATCTTCCAGGAGCACCGAGGTAAAGCCGTTAATGCTCAGGGCAGAGTGTAATGACACTTGCCTGTTGGATACACTCTTCCAGCTCCATTTTGCCGTATAGGGCTTCTTCCACCTGTACACGCAATCCAGGATCTCGCAGAGATTCAGATAAATATATTGGGGGGCGTTCCCTCGCTCACATCGTGTGGATTTTCTTTTTATTTTAAGAGTCCATTTGGCGATTGCCTACTTGTGCATAAGTCGCCATACTAACGACATTAACAATAAAAAAAGGAAAAAGGAAAAGGGCAACAAGCAGGAAGCATGCTAAGGCGTCGGGAAGAAGTCCACCTTCTCTTGGTGCAAGAATATGCTACCTACAAAGAAATCAACAACAACAGCAACAAAACCAAGTAAGTAAAGTGGAGGGGGACCTCATCCTCCAAAGAGTCATAAAGTCCACAAGTCAGTGTACACGACTACGTTCCAAGTAAAAGGGACAAGTAGAAGCTACCCCAGCCATCCCGGTACTGTGGAAGTTAGCGTGCGAAAACATTACCCAGACAGAGATATTCAACGAGAATATGCTGAATAATTTGAGGGAAAACGCCATCGTCAAAATAAGGCGCAGCGAGTGCTGCATCCAATGGTGGTGCGTCCTGCTAGGGTTTCCAATTCGGACACTATAGAAAGCAACCTGAAGCAATCGCAGAATTAGGGGGTAGGTCCATGTAAACAGTCGTGGCACAATAGAACGCAACTTTAGGTTTCCCTTGACCTTCACCCATTTTATTTGCCAAGTAGCACAAAGAGCTGTCCGTATTCCTACCATGTAATCGGTGTGAAGAAAAGCGAAACGCTGGTCTGGTCGACAGTCCTCGTGGACTCTTTGGCGGCCTCATCAGTGCGCTAATTTTCCATTATTCCTACACGTCCAAGAACACAGCAGAAGATAATATCGACATTCGCCCCGCTCCAAAACCGTGGCTTCATGGATACCGCGAAACATGGGATGCGGAGAGTCCAATGCCCCAAGAGCACTCAAGGCGCTTTGAGAGTCGCTATAAATCACAATCCCGTCTCCGAACCGGGCACATCAAGCCATCTCCCGCAATGAGCGGTGTATTGCAACCATTTCGGACGTAGAGACAGACGCAGCCCTTTGCAGAGCTACGCTGATTTCAAACAGAAGGGATACTCCCGGCGCTGTAAAAGCTTTGATAGCAGAGAAGGAGCGAAAAATGGTCAAACGTGGTACCATCCATGGTGAAGTTCTAGAGAGAACAAGACGCGCCACCGGCCATAAAACAATTTCTAGCTCTTGAATAAGTTTCCTGGCCCTAAATCGAAAGGGCTTAGGGTACAACCGTCGTCTCTAGGAGGCATAGGCACCATCGAGATAAGCTGCAAATGCAGTAAGAGTTAGGAGCGACTGGGGGAGGAGCTGGGCTCGCGCATACAGGCGAAAAATGTGCTGTGCATGGCGCAGAGCGAGTAGCATCTCCCCAGTATGTAGGTTTCCATTAGGGTAATTGCAGAAGCCACTGGTCGGCAGGCGCAAGCCGATGTGGTGGATCGAGTCTACCTTCCTAAATACACGCTCGGCTGCGATGCATATAACTCAAAGCCGTAGTTGAGCTTCGAACGAGCAAAGGTTCGATAAATAAGTAATAAGGTACTCTATCAGCGGCCCAGGCTCTTAAGGTTACTGAATGAAAAATATCCATGGCGCGTATAAGAGACCCTAAGGCTGCGAATATGTTCCTCTCAGGTGAGGCGTCGATCAAATACAAGACCAAGGAAACGGTGCGAGTCCACTACTTCCAGATGCACCGCATTTAGGAAGAAGTCTGTGTCCGTTGAAGCCGTGGATGGCGGCTGAAGTGCCTCACCTTAGTCTTGGCAAAAGAAAACCCAAGCCAGTGCTCTTCGTCATAGCGTTCTGGCTACGCTTATAGCGCATGAAAGCATAGGGCTTTTGTTTGAGGGCCATCTAAATTTGTTTAACCAACAGGGGATCGGTCGGCGTGCAAAAGGGCCAAGCGTTTTAGGAATATTAGTAAGGCCGACGGCGATGAGATTGCCAGAGAAGAACTCAATGGCCTTATCGACCCACCTAAATTCCTCGAATGAGACAGAGAAATCAGTCATTTCCTAAAATGCGGACCACTGTGCCCGCACTAAGCACCACTATCTATAGTTAGGACACCTATTCCCAGTTCGTCGATTAGGTCGGCAAAGAACTAAGCCCTGGAATGATCGAGTAATCTACCAAAAGTGTGTGCTCCCGTTCGAGTCTTCGAGCAAGAGAAAGGGCCTCAGCAACCTTGTCACGACACGGCGGAAGAGCCCCGTGTCGAATTCGGCTGACGATGAAATGTACGCAGAACTAACAGTATGACTCCTTTGCAGGTGCATCTGCACAGCTACCGCCTAAAAGGAGGTATTTACAGCAAAGAGAAGAACGAAGATATCATGCCGGGTGTAAATCGAGCATCCTTCCACCTAGCTCACATCCCTTGGTGAGCTAGGGGAGTCGCAAAACCTCTTTTAATTCGGGAGGGTGGGCCGTGGGCACGCGCCCAGCATGGTCTCCTGCAAAAAGATAGGTAACGGAGACCGAGGGGAGACGAACCTCCGCACTCCTCTCAATTGGCCAGGAGTCCGCGGCAATTCTATTGAAGAAATATGCCCTCTAGGCCTAGAACGAATGGGATGCTGGAGCCGTCTTCGAAGAGAAGACCTTTGCGGTAATTGCCGTACGCTTCTCGGAGACAGAAATTTTCTGCCACCTTGCTTTTTACTAGGGGTGGGCGTAGAAGCTGAAGCTCGTTTAGTGCTGTCCTCCTTTCGGCAGGCAGCAACCCCTGAAGATGGCCTCAAGACTAACTTCAGGGGTGTTTCGTTTCTGTGAGTCTTACGACTCGGTCTGGGTATGAAGCCTTCATATCGCTAGCTCTACCAGGTGAGGTCCTAGGGTGGGTATAACGCGCAAAAATTTTCTTATCGGTGCGGTAATGAACGTATCGTAGGCCTAGAGGAACCAGAGCATAGAGTGACTTTCTTAGCATTGAGGCATATGACGTCCCAGGCAGCGCCAACAGGATCAAGTTCTTAATCTCGCTTTATGAGAGACAATTCTGGGCCTGAACGGGCATAATTTCCTTTTCAATCAGATACGCAACACAGTGCTTTGAAGAAGCGAGATGCGGCTCTCTGCAATTAACATATTTGGCCTACATGATTTGGGCCTTATCACGTGTGGTTTTGGTTCAATTTACACAGATTTCGGCTATCCCCGAATTTGCATGTCTACAAGAGCGATTTATGTGGACAAATAGATGGCAGTAGTAGCACCTCCGTGACAGTGACACGAATGCTTTCACGGGGTAGAGATACCAACCGGCACTCATCGACTCAGGGACTCCATCAGAGTCGAACGTGATGAAAAGTTTAGAGCTGGGTCTTGAGGCACGTTTCAGTTTTTTTTATCTCACGTTCGACCATGACCCCTCCTTGGTCGGCAAGCTTTAATGTGATGTAACCTATATAGTAGCCCAAGACTTTCCTTGCATAAACTACTTCTTACACAAAATTCATGTTAGAGTTTGGCGTCACACTACTCAGGGAGCCAGCAAGTGTCCGAAGAGCACTAATCTTGGCTGCCTCGTAGAGATCCGACGAATTCGCTACAGTGCTCCCTTCAGCGAAACAGGTCACCTTTGGCTCTCTACCAATCAAAGTAGCTAGATCTCTTTACTGATGGAGCATGCTGCCCTTTAAAACTCGGTGCCATCAGTGGAGCGAATAACTAGGAAGGGTTTGAAGCCAACTGGCTCGAAAAGGCCACGTAACCTTTGAATGAAAGGCCCGGAAATATTCAAGCCTGCACTCTGCGCACTTTTGGTCATAATATCGCACTCCCCACCAGAAAGAGCACCTTGGCTTGACGTACCATTCTTGTAGTGATAACATACATGAACCGGAGCCGCCATGTCCGTCGCCGTGGCTCCTGTGGAGGGATAGGAGCCACGAGTATTTTCCTCTTTTCCCTGTTCTTTTTGTTCTTAGGAGAGGAGAACATTGAATGAACCCGATTCTCCTCCATTGGTACGAGCCCCTAGGCCAGATGGCCCAACCTCGGCAAGATCCTTCTCTGAAATTAAGAAGGTTTTGGCTGTCACATGAGCATCAGCCTGGGGATTCGGTCCCTGATCATTTCGAGGCCTCTGGGACACAAGACGTCTGAGAAGGAACTTGCATAGGCGCTGTTTCGGGTCCTGTGAGTGGGGCTGGGAGTAAAAATTATAGTCCTCGCCCATTAATATGATCCGGAATGGTTGGGTAAATGGAAGCTAGTCGGCTTCTAGCCCGTGAAATTAGAGTCCCACCAAATAAAGTTGTGGGAGAGATTTATGGTAAATGAAGAAGAAGGGTGTGAATACAGGGTGTCAGAAAGATTGAGAAGATGCTAAGCTAAGGCCGGACGTGGAGCCAAAATCCGTTACCACGCCGGCCAGGAAAGCAAATTGCCGTGGCGATATGGAGTAAGAGTGTCCGGTCAATTATCTTTATGACTACAGCGTAGCGAGGGAACAGTCACTGAAAGGAATTCAACTCGCTCATAGAGCCGGAAAATATGGTATATAACCCTAGGAAATGAATACCAATGGCGTGTATGGATATTTTGATGTATAAGCTTTCTGCTGAGAAGACAGATGCTGTAGAGTGTAAGGTAGGGCTTAAGGTGTGAGAGGAAAGGAATCGCGGCACTTCCAATCCATTCATCTGTTTTGGACCTGTCGGTGTAAAAGGGTATTTCACCGCGATGATTCTGCGTGCTTTTGGAACCCGGCTCGTTGACCTGCGGTTGGTGTCTGATCCTTTGAGCATCTTAGGAAAGGTTCACAAAACTGAGCAATCCTGTATCTCCACGTAGGGAGCGTAGGTTCTGTTTCCAAAGCAACAGAAAGGTGTCAAAAGCTCGAGTTTTTCTAGAATAAGTGCTATACGTAAGGTGTATGAGTAGATTGTACGCACGCAAATCTCTGGTGGAGGGGTCAAAGAGCACAAAATTCTAGCGAAATTAAAGCGCTACGAAGGCATCTGATGTAGAATCGGAAGCAATATTTATCCCGGTGAGCTGAAAGGGGGGTGAATCCTGTTTCAGCATAAAGAGAAATCACAGGGGAATACTTAAATGCTCTTGTAGCAAGGCGTAGGCCTCGGTGATGTAGCGAGCAGCGCACTGGCGGGAAGATGTCCTTTGAGAACGAATTTATCAGAATTATAAAAAGAGTAGTGCTGTGCACGCTTCCTTGGGGGATACCCTCATATTGTGCGAGCTTTGAAGAGCAGGTGACCCCCAAAATAGACACACAGAACAGATTTTCAGGAAGTTTAGTATACACAATGCAAAGGGTTCACTAAGTCTCATGCCGTAAAGCTACTGTAGAATCAAGCGCCGTCAGACGGTATCATATGCCTTTTCGAAATCAAAGATTGCGGTGACAAAGTTTCTTATAGACAAATCAGTCAGAGCCATTTGGGAAAATTCCAAATAGGGACGGAGAGAGAAGATCCTGTTTTTCAAGATACCACCATGCGCTCGAGCATCTTGCAGAGGGACGAGTTATGGGCAATTTGCCAGGAATTTGTTGGATTGGAAGGGTATTTTCCTGGTTTAAGGTAAGGAAAGATAGTGAGTGCTGTGGCAGCATTCTCCGGGAAAAGTTCTGGAGAGGAGAATATCACTAAAAGTTTTAAGAGGTACTGTAGGGCATCTACATATGGGTGGTTGACGAGTTTGTATGATATTAAATCATCTAAAGTGGCAGAGTTTTACACGATGAGAGTTCATCCTAGAGTTATTTCTTCAAGGAGGGTGGGTTTTTGTAGTTTTCTGGATGTCTCAACATTAATGGTTACGATTCTGTTATTCCATTATGTCGGTTGAATTCCGAGAAGAGTGATCCATAAGAGATTGAGCTTAACGTGTTTGCAATTAACTGTGCGACGTCCTGGAGAGCACTGATGAGATTGTCATTATAACGGAGGATGGGGATGGGGAGCCACGGTTATTATGTATTCGTCACCAACCTCGGATAGAGTGGTGCGGAAGAACGAGATGGATGATGTGAACCTTATCCAGGAGAGACCTTTTGCCTGACGGGACATCCGGCGAGCGAGGGCATAATGTCTTAAAAGTTAATGTAAGAAGACACGCGGATTATCTCAAAAGGTGCGTTGGAGCCTATTTCGTTCGCTCTTAGCGGTTCTAAACTATTTGTTCCACTAGGCGACCAATGGTTTAAGTCGAACGTTGGAGAGTGGAATTTGTCTGTGGGTCGTTGCTGAAAAAAGTTCGACAAACTATTTAAGAGGGATGTACAGTCTTCTGTTTCATCAGACACAGTTCCGAAAGAGGATGAAGTTACAAAGGCTTCTCAGTCAGCTTTCTGTGGGCCCAATACGTTCGTGGGGAGATGGAGGAAAGAAGAAGTAGGTCTAGGAGTAGAGGTTAATCATAACTTCCACACAGATCATTAAATACTCTGAAGAAGTGATGGGGCGGGAAGTAAGTTGAGCATAGACAGAGATATATGCGGGTAAAAGAGTATATGGGAATGATAATAGGTATAGACTTTGTCGTTGAAAAACTTTAGGTCTTGTTGTAAGACTACGTCTATTACAACATGTCCTTTGCTGTTAATTATGACATCGTTCCAGTACTGATACGAGCATTAAAGTCTCCAAGTTAAAAGGAATGGTTTCTTGAGTTGGGAGACAAGTTCATTCAGGGAGGCAAAGGTCATTGTCTTAGAAGGTGGAAGGTATATTGAACAAACAGTTAAATGCGTAGATAGGAGAAGCTGGGCAGCGCGGGTGTTAAGGATTCTGCGGAGGGGGAGGTGTAAATGGTATATATGTGCGGAGTAGGAGTAGGTTACCATAAAATTGGAAATGTAGTAGACTGACCTGGGAGTAGCCAGCAGGAGAAAAGTAAGATGGCCTAGGAGTTTTATTTCCCTGAGGCAAACCAATAGGGGCCATAATTGGCCCGAATTCTGAGTATTTTCCATGTCAGACAGAGGTTGAAGAGGTTCGAGCTTCGAAGTTTGAGTTAGGCAAAGGGGCGAGAGTAAAGTTAATCCATTTTGGTCCAATCGTGCTCAAAGAGGGATCGATATATTATGTGTGGGTACATGATGAGCGTGAGTTGAAGAGTTTGTTTGCGATTGGTAGGTAGCTTTCTTGGCAGTCGGAGAAAAATCTGGAGAGGAGGATGTCGGGATGATGGATGCTATATTTGCAGCTGTACAACCCTGAGGCAGATCATAAACTGTAATCAGAGGGAAGCGGTTAGGTGGTACATGGGACATAAGGTAAATTATGAGTCGGTCAGATGGTCACATGATTGACACTGCTCAGTAGTTGGCGCGGTCTCGGTTGTTTTATTTCAGCATGACGATATCCAAGTGTTATCGTTATCGGTACAGTGAGTGGGATCTGTTGTACAGATTACATCTAGTTTAGAGATCGAAGGGTCTACAAGATTTTTCTCGTTGTGTGACGGTATTTTCTCAGATAGTGTGATATGCGAGGGGCTATATGAGGTATAAAACTGTATGTCGTAAAGCAACGTTTCTTCCAAGGATCTCATTGCTTCAGGCGAGGGTGGGTCGTCATCTTCAAGTCAGGTCATTGAGGATTTAGTTATAGGTGGTACATGGGTGAGTTCATGATTAGATATATATAAGAGAAGGAAAGTGATTGAATTCGGTTTTTGCCTCTTACATGTTTTTTTCTGCGATTAGGGGGAGATTCGTATTTTGAAGATGGGTGAACGGCAATTACTTCGGGTGGAGAGTGGCACTCTCCTACGGAAAGAGATGGATTGTGTTTCATCAAGATCGGCAGATGATATATTGGGTCTTTTCTTTCGTCACCTTGTTGCAAAGGCGTACCTGGGTGTGTTCGCAAAGGCTCCTTGGTGAGTGATATCAAGGGAGGGGTGACCTTTGGAGATAGAGGCTAGTCTCGGGTGGTTGGTTCTGAGCGCCGATGTGCTAGACATGTGTAGAGTGCTGTGAATGCTAGGAGCACCACTCGTCACAGCGGAAAAGTTGGTGTTGACAGTTTGATGCCTTCTTCACGCATGTTTAGTTTTGCTTGGTTTCAAGAGATACCGCATCGTAGAGACCGAACACCTATCTCCTTTTGATAGAGGTAGTGAGGGCACTTCTTGTGGCAGGCATGATGTGGGCCGCCACAGTTGAGACAGTGCGTCTCTCCTGTGCAATCTTAGCCATTGTGTCTTAATTGTGCAAATCGGAAACACAGATTTCCAGTGTTCTTGCAATATTTCGCTGAGTGGGTGAATCTGCTGCAGTTATGGAACCAGAGGCGGGTGGGGAGTTCTTCTTGTACTCATATATATGTTCCAGCAAATTTTATAAACATTGGTAGAGTTTTTTGATTTAGATGTACTTTAGCAAGCCTAAATAGAGTGGGAGTGTGGCCTACATAGTGGAAAGAAAGTAGGCATGTGGCAGCAATATTGCAGAATAAATAAGCCCAATGAGAAACCCCCACAAATGTGTGCTCAATGGACCTATGAGATCCTAAGATTGAACACACATATTAAATAATTAGGTAATAGGACATGCGATTAGTAATAAACCATTGTATAATACATAAATTCTTATAACATAACTGCATATTTATTAAAAATGCATAAGAAAGGCTAGCGAATAAATGTTCGCACGCGGCTATACCACATACACATACATACATACACAAAGGAGCAGCTGCAGGAAGGAAAGATACCGATGCTTGATAATTAGAGAATCAGAGCAGATATGCTTTGGTCGGTTGGGTTTTTGGGAAGGTGTCAAAAGAAAAATAAACAATCATCTCTTGATAGAGACCCAGCCCGTTTTCAGAATGTGCATAGATACTCGAGAAGCACATACACCTATGAACTCAGGCTAGCCGTCAGCAGAGAACCTAACAAGTGAGTATCCTGTCATTAGCTCCGCCCCCGTGCTTTGAGAAGAGAAAATAGGTTATCCCCCTTGAGCAGGGGAGTTATAAATAAACGAAGGATGACATTATGAGCAGTCAAGGGGAGATCAGTTAAATAATTCAGCCGGTTAAACTCGAGTAAAGGCACCTAGCATCACGGGACCGTCCCTCGCTCCAGGTCATGTCACCTTGGCTAAGCTACCCCAACATTAGTAAAACTCACCTACCGCCGCCAGAATGCTATTTATTCCTCTACACCTAATAAGGTAGACTATATTTCAAAATTAAAAACCTATTTATTGGTCCTTTGCCTTTGAGTCCTTTCCTCTAACTGCGAAGTAACTAAGGAGGTCAACCTAGCAGCAGAATCTAGATAAATCGTTTGGAGTTAGAGCAAACTTGACAGGATGATGAAAATTCATCCGTCACGCCAACCGAAGTGCGACCAAGCTTTTAAAGCTCTTTAAATAGAGTTACGTAAACCCATAAGACCACCGAAGGCCCTCTTTTTTTTTCAAAACCCCATTTACAATCGTACACCTATAGACAACCCTACCCCTACCCTCCCACACACAGACACAGATTAGGAGAACGAGAAAATGGCTTTTAAAGATACTGACTTACGCAACATTATGCTGTTCCCTGCTCGACTCCTGTCAAACTCGCTTATCATCCCGTGAAAGAATTCGAGCAAGTTCGTGAGGCACGAGCCTTTAGTTCGGAAAGCGCTCAGTAGTTTTCAGGGGTGCGATGGTCCCAATTTTCGTTGATCAGGTTGACGGTGGCCATATGCCAGTCCATAGGGACTTCCTCACTATCGAGTGAGTCGTTGAAGATGTCTAAAGATGAATGCCCACCTGATCTTTCACCTCACGTAGCACTATTGGCAGAAATGGCCGAGGCTCATGGAGATCTCTTCGGCAGTTGTAGTTATTTCCTCTAGCATTTCTGATCCAACATCTTTCCCTATCGGCGGTCTGGGTATATATTCGCCCGTTTCCCTCGCAAACCCCGAGCAAACGTATTGGTTGAAAACGTTGGCGTTTTCCAGCTCCGAATCCTGGAGGACGCCGTCCACGTCCCCCAGAGGTCCGATGCGTTGGCACAGTGATTTTCGGGACAGTGGAGAGAGAAGCCAAAGAAAATTTTCGTTCTGCTGCACTGTACGCACTCTTGCCTAGACCTTTCTACAATGAGTCACGTAAACTTCATGATGCGCTGCATTTATACTTCTCTTCCATACCCTCTGCACTGTTTTTCTACCTTTAATAGCGGTGGCGATTTCCTGACTAAACGACCTTGGCTGAATCCTCGTTAGTCTCACAGTCTAGGCGGAGATGACTTCAGTCTGAGGTTCCATAAAACGATTCTTGAAGTCGTTCCATGTTGAGACGTCCCGTCTTCGTTAGATAGTTTTATCTTGCCAACTGCCATCCTAAGTCTATTGAAGTCTGCACGTCTCAGATCCAACTTACTCCAGAGAGAAAATCAAGCGAAGGTGGAGAAAGTGAATGAATGGGAGTGGCAAGGCCGAAGGAAAGAATATCTGTAAAAGGCAAAATGAAGAGTGTCGTAGTAATCGTTGAAAATGAATTGGCAAATACAAAGGATGGTTGTGACCTATGTGAAATGTGGGTGACCGAAATGCAGAAAGGAATCCACTGTGACAATTGTAGTGAATGGTTTTATTCAGCATGTACGGATCTAACATAAAAAAAATTTGAAGCCATGATAACTTTAGAAAAGGAAATGAGTTGGTATTGCTCGAAATGTAAAAATGTAACATTAAATTTAAAAAAGGATTATGAAAAATTTCATGAAATAAATTATAAGCTTCAACCAGAAAATGAAAGCTTAAAAAAGAAACTTTGTGAACTAAGAGAAAAAGTAAGGTCTATGAAAGAGAAAATAAAAACTGAAATAATGAGTGAAATATCAAAGAAATTAAAAACACAAGTGGAGAGAAAATCTGTAATAGAAGTTAAAAACTGGTAATACAAGAAATGCAGGATAGGAGGACAAGAAGAAAAGAGTAAGAAATCTTATAATATTTGGAGTAAGAGAATCAAACAGGGAGGAAGGAAAGAATTGAGAAAGAGAAGATATTGAATACAGTAAAGAACTGATCTCTGAAAGTATTGGGGTTCGAGAGATGGAGATGGAAAAAGTATTGCGGATGGGAAAAAGGGAGGGAAGTACCAAAAAAATACCAGTTGTAGTAAAATTGAAAGAAGCAAGAGAAAAAAGACATATAATAAAAAATGCAAAATACCTAAAAAGATCAAATAAGGAAGAATATAGAAATAAATTCATACTTCCGGATCAGACAGTGAAAGAGAGATTGGAGAGTAAAAGGTTAAAGGAAGAATTGGGGGAGAAAAGAGACAGAGGCAAAACAAACTGGTTCATAAGAAAAAGTAAACTAGTGAAAGAAGATGTAAATTTTCGAAGGTAAAAAACAGAGAGGATGAGAGGAGAAATTTGAAGAATGTCATTATACGTTATGTAAACTTTAGATGACTTGCAAAAGAGAAAAATGTACGAAGTGGAAACAATGGTAGCTGAAAATACCATATTGATACTAACCGAAACGGATTTGAAATATGATAAAATAGAAGTAAGTGAAAGTCTAAAACCAATCAATGTGATGAGAGAGGAGGGAGACAAGAAGAAAAGAAGAATAATGCTGTCATACAGAAGAGACAGCATTTTTTAAGTTGAAAAGATAATACGGAATGAAAGTGATAAATTTAGAAACAACAAAATAAAAGCCGAAGTAGAACAACAAGGAGTAACAACAAGGAAAGAAGGTAGCCTAAAAGACCTTACGGTCCATTAAAAGAGGGTAACTTTGGACTAGCAGTTGAGCGGGCACATCTCTGCTCAAATGCTATACGTCCTTTCACGGTAATTTTTTAAGACAATCTCTAGTCTTGACTTCAACTGGTCAACAGATTTACTGTTGACAACTTCCAATGGAAGTGCGTTCCAACTACCGCAGATACTGTACGTAAAAAACTTTCCACACATATCGCGGTTGTAACGCTTTAGTTCAAGTTTAAAGCCGTGATTTCTTGTTCTGCTCTCAACAAGTGTGAAAATATCCCTGTAGTCAACAATGTCGACCCCTCGAAGTATTTTGAAAACCTTGATGAGCTGATCACGCAGTCTACGGGTTTCCAACGAGAACAGATCTAATTCCCTTAATCTATCTTCATAACTTTTATGTCTGATAGAGGGAATCAGTTTGGTTGCCCTGGCTTCTACGCGTTCCAATCTCGCGATGTCCTTTCGAAGTGAAAGACTCCAAAATTGTACGGCATACTCCAGGTGCAGTTGGACAAGTGAGTTGTACAAACACAGTACAATCTCCTTGTTCCGATATCCAAACTGGTGCTTTATATATCCAAGCATCCTTTGGGCCTTTTCCTCCCCCTCAATGCCCTGTTTCGAGAACTTGAGGTCACTAGTGATTGATACACCCAAGTCCTTCTCAGTGTCGTTGTATTAAATAGCTGTGCCCTTAAAGATATATTGAGATTGTGGGTTTCTGTGGTTGATATGCATGAGTTTGCGTTTGTTCACGTTAAAAGGCATTTGCCACGTGTCCGACCACTCCCCAATCTTCTGAAGATCTTCCTGCAGGCTGGCAGTATTTCCATCCTTTGCAACGTTCATACCAAGCTTGGTATCGTCGGCAAATTTGGAAATCTTGGCAACCATGTCACCGTCCATGTCGTGGACGTAGATGATGAATAGTAGTGGTTCCAGGACAGAACGTTGAGGCAGCTTGCTAGTAACGGGCACCCACTCAGAAGCCTGTATATTTACCACCACCCGTCTGATAGAGGGAATCAGTTTGGTTGCCCTGGCTTCTACGCGTTCCAATCTCGCGATGTCCTTTCGAAGTGAAAGACTCCAAAATTGTACGGCATACTCCAGGTGCAGTTGGACAAGTGAGTTGTACAAACACAGTACAATCTCCTTGTTCCGATATCCAAACTGGTGCTTTATATATCCAAGCATCCTTTGGGCCTTTTCCTCCCCCTCAATGCCCTGTTTCGAGAACTTGAGGTCACTAGTGATTGATACACCCAAGTCCTTCTCAGTGTCGTTGTATTAAATAGCTGTGCCCTTAAAGATATATTGAGATTGTGGGTTTCTGTGGTTGATATGCATGAGTTTGCGTTTGTTCACGTTAAAAGGCATTTGCCACGTGTCCGACCACTCCCCAATCTTCTGAAGATCTTCCTGCAGGCTGGCAGTATTTCCATCCTTTGCAACGTTCATACCAAGCTTGGTATCGTCGGCAAATTTGGAAATCTTGGCAACCATGTCACCGTCCATGTCGTTGACGTAGATGATGAATAATAGTGGTTCCAGGACAGAACGTTGAGGCAGCTTGCTAGTAACGGGCACCCACTCAGAAGCCTGTATATTTACCACCACCCGTTGCCGTCTGCCCCTTAGCCAGTTCTCGATCCAGCCGGTTACTTTTTCGTCTATGCCCAGCGCTCGCACTTTCCTGAGGAAGCAGTGGTGTGGTACCTTATCAAAGGCTTTCTGAAAGTCTAAGTAGACCACATCCACCGCCTTGTCCCGATCGTGCTCACTGATGATGAATTGGAAGAATTCCACAACGTTCGTCAGGCATCACTGTTGCCTTCGGAAGCCTTGCTGAGAACTAACTCCTCAGTAGTAGGTTTTACTCTAATTGAGACGTTATTTTGTCCACCATCATGCTTTCCATGAGTTTACCGTCTATCGAAGTCACACTGATAGGTCGTTAAGTGACGGTTGGCTACGGTCTCTTTTCTTGAAGATAAGAGTCACCTCCGCTTCATGCGTCTCTAAGAACGCATTCGGTCCGCATTGACATGTTGAAGATTGCGCTCAGGTGTCGTGACACTTTATTGCGCACTTCTGTTAACACTTTAGGTAGAAACCATCCAAGCCAGGTGACTTATTCGTCATTAAGTCAGTGAATTTCGTGGTTTATGCAAGAAATAAAAAGAGAAATTGGAAATAGAAGAAGATTAAATATGGAGATGAGGAAAGAGTGATCAAGTGGAAAAACTAAGAAAGAACGGAAAATATCCTGAGAAAAATTAAGGTACAAAAAATAATAAAGTGAGAAATCACAAAAGATTAAAAAATAAAATTACTGAACAAAAAAAATGATCGAAATAATATAAAACTGTGTCAAAATATAAACAAACTGAAAGGAAAAGAGAGTAAGGAGGAAGAACTGAAACTCTATAATAATGATGGTCAAGCTCTTAATCTTGAGAAAGAAAGAACGGAGCTGGTAAAAGCCTGGAATGCTATTTACTAACCGCACAATGACATTGGTAAAGTTTGGAATGTGGAAGAGAAAAGAAAATATAAAGAGAAAATACAAAATGAGGATGACATGCTGGAAGCAGGAGACATAGGAGACAGCGTGCCTATTGTCTGGAGTAAGGGGGATGATGATCTGCATCACTTTCTGCTGCACTGTAGAGCGCTGGCACAAGAAAGGAATCAGTCGATAAGTGGGCAGAAGACACACATACAGGATGAAAAGAGGAAGAAAGGAAAAAGGAAGATTTGCACGAAATGTTTAAACGCCGAAACAAGCTAATAAAAGAGAAAGAAAACTAAAAGAAAAAAAGTGGAATCCCAGTAAAAAGGGATCAATTACACGCATTCACCAGACCAGACCAGATCAGTAAATGGGGGGCGTACACCGAACCTCACCATGTTGGCTAACTACCACGAAGTCACTCATCCAATGACACATCAAAGACAAGGTCATCTTTGGTGGTAAATACTAGAACAAGAGCGTTTCCCACTCGGCTATTTTTACCGGCCCACTGAGGCAAAAGGTCGGTCAGAAAAGTCCACAAGCCGAGACGGGTCTACAAAAAAGACTCCTTACGCCGTACAAAGATCTGCCAGGCGTTGGTTTATGGAGATGTTCCTTGCGTGAGCATTGCGGGATGGATCTCGTCTTGAGAGTATCCCGACCACGACACGTCTGCAGGTTTTCAGCCCACAGTCGTCAACTCCTCCCGAAATTATGGTCAGAATCTTCCCGCTGGCGCCTACTTTTCCTCTTCGTAGGGAGAGATCGTTGCCACTTTCTATGAGGGCAACTACTGAGTTCTCAGAGATCTGAGATTTCTCAGCCTCCACCCTTATTTGTCCGTTCCCCTTTCAAGAAGGCAGCTTACCTTTACACTGGCGCGAAGGCGGGACGCTAGCAAGGGTTGTGGATCCCGCGCTTGGGAGTCACCGATCACCATGACCGTCGCGCATTTGGGTTCAGAGGACAGAGGCTTCCCCTTCACTATGGGCTCTTTCGATTCCTCTTTCCTTCCCACTTTTTGTTTTTTTTCTTCTTCTATTTCTGCTTCGTTTTTTCTTTCGTTTCTACTTTCTCTTCTGTTTTATCTACTGTTTTTTTTTCTTACTGTTCCTTTTCTTCTTTTTGACACCCTGAGTAACCGCACCAGCAGCTGGCTCTGGGACGTCGGATTGATGGCCTGTTTCTATCGATGCGAGGCTTGAGGGCTCAACAGAGGAGCCATCCGCGTCGTTGGGAGTTTCTTGTTGCTCTTGTTCTACCTTGTTGGATGTTATCTCTGCAATGCTGGCTTCGAGACGACGGATTTGAGTCGCATGCTCAGATTCTAGGATTTTCACTTTTTCTTCCAGCCGTCGTGATTTTTCCACAGAAGATTTTAAAAGTTCCTTAAGCTCCTGAAGTTCTGCCCTTAGGGCACAGCTGGTACAGATACTTCCAGGGTGGCATTTTAAGAACCGCCCCTCCGGAAAATCTAAGCACCACTTGTCCTTTTGGCATGTCAAGCAGGTATATTTTAACACACCAGGTCCTTTCTTTCAAGTCATGCTCAACACTTTATATCTCAGAATACTTTGTGACCACTCAATAAAAAAGAAAGGGGGTGGTGAGTTTGCCCCGCATGAGTCACTCCCGCCTTTCCATTGTAGAGGTTTCCATTCTTTCAGAAGGCACGCTCCATGTGCTGCTGTTCGTTCGACTGAGTCGTCAAACCTCGGCGTGCCGTGGCTCCCAACCAAGCAGCACTGACAGTCCCCGCAGGGGCCATCGATTTCTCACCCACTAGAACAACGGAGCACGCCCCGTACTAAACTCCTACTAGTTCCCTTCACGGCGGCCAGGATCTCGGAGTAGCGTTCAATGGATATCCCGCCACACCAAGAGACTCGACCCAAGGCTTTTTATTGGCCTGGCAACCAACCTGGGAATAAAGGTCCGTCACCTCGGCTCGATGCTACCAGAGGCACCCGTCCACGATATATGGGAATGGTCAATAATTACGCGCCAGGGAAGGGGTTAACGGGGCACTACCCTCATCCCATTCATCGTGCCCTAACGCCTAGGACACCTCTAGTCCTAGTCTCTCACAACGAGTGAGCGTCGATTGGCGTTTTTTATAGAGGTTCCAAAGCCTTTTTACTGACGCATGAGGTAGCTGCCAGGTCCTTATATTTAGAAAGATAAAAAAAAGGGTGAGAATGACTTGATAGTAGTAGGGTTTTGCTTTTTTGTTTTTTACTTTTTGTATAATAAGTTTAAGAGATAGGATGAAAATTAAAAAGGAGAAGGATAGAGTAGAAAAAAAAAGGACGCACTTAGTCTGGAACCTCGTTTCCGACCAAATCGACAAGGGAAGCCCGACCAGGGTACCCCCGCCGACATAGCTAGAAAAGTCAAAGTTACACACAAGCTCTCTTTCCGCGACAAGGGAGTATCACCTCTTTCTCTACTCGAAAGAGAGAGAGAGAGAGAGAGAGATGTAGAAAATGATAATTCTAGATTTCAATGGACATATTGAAAAAATAGGATACCAAAGAGAAGATAGTAATGGAAAAATAATTAAAGAATTAATTAATAACTATAACTTAATTTTGCTGAACTTGGATGAAAAATGTGAAGGAAAAGTGACATGGTGTGAAAGTGATAACTAGAGCTCTATAGACTATGTACTGGCCGATTAGAGGATGTTTAACAAAATACAGAAAATGACCATTGATGAGGAGGGAAATCTGTATGATCTGTCTGATCATAATGAGATTGATGTAAAAATTCAAATAAATAAAGAAGAAGAAAAGAAAAAAGGTTGGACGACAAAGGGATATTATAATGTACATACGGAAGAGTTAACAAAATATAGACTGAAAATTGAAGATGAACTAAATGAAAAAGATAAAAAATATATGTGATTTGAACAAAATCATGAAAGAAGCTACAGAGAATAGAATCGAGAGAACCTACAAGAAAAAAAGTAGCTTGAAAACAGAAATAAAAGAAAATTCGTGGTTTATGCAAGAAATAAAAAGAGAAATTGGAAATAGAAAAAGATTAAATAAGGAGATGAGGAAAGAGTGATCAAGTGGAAAAACTAAGAAAGAACGGAAAATATCCTGAGAAAAATTAAGGTACAAAAAATAATAAAGTGAGAAATCACAAAAGATTAAAAAATAAAATTACTGAACAAAAAAAATGATCGAAATAATATAAAACTGTGTCAAAATATAAACAAACTGAAAGGAAAAGAGAGTAAGGAGGAAGAACTGAAACTCTATAATAATGATGGTCAAGCTCTTAATCTTGAGAAAGAAAGAACGGAGCTGGTAAAAGCCTGGAATGCTATTTACTAACCGCACAATGACATTGGTAAAGTTTGGAATGTGGAAGAGAAAAGAAAATATAAAGAGAAAATACAAAATGAGGATGACATGCTGGAAGCAGGAGACATAGGAGACAGCGTGCCTATTGTCTGGAGTGAGGGGGATGATGATCTGCATCACTTTCTGCTGCACTGTAGAGCGCTGGCACAAGAAAGGAATCAGTCGATAAGTGGGCAGAAGACACACATACAAGATGAAAAGAGGAAGAAAGGAAAAAGGAAGATTTGCACGAAATGTTTAAACGCCGAAACAAGCTAATAAAAGAGAAAGAAAACTAAAAGAAAAAAAGTGGAATCCCAGTAAAAAGGGATCAATTACACGCATTCACCAGACCAGACCAGATCAGTAAATGGGGGGCGTACACCGAACCTCACCATGTTGGCTAACTACCACGAAGTCACTCATCCAATGACACATCAAAGACAAGGTCATCTTTGGTGGTAAATACTAGAACAAGAGCGTTTCCCACTCGGCTATTTTTACCGGCCCACTGAGGC
Organism: Ceratothoa steindachneri; assembly: GCA_963969495.1. NCBI lineage: Eukaryota > Metazoa > Arthropoda > Malacostraca > Isopoda > Cymothoidae > Ceratothoa > Ceratothoa steindachneri. The sequence goes on along the minus strand of OZ018318.1, from coordinate 94,719,413 downwards.
AAAAGGTCGGTCAGAAAAGTCCACAAGCCGAGACGGGTCTACAAAAAAGACTCCTTACGCCGTACAAAGATCTGCCAGGCGTTGGTTTATGGAGATGTTCCTTGCGTGAGCATTGCGGGATGGATCTCGTCTTGAGAGTATCCCGACCACGACACGTCTGCAGGTTTTCAGCCCACAGTCGTCAACTCCTCCCGAAATTATGGTCAGAATCTTCCCGCTGGCGCCTACTTTTCCTCTTCGTAGGGAGAGATCGTTGCCACTTTCCATGAGGGCAACTACTGAGTTCTCAGAGATCTGAGATTTCTCAGCCTCCACCCTTATTTGTCCGTTCCCCTTTCAAGAAGGCAGCTTACCTTTACACTGGCGCGAAGGCGGGACGCTAGCAAGGGTTGTGGATCCCGCGCTTGGGAGTCACCGATCACCATGACCGTCGCGCATTTGGGTTCAGAGGACAGAGGCTTCCCCTTCACTATGGGCTCTTTCGATTCCTCTTTCCTTCCCACTTTTTGTTTTTTTTCTTCTTCTATTTCTGCTTCGTTTTTTCTTTCGTTTCTACTTTCTCTTCTGTTTTATCTACTGTTTTTTTTCTTACTGTTCCTTTTCTTCTTTTTGACACCCTGAGTAACCGCACCAGCAGCTGGCTCTGGGACGTCGGATTGATGGCCTGTTTCTATCGATGCGAGGCTTGAGGGCTCAACAGAGGAGCCATCCGCGTCGTTGGGAGTTTCTTGTTGCTCTTGTTCTACCTTGTTGGATGTTATCTCTGCAATGCTGGCTTCGAGACGACGGATTTGAGTCGCATGCTCAGATTCTAGGATTTTCACTTTTTCTTCCAGCCGTCGTGATTTTTCCACAGAAGATTTTAAAAGTTCCTTAAGCTCCTGAAGTTCTGCCCTTAGGGCACAGCTGGTACAGATACTTCCAGGGTGGCATTTTAAGAACCGCCCCTCCGGAAAATCTAAGCACCACTTGTCCTTTTGGCATGTCAAGCAGGTATATTTTAACACACCAGGTCCTTTCTTTCAAGTCATGCTCAACACTTTATATCTCAGAATACTTTGTGACCACTCAATAAAAAAGAAAGGGGGTGGTGAGTTTGCCCCGCATGAGTCACTCCCGCCTTTCCATTGTAGAGGTTTCCATTCTTTCAGAAGGCACGCTCCATGTGCTGCTGTTCGTTCGACTGAGTCGTCAAACCTCGGCGTGCCGTGGCTCCCAACCAAGCAGCACTGACAGTCCCCGCAGGGGCCATCGATTTCTCACCCACTAGAACAACGGAGCACGCCCCGTACTAAACTCCTACTAGTTCCCTTCACGGCGGCCAGGATCTCGGAGTAGCGTTCAATGGATATCCCGCCACACCAAGAGACTCGACCCAAGGCTTTTTATTGGCCTGGCAACCAACCTGGGAATAAAGGTCCGTCACCTCGGCTCGATGCTACCAGAGGCACCCGTCCACGATATATGGGAATGGTCAATAATTACGCGCCAGGGAAGGGGTTAACGGGGCACTACCCTCATCCCATTCATCGTGCCCTAACGCCTAGGACACCTCTAGTCCTAGTCTCTCACAACGAGTGAGCGTCGATTGGCGTTTTTTATAGAGGTTCCAAAGCCTTTTTACTGACGCATGAGGTAGCTGCCAGGTCCTTATATTTAGAAAGATAAAAAAAAAGGGTGAGAATGACTTGATAGTAGTAGGGTTTTGCTTTTTAGTTTTTTACTTTTTGTATAATAAGTTTAAGAGATAGGATGAAAATTAAAAAGGAGAAGGATAGAGTAGAAAAAAAAAGGACGCACTTAGTCTGGAACCTCGTTTCCGACCAAATCGACAAGGGAAGCCCGACCAGGGTACCCCCGCCGACATAGCTAGAAAAGTCAAAGTTACACACAAGCTCTCTTTCCGCGACAAGGGAGTATCACCTCTTTCTCTACTCGAAAGAGAGAGAGAGAGAGAGAGAGATGTAGAAAATGATAATTCTAGATTTCAATGGACATATTGAAAAAATAGGATACCAAAGAGAAGATAGTAATGGAAAAATAATTAAAGAATTAATTAATAACTATAACTTAATTTTGCTGAACTTGGATGAAAAATGTGAAGGAAAAGTGACATGGTGTGAAAGTGATAACTAGAGCTCTATAGACTATGTACTGGCCGATTAGAGGATGTTTAACAAAATACAGAAAATGACCATTGATGAGGAGGGAAATCTGTATGATCTGTCTGATCATAATGAGATTGATGTAAAAATTCAAATAAATAAAGAAGAAGAAAAGAAAAAAGGTTGGACGACAAAGGGATATTATAATGTACATACGGAAGAGTTAACAAAATATAGACTGAAAATTGAAGATGAACTAAATGAAAAAGATAAAAAATATATGTGATTTGAACAAAATCATGAAAGAAGCTACAGAGAATAGAATCGAGAGAACCTACAAGAAAAAAAGTAGCTTGAAAACAGAAATAAAAGAAAATTCGTGGTTTATGCAAGAAATAAAAAGAGAAATTGGAAATAGAAGAAGATTAAATAAGGAGGTGAGGAAAGAGTGATCAAGTGGAAAAACTAAGAAAGAACGGAAAATATCCTGAGAAAAATTAAGGTACAAAAAATAATAAAGTGAGAAATCACAAAAGATTAAAAAATAAAATTACTGAACAAAAAAAATGATCGAAATAATATAAAACTGTGTCAAAATATAAACAAACTGAAAGGAAAAGAGAGTAAGGAGGAAGAACTGAAACTCTATAATAATGATGGTCAAGCTCTTAATCTTGAGAAAGAAAGAACGGAGCTGGTAAAAGCCTGGAATGCTATTTACTAACCGCACAATGACATTGGTAAAGTTTGGAATGTGGAAGAGAAAAGAAAATATAAAGAGAAAATACAAAATGAGGATGACATGCTGGAAGCAGGAGACATAGGAGACAGCGTGCCTATTGTCTGGAGTAAGGGGGATGATGATCTGCATCACTTTCTGCTGCACTGTAGAGCGCTGGCACAAGAAAGGAATCAGTCGATAAGTGGGCAGAAGACACACATACAGGATGAAAAGAGGAAGAAAGGAAAAAGAAAGATTTGCACGAAATGTTTAAACGCCGAAACAAGCTAATAAAAGAGAAAGAAAACTAAAAGAAAAAAAGTGGAATCCCAGTAAAAAGGGATCAATTACACGCATTCACCAGACCAGACCAGATCAGTAAATGGGGGGCGTACACCGAACCTCACCATGTTGGCTAACTACCACGAAGTCACTCATCCAATGACACATCAAAGACAAGGTCATCTTTGGTGGTAAATACTAGAACAAGAGCGTTTCCCACTCGGCTATTTTTACCGGCCCACTGAGGCAAAAGGTCGGTCAGAAAAGTCCACAAGCCGAGACGGGTCTACAAAAAAGACTCCTTACGCCGTACAAAGATCTGCCAGGCGTTGGTTTATGGAGATGTTCCTTGCGTGAGCATTGCGGGATGGATCTCGTCTTGAGAGTATCCCGACCACGACACGTCTGCAGGTTTTCAGCCCACAGTCGTCAACTCCTCCCGAAATTATGGTCAGAATCTTTCCGCTGGCGCCTACTTTTCCTCTTCGTAGGGAGAGATCGTTGCCACTTTCCATGAGGGCAACTACTGAGTTCTCAGAGATCTGAGATTTCTCAGCCTCCACCCTTATTTGTCCGTTCCCCTTTCAAGAAGGCAGCTTACCTTTACACTGGCGCGAAGGCGGGACGCTAGCAAGGGTTGTAGATCCCGCGCTTGGGAGTCACCGATCACCATGACCGTCGCGCATTTGGGTTCAGAGGACAGAGGCTTCCCCTTCACTATGGGCTCTTTCGATTCCTCTTTCCTTCCCACTTTTTGTTTTTTTTCTTCTTCTATTTCTGCTTCGTTTTTTCTTTCGTTTCTACTTTCTCTTCTGTTTTATCTACTGTTTTTTTTTCTTACTGTTCCTTTTCTTCTTTTTGACACCCTGAGTAACCGCACCAGCAGCTGGCTCTGGGACGTCGGATTGATGGCCTGTTTCTATCGATGCGAGGCTTGAGGGCTCAACAGAGGAGCCATCCGCGTCGTTGGGAGTTTCTTGTTGCTCTTGTTCTACCTTGTTGGATGTTATCTCTGCAATGCTGGCTTCGAGACGACGGATTTGAGTCGCATGCTCAGATTCTAGGATTTTCACTTTTTCTTCCAGCCGTCGTGATTTTTCCACAGAAGATTTTAAAAGTTCCTTAAGCTCCTGAAGTTCTGCCCTTAGGGCACAGCTGGTACAGATACTTCCAGGGTGGCATTTTAAGAACCGCCCCTCCGGAAAATCTAAGCACCACTTGTCCTTTTGGCATGTCAAGCAGGTATATTTTAACACACCAGGTCCTTTCTTTCAAGTCATGCTCAACACTTTATATCTCAGAATACTTTGTGACCACTCAATAAAAAAGAAAGGGGGTGGTGAGTTTGCCCCGCATGAGTCACTCCCGCCTTTCCATTGTAGAGGTTTCCATTCTTTCAGAAGGCACGCTCCATGTGCTGCTGTTCGTTCGACTGAGTCGTCAAACCTCGGCGTGCCGTGGCTCCCAACCAAGCAGCACTGACAGTCCCCGCAGGGGCCATCGATTTCTCACCCACTAGAACAACGGAGCACGCCCCGTACTAAACTCCTACTAGTTCCCTTCACGGCGGCCAGGATCTCGGAGTAGCGTTCAATGGATATCCCGCCACACCAAGAGACTCGACCCAAGGCTTTTTATTGGCCTGGCAACCAACCTGGGAATAAAGGTCCGTCACCTCGGCTCGATGCTACCAGAGGCACCCGTCCACGATATATGGGAATGGTCAATAATTACGCGCCAGGGAAGGGGTTAACGGGGCACTACCCTCATCCCATTCATCGTGCCCTAACGCCTAGGACACCTCTAGTCCTAGTCTCTCACAACGAGTGAGCGTCGATTGGCGTTTTTTATAGAGGTTCCAAAGCCTTTTTACTGACGCATGAGGTAGCTGCCAGGTCCTTATATTTAGAAAGATAAAAAAAAAGGGTGAGAATGACTTGATAGTAGTAGGGTTTTGCTTTTTTGTTTTTTACTTTTTGTATAATAAGTTTAAGAGATAGGATGAAAATTAAAAAGGAGAAGGATAGAGTAGAAAAAAAAAGGACGCACTTAGTCTGGAACCTCGTTTCCGACCAAATCGACAAGGGAAGCCCGACCAGGGTACCCCCACCGACATAGCTAGAAAAGTCAAAGTTACACACAAGCTCTCTTTCCGCGACAAGGGAGTATCACCTCTTTCTCTACTCGAAAGAGAGAGAGAGAGAGAGAGAGATGTAGAAAATGATAATTCTAGATTTCAATGGACATATTGAAAAAATAGGATACCAAAGAGAAGATAGTAATGGAAAAATAATTAAAGAATTAATTAATAACTATAACTTAATTTTGCTGAACTTGGATGAAAAATGTGAAGGAAAAGTGACATGGTGTGAAAGTGATAACTAGAGCTCTATAGACTATGTACTGGCCGATTAGAGGATGTTTAACAAAATACAGAAAATGACCATTGATGAGGAGGGAAATCTGTATGATCTGTCTGATCATAATGAGATTGATGTAAAAATTCAAATAAATAAAGAAGAAGAAAAGAAAAAAGGTTGGACGACAAAGGGATATTATAATGTACATACGGAAGAGTTAACAAAATATAGACTGAAAATTGAAGATGAACTAAATGAAAAAGATAAAAAATATATGTGATTTGAACAAAATCATGAAAGAAGCTACAGAGAATAGAATCGAGAGAACCTACAAGAAAAAAAGTAGCTTGAAAACAGAAATAAAAGAAAATTCGTGGTTTATGCAAGAAATAAAAAGAGAAATTGGAAATAGAAGAAGATTAAATAAGGAGATGAGGAAAGAGTGATCAAGTGGAAAAACTAAGAAAGAACGGAAAATATCCTGAGAAAAATTAAGGTACAAAAAATAATAAAGTGAGAAATCACAAAAGATTAAAAAATAAAATTACTGAACAAAAAAAATGATCGAAATAATATAAAACTGTGTCAAAATATAAACAAACTGAAAGGAAAAGAGAGTAAGGAGGAAGAACTGAAACTCTATAATAATGATGGTCAAGCTCTTAATCTTGAGAAAGAAAGAACGGAGCTGGTAAAAGCCTGGAATGCTATTTACTAACCGCACAATGACATTGGTAAAGTTTGGAATGTGGAAGAGAAAAGAAAATATAAAGAGAAAATACAAAATGAGGATGACATGCTGGAAGCAGGAGACATAGGAGACAGCGTGCCTATTGTCTGGAGTGAGGGGGATGATGATCTGCATCACTTTCTGCTGCACTGTAGAGCGCTGGCACAAAGAAGGAATCAGTCGATAAGTGGGCAGAAGACACACATACAGGATGAAAAGAGGAAGAAAGGAAAAAGGAAGATTTGCACGAAATGTTTAAACGCCGAAACAAGCTAATAAAAGAGAAAGAAAACTAAAAGAAAAAAAGTGGAATCCCAGTAAAAAGGGATCAATTACACGCATTCACCAGACCAGACCAGATCAGTAAATGGGGGGCGTACACCGAACCTCACCATGTTGGCTAACTACCACGAAGTCACTCATCCAATGACACATCAAAGACAAGGTCATCTTTGGTGGTAAATACTAGAACAAGAGCGTTTCCCACTCGGCTATTTTTACCGGCCCACTGAGGCAAAAGGTCGGTCAGAAAAGTCCACAAGCCGAGACGCTTCTCCGTCGCCCGCTCTGTCACTCTAGTTGATTCGGCTATTAAAGTCACCTAGCAGGAGCCACGAAGGACCGTCTACGAGACCGCGCACTTTTTATTACAGGTCTATATCAACCTCCACTGCCTGATGGGGAAGTCGATAGGCGACTACAACCCTGTACATTGTATCGCCGACCTTGATGTCGACTCTTAACACCTCATGCCTCGGAACAGGTCTGCACTCAAAGGGAAAGATATCGCCTGTGCATACAAAAGAATGCCGCCACCTTTCCGGTCAGCGCGATCCCTATGAAGGTTCGCGAAACTGGGTACTCCAAACTCGCCTATGCAGTCCCTAGTGTCTGCAAGGATCCACCACTCCGTAATGGTGACTATGTCAAGATTCTCGTTTGACATCAGTGCTCTAGCTTCGCCTAACTTTAAGATAAGCACATTTAAGGACATTTAAGATCAGCACTCTTAGCGGGCGTTCACTAGCCTTACTGCCCCCTCCACTTGTGTGTTTCCCGACGGTCCGTCGGACGTCCTCTCCTCTGAAGCTGGATTTGGGGCTGGCCAGCACCCATCTCCACCCCCTTGCTAGTAAAGACGTAAGGATCGTTTTCGGGGTGTAATAACTCGGCTGTCGATGCTGCTACGACGGAAGAATCTCCCAACTGGGTTTCTCTCGGCTGTCCCCCTCGAACGAACTTCTCTACCTAGTAATAACTGTGGCGGATAAGCTCACGCAACACTTCTCCAACGGACAGACAGGCGGATACCGGTTTTGGCGAACACTCTTGACCTGCCATACAATTTATAGAATGGGTTGATGAAACATCCACCCATGTCTTACAGGATCTCGTTTAAGGTACGTGAAAGAAACATTTCCTTGCGCACCCCGTTTGGGTTACTTCTCAGGTCCCTCACATGAGAGTCCCCCAAAACCATTGCTGCCTCCTAACCCTATTCGAGAACTGGAAATCTATTGGAAATTAAAACCAACTTCAGCCTCGGAGGTTCTCTTGGCCTCTTTGTTTCCCTTTTAACACGTGTGAAGCCATCGTGGCACACTTCTAGGGCACCAGCGACACTAGGGAAACTGAATTATTATCATTGTTTTTCTTTTTTTTCTTCTTTATCTTCTTAACTTCCACACTCAGCTGGCTCCGCACTGCCAATGCAGTGTTGGCTTCTTGAGTGAGAGGCATGTCGCTGGAAAATCCAACGTCGGTGGGAGGTTAACCCATAACTGGAGCTGACTGAGTCTCTAATCTTGAAGCCAACTCTGAGATCCTGTCCTCGAGAGGGCAAATCTGACGCACGTGTTCTAATTCCAGGCTCTGAAATTTCCTCTCCAGTTTCCTCGATTTCTCCTCGAATGTTCTATGGAGATCTTGGAGTTCCCTAAAATAAGCTACTTCTTCTTGGACTTCGCATTTCAGGATGCAATCTGTGCAGATTATGCCTGGGTGGCATTAAGAATAACACCCCTCCTAGAAATCCATGTACTACTTGTCCTCCTTGTACTTTATGGGAAATGGTACTTTCTTTCCAATCATGTTGAAAACTTTATACCGCAAAAAACTTCGAGGCCAATCAATGAGTAAAAAAGGGGGGTTGGTGGGTTCGCCCCACGTGAGTCGCTCTTGCCTATCGATTGGACACGTTTTGGATCTTTCAGAAGGCACGCTCCTTTTTTTGCTGTTCTTTCGACAGGGTAGTTCAAGCCCGGCGTGCCGTGACTCCCAATCAAGCAGCACCCGTGGCCTCCGAAGGAGGCCATTGATTTCGCACCAGGTGAATAACGGAACATGCCCCATACTAAACTCCTAATAGTTCCCTTCAGGTTAGACAGGATCTCGGGTTAGCGTTTAATGGATATCCCACCACACGAAGAGAGGCGAACCAAGGAGAGAGAGAGAGACTGACATTGTCGAGGAGAGAGAGACAGACGGTGTTGAAGAGAGAGAGTGACATACAGTGGCGAAGAGGGAGAGAGACAGACATTGTCGAGGAAAGAGAGTGAGAGACAGTTACGAGGAGAGAGACTGACAGTGTCAAGGAGAAAAAGATACGAGGGGTGTACAATAAGTTTTGCAATTTGGATATAAGGAAACGAGATATGAGGAAAAGTGTTTTATTATTTTTCAATATAACTACTCTCGACTTCAATGCACTTGCACCACTTGTCTCTGAGGCTTCGAAGACAAAAGAAACAGAAATCTCCCGACTGCTGTTCAGTTCACTCCTGGACGGCGAACTGGACATCTTGATCGTCCCAAAACCGGCGTCCACGCAGTGCAGCCTTGAGCTGGCGGAATAAAAAGTAGTCACTAGGAGCCAGATCTGGACTTTAGGGGGGTATGGTTAAGCTCCTCGAATCTGCACTCGCGCAGGGCAGCTTGTGAAACTCTGGCCTTGTGGACTTTGACGACGTTGAAGTCGATCATGCTGCGTTAGGTTACTGGGTACCCAACGGGCAGAGACCTTGGTCAGAGCCAAATTGTCTTGGATGATGTTGATAACACTTCCCTGTGATATTTCAAGTTTTAGCTCGATTTCCTCGACCTTCACCCGTCGATTTTCGAGGATCCTCCTCTCCACAAGGGCCACATTGTCCTCGTTGGTCACGTCTGACGGGCGTCCTGGAACGAAGTGATCTTCAAAGGACTCACGACCATGGCGGAAATTTCTATTCCAGTGAGCAATGGTTGCCTAGGAAGGGGCGGTGTCAGTGTGCACTGCAACTATACGTTCATGGATCTCTTTTGCATTCTTGTCTTCCTTGGAAAAAAATTTAATCACTGTGCGGTTTTCAACCTTCTCCATTGTTGAAAGATTTGTGACTGACGATCTGCGATGAGCTACTGCTTCTTAAATAGACGAGGCAGGAGCGAGCGGCTGCAGGTTCTGCCTTTCATAACTTGTTTTCTAACACCCCTACAAACAGCCATCCCCTTTCCTCTGTTTTGCCCTACTGATTCGCAAAACTTATTGACCGCCCCTTGTATAAATTGCTAGTGTCGAGAAGACAGAGACAAAGACTTTTGATGAGATATACATAGAGTGTCCAGAAGAGAGAGATAGACACAGTTTCGATTAAATAGAGAGAGACAAACAAACAGTTTAGAGGAGATAGACAGACAGTGTCGAGGAGAAAGAGACAGTCTCGATGAGAGAGGTAGAGACAGTCTTGAGTGCAGAGAGAAAGACAGTGTCGAGGAGACAGAGAAAGAGAAAGTATTGAGGAGAAATGGAGAGAGATACTGTGTAGAGGAGAGAGAAAGACAGATACAGTTTCAAGGAGAGAAAGACTGATAGTATCAAATAGAGAGTGAGAGAGTGATAGTGTTGAGGAGTTAAAGAGTATCAGTATTGAGGAGAAAAAAATAGACAGTGCCGTAGTGTGACCTTGAAGAAGGGACGACAGAGAATTAGGATACATATCCCAAAACGAGGGTTAAATAAACAAAGTCGAGTGCGGTTGGCCTAAATAAGCAATTCTTAGAGATTCTGGGATTAGAGAAACTAATGATAAAAGAATATATAACTTTACTATGTACGAGATGCGGGCAATGAGTTTTGCAATTCGGATATAAGGAAACGAGATATAAGGAAAAGAGGTTTTATTATTTTTCAATATAACTACCCTCGACATCAATGGCCTCGCGCAAATTGTCCCTGAGGCTTCGAATTTCCGACAACCACAAAATCTCCCGACTACTGTGCAATCCACTTCCGGACGGCGAGCTGGACATCTTCATCGTCCCCAAACCAGCGTCCACGCAGTGTAGCCTTAAGCTGGCGGAATAAAACGTAGTCGCTAGGGATTCCAGTGACAGAACAACGTTTCATCTCCTGTCATTATGCGTACCTACGGACCCAACGGGCAGAGACCTTGGTCATGGACAAATTGTCTTGGATGATTTTGAGAACATTTCCATGTGATATTCCAAGTTCTTGCTCAATTTCTTCGCCCTTCACCCGTCGATTTTCGAGGCTCATCCTCTACACACGGGCCACATTGTCCACGTTGATCACGTCCTAAACGGGGGTCATCTTCAAGGGACTTACGACCATTGAGGAACTCTCTATTCCAGCGACCAAGGGTTGCATAGGAAGGGGCGGTTTCGTTGTACACTGAAACCATGCGTACATGGATCTCTTTTGTATTCTTGCCTTCCTTGGTCAAAAATTAAATCACTGCGCGGTGCTCAACCTTCTCCATTGTTGAAAGATTTGTGACTGACGATCTGCGATCAGCTACGGCTTTTTAAATAGACGAGGCAGGAGCGTGTGGCTGCAGGTCCTGACTTGGCATTACTTGTCCTAACACCATTACAAACAGCCCTTCCCCTTCCTCTGTTTTGCCCTACCGATCTACTAAACTTATTGACCGCCCCTCATACAAAGAAAATATTAATAGCACAATTAATAAATGACAATAAATAAAATGAGACCTGGGGTACTAAACCGGGGAAGGGGACACAAATGACTCTACAGGTACGAGAGTCTGTGAGTGGATGCACAGTGATTGTTTCCAAAGAAAATGGAAGAGTGCAATTATCCAGGAGACTCATGTAAAGCTGAACTGGAGTCTGCAATACGGTGAGTGAACTTGAAAGATTCCTTCTTCTTTTGCCTCCCGCCTTAGATAAGATAAATTCCGGGTAGAGATGAGGCGTGGATCTCATTAGACTTGGCACGCCATGGGGATGGGGGTAGTCTCAGCGTCCTTACAGGTCCTTGGCACCGTGGGTCTGACGTCAATCAGACGATGAGACGGGAAGATAAAGAGAACCCAGCCTGGGTCAGCCGATTGCTCGAAGTCTCGATGCTTACTTGGTGCGGTCTGGTCGTGTAGGTGGATCTTTCTCTAGCACCACGGGTAGACTTTGGGTTCCTTTTGGGGGGGTAACCTTTCTCTGGCAGGCAATCTTGAAGAGAAAGAGAGACATACAGTCTTGAGCAGAGAGCGATACTGTTGAGTAGAGAGAGACATATAGTGTTAAGGGGATAGATACATTGTTGATGGGAGAGAGAGTTTTGATGGGATAGAGATAGTGCTGAGGGGAGAAAGCGTGATGAGGGAAGAAAGTGTGTGTTGAGGAGAGAGGGACTTAAGGAGATATAGAATGTTGAGGAGAGAGAGTCTGTTAAGGAGAAGGAGTGTGGAGGAGAAAGAGAGATTTTTTAGGAGAGAGTCTTGGGGATTTAGAGTGTTGAGGAGAGAAGTGTGTTGTGCAAGGATACTTTGGAAAGGAGTGAATTTCTAGGAGAGAGAGAGTGGTAATGAGAGAGCAGTGGTGAAACAGAGAGTGGGGAGGAGAAAGAGATGAGAAGAGAGGCATAGCGGAGAAAAGAGTGTGTAGGATAGATACAGTGAGCCACTTTGTGGATAATCCAATTTACCGAGGGCACTCAAGGCGCTCTGTGAGTCGCTAAATAACACGATCCAGACACGATGCGTTATATCTTTCAGCGAGTGGTATATTTCGACAAGCTCTGTCATTATTGGCGGCATGGTAGAGCCCTACTGACTATAAAATAGGGGATAAGGTAAGTTAACAGTCCTCTCATGGATCTTGGAGCCATCCATATACAGTAGCATGGATTCAGCATGACAAGAATTGTGCTACAATAATAACAAACGCTATACTCCCTGTGTTGTTGAAGCTTTGGTAGCGCAGGCCTGGTAACAAAGAGTCAAAGGTAGTACCTTCAAGGGTGGCCACCTTGACAGAATCAGTGACGCAAGATGAACAAGGGCTACACCGGCTCTTGAAGTAGTTTCCTAGCCTTTGCCTTGAGGGGCTTAAGGTGTGACTGGACTCTATTAGCTACATAGGCACCCTCTAAAAGGCTGCAGACACCGGCATCAGTTTGTGACTATGAGCAGCGCCATGCTCGGCGTACCAGCGCAAAATACACTGTACATTGTCAAAAGTAAGCGGAATATCCTCAGCATCCACAAGTAGTCTCTTAATGTGGGACGTGAAGGTAACGCTCTCCTTCGGATACCGGTATGGTTTATAGAGTCCACCTTCTACAATACACGCTTGGATTCGGATGCATGAAAGGATCAATAGAGAAGCAAGACAGTAGTCCTATCCTTATCCAAGTTGCTGAACGTCACAGAACGATTAATGTCTATGGCACGTGTACAAGACAACCTAAGGCTGCGAATATAAGCTTCCAAGTTGAGGCTTTAGTCAAAACCAAGTGCAAGGTAATAGTGCGAATCCACTACATCCAGGCTAACCCTATTTGTCAACAAGTCTGGGGTGGAGTAGAGACTTAGATTAAACCAGAAGTGCAACACCTTAGTCTTAACAAATGAAAACAAAAACCCTTGCGCTTTATTATAGCGAGAGATGCGGTTCCATTTATGTTGAGGTTGACACTCCAGAGTTAGCATCTGGGCCGCACAAGAAGAGTTCAAACAATCGTCCACATAGAGCCTAGCTATAAAATCTTTTGGCAGTACCTAGGTGATACTCTTGAGGACACTTCCCTTTGGGACATCCTCTTCCTATCCATATGGCTAGAGAGGCGTCTCCTTACCATATGTAGAGAGCCCAATTGTGTGCAGAGCCTCCATGATACCGTTTTGATATATGGTATCTTAAACATTATCCAGATCTAAAAACACCGTAGCGTAATGCTGTCTACAAAATTATCCCTCGCAGACAGCATTTTCTACTCTGAGCAAAGCATACGACGTCAAGTGGAACTTACGAAGGCCGTAATTTGCACAGTAGGGGTGAATTCCGCGCTTAGGAAAAAGGCTATTTTACCATTTTCCATATTCTTCATAGGCAACAGCTTATGGCATTTAAGTGGAAAAAATCAAGAGTATAGTGTTCTCTCTCTCTCTCTCTCTCTCCGGGTTGTGAAAATAGGACATCGTTTTATTCGCCAGGAATCTCGGAGGATACCCTTTATTCAGATCCTTTTGAAAAGATTTAGCAGAAAGACAATGCCTCGCTCACCTAGGCGTCGAAGCATAGCATAACGGACATCGTCCTGACCAGAGCTGATATCTGTACACGAGGCGTCATCAAAACCTGCAGTGAATGTTAAAGAAGTAGCAAACCAGCTTAAGAATGTGGTGAGAGAGGTGGCGAGATTGTAGAACTATTCTCCTGGAGCACGAGGAGTGAAATCCTTCGAGAACTTATGTTTAAAGGCCGTCTTACACCTTACACTCGGGTGACTACTACGGAAGCAATCGGTGAGAAAAACGGTCAGTCGTTCTCTGCCTAGTACTTAGGCCTACGGAAAGAGGTTGCAGACGAGAACGTAAGGGCCTATTAAACCGATCTAAAATCCTTGCCTGGAGCGGATATATTAGTCATTTCCTAAAATGCAAACAAACGCAGCGCGCTAAGCACCATCTTCATGGTCTCTCCTGCATCAGCGGTCCAGCAAATGATATTTCCATTGTGGCAATCACTACCATGTAGGTCATCGACTACCTCCCATCCAAATTCATCCTGTGCATCCGGAGGGCACAGGGATAGTTCAAAACAGGAAAGGAGAGGTCCCTCACGGAAATGACCCTACGCTTCCCAGAGGCAGAACTCAGGTTGTTGTTGGCCAAACGAGGCCAGGAATGATCCACGGGCTTTGTCGAAGGGAGAGATTAAAGGAGAGTAATCTGTCTCTGATCAGAGAGATTACGAAGGTAAGATCCGCTCAAGGGATCACAGGCGTTGACACGGCGAACCAAGGGGGGAACGTGACGGACGGACGTCAGAAGAAACTCTCGCTCACAATGAATGGATTCAATTGCATAAATACGGCGGGTTTCTGCAAGGGACGGGGTTAGGGAGAGAGGCGTAAGACACCTTACGTCACATGGGAGACTTGGAATGTAGCCGTGTAAACAGCCCCAACTCAGGGGCGGCTAACAGTGGTTGCGGGGGGGGATAGATCTTGTATTTAACCCTCCACTGGGGGATGAAAACCGAGCACAATGGAGGGGGTGCGGTGCGCCCGACAGGGTTTCGAACTGATTAAACGTTCTGGGGCCATCAACTAAGGTGATATGGACAGACTACGTCTGGAAATGTTTGCACTTTTGACCTCTCTTGGTCTAACCTCAACACGCCTCCCATCTCAAAAAAAATTCTTTTAGTAGCGAAGAGACTGGAAGAATGGTATTAGAGGGGGATAAAGAAGTGCGTATCTCCCGTAACAGGCAATAATCAGTGGCCTCAGGGATTGGCTTTAGTGACAATTTTATTATTTTCCATAATACACGTGACGTGTGGAACTCAATCTGACAAAAAAAGAAAAAAAAAGAAAAATAAGATAACCAATTAACGACAAAATTAATAATCATACATCAATAGAATACATCATTTAAGGCAAAGAGAAGTTAATAATTGACAGCAATATATACAAAGGCATAAACGCAATAAAAATCAATGACAGTAATTATATATACAAAGGGGAGTCTTTCGTATTAGGGGACTGGAATTCTACTATAGAGGGTTCGGCTGAGAGAATCAGCTAAAAGGCAGAACGACTGGTCTGGTTTCCGAACCATGACAACGGGGAAACAATACTCGGAAATTAAATGTTTGATTATCCCCATCTTTAACAAATTTTCCACCACCTCGGTATTAAAGGCGGGAGGAGATGAACTTGTAAAAGATAGGGATTTTATTTGACAGGCTGTTAAGTTGTCAGTAGGATGTCATGTATAAAATGACGCGCATACCCAGGTATTTCAACAATTAGGCTCGCAAATTTGGCCAAAGTTGGACTTTTTCTGGGGTCTACAACTCTGGGTTTATATCTACTTCTGGAGTAGCTTCCATAAGGGAACCGGGGAGGACGGGAATTGGAAACTCGGTGTCTTTTTCCACACAGTCAGTCTGTGTTAGATTAAGAGGCTTTGAAGAAAAGGACGCGCTCAGTCTCCTCTACATCAAGAGTGACCATATTACTGTCGCATGCTTATCGATGATATTTTTTGAGCATGTTTATGAGATATAATTTTCACCAGAGGGGGTTTTAATGATGTAATCTACCGGAACTCGAGCTTCTAAAACGGGGAATGGACCTTTCCATTGGGAGAGAAGTTTATTGGAGCAGTTCGGGAGGAGGATTAAAACCTATTCTCCAGGATGAAGGCGACGATCTTTCGCTTTCATGTCGAGATATGTACGATACTTTTCAAGGTTAACCTCACTATTCTTATGTGCGATCTTAGCGCATTGCTCGAGTACATTTCGCAAATCGAGGACATAAGCATAGAAAGATTAAACCTCCTCATCGAGGCAGTGGTTTTAAAAGAGCTCGTTAAGGATGTTCATAGGACCTCGAACATTTTGTCCATACAGGAGCTCGAATGAAGCAAACCCAAGGGTCCTATGAGGAATTTCGCGGCTGGCAAATAATTCCACGGGAAGGCACCGGTGCCACTTCTGGGGCTGAGCGTGGCACAGATTCTTAAGGACGCTTCTTAGCGTTCCGTTTAGCTTGTCACACACCCTGTTTGCAACAGGGTGAAGGGAGGTTGTAAAAGTTGGTTTGATTAGTAGGGGCTTACCTACATACTCCATTAGTTCGGAAGTAAACTGTCTGCCACAATTAGACAGAATCTCCTTGGGGATGCCTACTCTGGAAATAATGGATGTGAGCGCCTCAGCGCATGTTATACTGTCAATTTTTTGAGTGGGTCAGCGTCGGGGAATGTGGTAGCAAAATCCACCAGAGTGAGGATATATGAATGCTCGGAACTAGACGGGGGATTATAAGGCCAATGAGGTCCGTGGACACTCTATAAAATGGTTCAGAGACGATGGGTGTCTTCTGAATGGGGACCGGGGTGATTCTCCCTTAGGCCATTGTCTTCTGTCAGATGTCGCAAGAACGACAGAAGTCGGCTCTTTCTCTGGCAGTGCCGGGCCAAAAGAAATATTTAATAATCTTTTGTTCGGTCTTATTGTGACCAAAGAGGCCAGTGATCAGTCCATCGTTGCGCGATGTTAAGCAGATCGGGGAGGCGAACGCGTGGGATGAGCAACAAATACACGTCAGATCCACCTTCTAACATGCTTGAGGGGAACAGAAGGTCGTTCCGAATGAGGTATTTTGCCTATCTCCAGCTCTGCCTGCCCCTTCTAGGCTTTTTCCCGGAAGAGTTAAAGGGAAGGGCATTTTCTTTGCTCTTTCGCGAATCCTTCGCTTAGAAGAGAATTAAATTCGGGTGAAAAAGGATTTGTCAAGGGTTCAGGGTATTTTGTACTTGGCCCAATGATTGTGATATTAAGGCTGTTTTGAATGAACTTAATAACTTACGGGTGTCGTAGAATGGACTCTCGACGATATACCATATATAAATATTCGTTAAGGGAACTTATTTATTTATCTTTAGAGTGCGTGGATGTCTAGGCGGGCCGATATTATGTATCTTCGATATGCTTAAGAAGTGAAACTGAGCTCAAGGATAATAATATTGCTATCATTAATAAAATAAAGTTTTATCAAATAATAACTATCAACAACACACAAAACGGAAAATATTGACATAAACAGAGAATTGAAAAGGGTCTTCGGGAATCTAGCTAATCCGTGGATTAAGATAGATTTAAAAAGGTAAAACAAATATAAAGTCAAAGGGATGGGATGGTTCGCTAAACCATTTAAAGCAAAGGATAGAGTTGACAAAAAGGGTTAAATACTCACAGGTAACGTTTGGCTTACGTAATTATACTTGTTGTGCAGAGGAAGGCGACGTGAAGGAATTTTCGGTCCGCTGGCGAGTTCCAGCCGAAGGGGGGGATTAAATGATCCTGACGTGGCGTCTTGGGAATGAAAACCGTTTCTTGACGAACGGCTTGAAGAACAATGGCTGTTCTACGTTGTTCTCTTCTAAACAACAGGGGGGGGGGGTGAGAACTGTCTCTTGTCTACGGGCTCGAAACAATGGCTGTTCTAATGTTGTTCTCTTCTGAACAACAAGGGGGAAGGGTGAGAACCGTTTCTTTGCGAACGGGCTCAAAACAACAATGGCTGTTCTACGTTGTTCTCTTCTGAACAACAGGGGGAAAAGTGAGAACCGATTCTTGTCAAAGGGCTCAAAACAACAATGGCTGTTCTAATGTTGTTCTCTTTCTGAACAACAGGGGAAGTTTTGTGGACTTAGATTCACGAAGGCTTGAACCTTGGCACTCAAGGCATATTGTCCTTCTTCTGGACAAGTGATGGTGAATCTCGAGGTCAAGGTCCCTTGGCGCACAAGGTGACAGTGGGTCGTAGTGATGTTTCGTGATAAAAATCTGGATCTCCAATCTGATTTTAGTGGTAAAGCTTCCAAATAAATAGTCAGGACATCCCCTTGGCGCAAGGGACAATGGATTGGGAGCTTCAAGGGAATGCACAGCCGAGCCTGGGAACAATGCCCTATCTGCCCATAAGCCTAACTCAATCTGGCGAGGTTGGCGCATGGGGCGGTAGGAGGAATATAAACCTCCTTGTTTAAACATTGACTCAGGTGGCTGCGATAAGGCCCCAAGGCTTCAAAGCAAAGATGCACGTGGGTAATATCGTGGTTTTAAATAACATGTGATAGTAGTTGAAATTAACGCGGCCTTAACCCATTCTATCACACCCCTTCTTTCCGGGGGAAGTTGTCACTTCGAAAAAAACAAAAGAGAGAAGGGAAAACGATAGAGCTCCGTTGTGGGGAACTCGTTTTCTTGTACCAACCGTACCTTTCTGCACCTAACTAGTGTTACCTCAATACATATGATTATTCTGATCTATTGATTATAAGGTAAAATAACCTTCAATACCAAATAAATAAAAAAAAAGGCATGGGACAATGAAATGATATAAAATTAGTACATATGGGACAAAATAATTTATACGTAATTTAATGCGTACAAATATATATACATAAAAAAAATAGACATTGAGCGTTACAAAATTCAGACATATACATTAACTAATTATCTTACAAGAGAATCTAATTTAAGTCGTACAAGACGGTATATACATACATAGAGATCCTAATCCTACGAATACCATTACTCTACGCTATTCGGTAACGCATTCCCACTGAGTGCGTCAGCGACCTGGTTATCGGAACTTTTTATATAATTGATTTTAAATTGATACTCTAGCAAGAGTAAACTCCAGCGCATGATTCGGCCGTTGGAGTTTCGCACATTCCTAATATAGGCTAACGGACGGTGGTCGGTTCCTATCTGAAATTCTTTTCCTATCAAGTACATTTTGAATTTGTTTATAACCCAGATAATTAATAGAGCTTCCTTCTCTATAGTGGCATATCTCTTTTCGCGTGGTAATAATTGGCGACTAGCATATGCAACTGGATGACTCGTTCCGTCATCCTCGTATTGAAGGAGTACGCCTCCAATGCCCTCGTTGCTCGCATCGGTCTTAATCGCCGATAGTAAGAAGCTGATCCTAGGAACGATCTTAATTGCTTCTTTGTAATCGGGAGGGGCATGTCAGCGATTGCCTAAATCTTATCCTCTTGGAGACCCAACTGGCTTTGTCCTATTTTAAAACCCAAATATTTTATGGTTTCGTGGGCAAAATGGCATTTGCTGGGGCAAATGGTGAGGCCATTTTAGCGCAGTCGCTCGAAAAGAGCTAATAGGGTGGTTAAAGGGTGACTCTATTCGCGAGTAGTGACGTAGACATTATCGAAGTAAAAGGATACATTCGAAAGTCCATCTAACAACCTTCTCATGAGACGGTTATAGTTGCTACAAGCAGTGACGAGGCCAAAAGGAAGGCGCTTGAATTGCATAAGGCCTTTCTCTGTTGCAAAGGCGGTATATGCTTTCACCTCGGGCCGGAGGGGGATTTGATAATAAGCCTTGCACAAATCGAGTTCTGAGATGAACTTGGCGTTTTCAAAAAGGTGGAGCTTTTGGTCTACCAACGGGATGGGCTTGACGTCGAACACAGTTACCGAATTTAACTTCCGGAAGTCGATGCAAATCCGATAAGAGCCATCAGGTTTCTTGACCATGATGATTGGGGAACAATAACTAGAGGTGGAAGGTTCTATTATGTCTAAACTAATTAAATTATCAACTTCGGCGTTAAAGGCTTGGCGTAAATGAATCAGCATGGGATAGGGTTTTGAACGGACGGGTTCTAAGGTTGTTAATTTGATATCATGCTCGAAACTAGTAGCGCACACCGGCTTCTCTGAAATAACGTCGTCGAACTGACATAATAGTTCTTGTAGCTGACTCTTTTGATGTGGTGTCAGCTGCGCGTCGATATCCAGGTCAGAGGGTTCAAAAGGCTCACTTGGTAGGGAAGGAAGAGGGTAATCGGCATTAGGTTGGATGCACACTGTCTGGATTACATTAAGGGACTCCGCGGGGTAATCCTCTTCAAGCGCCGATGTTTCATCCAGTGCTACCAAGGTATCTCCATGGGCGCGCCGGTGGTACTTTTTCAATAAGTTGACGTGATAGAGCTTATCACCTGCTGGGGTACCAATGAGGTAATCTACCGGTCCTCGTACCTCGCGGACCGAGTAAGACCTTTCCATTGGCTCAGTAATTTATTACTGGCTGTGGGAAGGAGCAGGAGTACTTCATCATCGGGCTTAAAT
This sequence comes from Ceratothoa steindachneri, assembly GCA_963969495.1. Taxonomy (NCBI): domain Eukaryota; kingdom Metazoa; phylum Arthropoda; class Malacostraca; order Isopoda; family Cymothoidae; genus Ceratothoa; species Ceratothoa steindachneri. Next base: position 94,699,065 of record OZ018318.1, on the reverse strand, counting down.
TTACGATCTTCGGACCTGACTTTAAAATAGGTTTTGTATTTCTCCAAATTGACATCGGCATTTTCATAGGCGATGTTTGCGCATTTATCGAGCCTCTGGCGTAGGTCCAAGACATAGGCGTAAGATGACTGGAGTTCTTGATCCAGTTAGGGCTTGATTAACAAATCCTTTGAAATACTGAGTGTCCCGCGTACATTACGTCCATAAAGGAGCTCGAACGGGGCGAAGCATAATGTACGGTGGGGAATTTCGCGATAGGCGAATAGGGCGACCGGGAGATATCGGTGCCATTCGCAGGGCTGCTCAGCACAGATCTTCTTAATAATGAATTTTAAATTTCCATTTAATTTCTCGCACATCCCGTTTGTCTGTGGCCGGAAGGGGGTGGTAAAAAGGGGGTTTACCATGAGAGCTTCCCTACGTACTCCATCAACTCAGAGGAGAATTGTCGGCCTCTATCAGAGAGTATTTCATTGGGGACGCCTACCCTTGAAAAGATGGAAATAAGGGCCTCGGCGCAAGAAATACTGTCGATTCGGCGAAGGGGAACAGCCTCGGGAAAACAGGTAGCAAAGTCTACCAAGGTCAAAATGTAGCTGTGCCCTTCGCTCGAAGGGGGGTGATTAGGGCCAACCAGGTCGATGGCCACTCTGGAGAAGGGTTCAGTAATGACTAGTCCCCTTTGTAAGGGAGCAGGTTTGACCCGCCCCTTAGCGGACGTCTTCTGACACACACCGCACGATCGACAATGCTTTAAGATGTCAGCTGCAGCACCCGGCCAATAAAAATATTTAAAAATGCGCTGGCCCGGTTTAGTGTGACTAAAATGACCGAAAAAAATGCTGTCATGAGCCCCTTTGAGCACTATAGGGACATGGGATCGTGGCAGGCATAGGACAGCAGTAACAGCGTTATTACTGTCCTAGGCGGATCGATAAAGTACGCCACCTTCCTCCAGGTACCTGATGACTTTGGGTCCACGGACAGTCTCCGTGTCCTGGTTTTGGGGCTTATCCCATAAGGGTGTTAGTGCTTCACACTCCTTTTGTGCCGTCCTAAAGTCCTGGTTAAGGATCTCCGAGAATTCAGACGGTATCGGGGTTCTGAGGGGGACGGACTCCTGGGCTTTCTTCTTAGCTCGACCTCGAGTAAGGGTGGCCTGGGACACAGGGTCGGAGCTTACTTGAGGGCTCTGTCCTGAAAGTACAGAACAGAATTTTATGGGTGCCCAGCCATCATAATATTGACACTGCAGGTAACATCTAACGAGGGGAAATCGGTTCGCCCGCTCAAGGTAGTCATGTACCACCGAAAATATTTAGTGGTAAGGGTACACTGGGGGGAGGAGTTCGTCGGACACGATAATACACGTACATCCGGTGTCCCTGACGAGAGTCGATACTCAGAAGCCGTTCACGCTGCCCTCCTCAAATTTCAAAGTTCCCGGTGAACTTTTATCAAAAATAAAATTTACCTAGTGGCCTGACGGAGAAGGAGAAGTTGCTGCTTGGGTCTGCACCAGCGGGGGAGCCGGGGTGGCATTAATCTGGTGAACTTGGTGGGCTGGTCCGCTCTAAAGCCTAGGATTTGGGGGCAATTCCAGTTTATGTGGTTTTCTACACCACAGGTGAAGCATATGATTGGTCGCTTCAGGAAGAGAGATGGAGAAAAAATCTTAACGGGAGGTTTGGAGTCCCGTTGTTGGTTTTGGGGAATGAAGTTTTGTGGTTTTACGGGCCCCGGAAACATCGTCAGCTTTCCTGGAGAGGGGCGTGACTCCTTCCTTCTTTCCAAGTTTAGGGGTTGGTGAGAAGTTCGATTCTCCTTTGGGTATAAATTATGGCTGGCGGCATAGACATCCGCTTCTTCGGTACATTCTTTAAAGGTCTAGGCACGGACGATCCTTTACAAACGCGCGGATCTCCGTCAGGAGAGACGCCAAAAATTAATCCCGCGACACGAAGTCTGTTAGGGACTCGTAGTCCGGATCAACCTTTGAGGATCTAACCAAAATTTAAAATTCCTCTGAAAAATGTATCCAAATTGACGGAACGTTTGTCCGGGTTTAATACGACCTCCTCGAAATTCTCGACGGTAGAAATCGGGAGTCATATTATGAACGGCCAATAACTCAGCTTTTAAGGTGCTGCAGTTAATTGTACACTCAGATGGCAAAGATATAAAATTTCGCGCAATTTACAATTTAACAAATGAAGTAATCTGACTACACCTTTAGCCTCGAGATCCATGTTATTGATTTCGAGCTTGAAATTGGGGAGCTTTAGTGGGAGATTGCGGGGGCTTCAGAACGTAAACTGGATGACTTTATTTCTGCTTCAACACGAGCTAATTCAATCTGATGGTGAAGCTCAGCTTGTCTATTCCGTTCCTCTCTCTCTCTTTCTTCTCGTTGGATTTCTCTTTCTCTTTCTTTCCCTTCTCGTTGGATTTCTCTTTCTCTTTCTTCTCGTTCTTTTCTTTGCTCCTCTTGAACGTACTCAATTAGTTCTTTTCCGCAAAGTCCCAAGGATTCTCCTTGCGCTTTAAAGAATTTAAACTGAGTCATCTTTGCACTTGGGGGCACACTAGTCAACCAACTAAAATTTCTTTGCAACAAGAATTATGCCTTCTAGAGAATTAGCCTACCTAAATATGGGCACTGACCTATTCGTACTTGGTTTCTTGATCTAAATAAGCACTGACTCAAATCACACAAAAAAAACACAAACAAATGATTATAACAGTTTGTTGAGCTACTCCAGCTTCTTAAGTTTAAAAAAAAGGGGATCGCAATCTTTAAAAAAAAGGGAACTACTATACTCTATTATTATAACACTATGCTTTACTCGACTGAGACCAGTGTTTGCAAAGATATAGCGTTAAACCTTACACACCTGAGCCTAAATTTATATAGTATATCTATATATATAAATATGTCGTAGAATGGACTCTTGACGATATACCATATATGACTATTCGTTGAGGGAACTTATTTAATTATCTTTAGAGTGCGTGGATGTCTAGGCGGGCCGATATTATGTATCTTCGATATGCTTAAGAAGTGGAACTGAGCTCAAGGATAATAATATTGCTATCATTAATAAAATAGAGTTTTATTAATAATAACTATCAACAACACACAAAACGGAAAATATTGACATAAACAGAAAGGTGAAAAGGGTCGTCGGGAATCGAGCTAATCCAAGGATTAAAAAATTTGAAAAGGTAAAACAAATATAAAGTTAGAGGGAGGGGATGGTTTGCTAAACCATTTGCAACAGGATAGAGTTGACGAAAGGGTTAAATACTCAAAGGTAACGTTCGGCTTACGTAATTATGCTTGTTGTTTCAGAGGAATGCGACGTGAAGGAATTTTCGGTCCGTTGGCGAGTTCCAGCCCAAGGGGGCAGAATTAAATGATCCTGACGTTGTGTCTTGGAATAAGAACCGTTTCTTAACGAACAGCTTGAAGAACAATGGCTGTTCTACGTTGTTCTGTTCTGAACAACAGGAAGGGTGAGAACCGTCTATTGTCTACAGGCTCGAGAACAATGGCTGTTCTAATGTTGTTCTCTTCTGAACAACAAGGGGGAAGGGTGAGAACCGTTTCTTGGTGAACGGGCTAAAAAGAACAATGGCTGTTCTACGTTATTCTCTTTTGAAAAACAGGGGGAGGGGGGTGAGAACCGTTTCTTGTCAACGGGCTCGAACGAACAATGGCTGTTCTAAAGTTGTTTTCTTTTTGAACAACAGGGGAAAGGGTGAGAACCGTTTCATGGCGAACGGGCTCAAAAGAACAATGGCTGTTCTACGTTGTTCTCTTCTGAACAACAGGGGGAAAAGTGAGAACCGTTTCTTGTCAAGGGGCTCAAAAGAACAATGGCTGTTCTAATGTTGTTCTCTTTCTGAACAACAGGGGAAGCCTTGTGAAATTTGCTTCACGAAGGCTCGAACCTTGGCACTCAAGGGATATTGTCCTTCTTCTGGACAAGTGATGGTAAATCTCGAGGTTGAGGTCCCTTGGCGCACAAGGTAAGAGTGGATCGTATTGATTTTTCGCGATTTATATCTAGATCTCCAATCTGATTTTAGTGGTAAAGCTTCCAAATAAATAGTCAGGACATCCCCTTGGCGTAGGGGACAATGAAGTGGGAACTTCGATGGAATGCACAGCCAAGCCTAGGAACAATGCCTCATCTGCCCATAAGCCTAACTCAATCTGGCGAGGTCGGCGCATGGGGCGGAAGGGGGAAGATAAACCTCCACGTTTAAACATTTACTCAGGTGGCTGCGATAAGGCCACAGGCTTCAAAGCGAAGATGCACGTGGGTAGCATCGTGGTTTTAAATAACATGTGATAGTAGTTGAAATTAACGCGGCCTCAACCCACACTATCACACCCCTCCATTCCGTAGGAAGTTGTCACTTCGAAAAAAAACAAAAGAAAGTAGGGACACGATGAAACACGTACATCCTGTGTTACTGACGAGAGTCGTTCCTTCGACAGCCGTTCACGTTGCCCTCCTCAAATTTCAAAGTTCCCGATGAACTTATATCAAAAATAAAATTTACCTGGTGACCTGACGGAGGGGGAGAAGTTGCTGCTTGGGTCTGTACCACCAGGGGAGCCGGGGTGGCATTAATCTGGTGAACTTGGTGGGCTTGTCCGCTCTAAAGCCTAGAATTTGGGGGGCAATTCCAGCTTATGTGTTTTTTTACACCACAGGTGAAGCATAATTGGTCGCTTCGGGAAGAGAGATGGAGGAGAAATCTTAATGGGAGGTTTGTAGTCCCGTTGTTGGTTTTGAGAGAAAAAGTTTGGGTTTTTTTTACGGGGCTCGGAAACTTTGTCGGCTTTCCTGTGAAGGGGCGCGAATCCTTCCTTCTTTCCTTGTAGGGGGATTGGTGAGAAGTTCGATTCTCCTTTGGGTATGAATTATGGCTTGCGGCATAGACATCCACTTCTTCGGTACATTCCTTAAAGGGCTGGCACCGACGATCCTTGACGAACGCGCGGATCTCTGTCGGAAGAGACGCCAAAAATTGATCCCGCAACACGAAGTCGGTTAAGGACTTGTAGTTAGGATCAACCTTTAAGGATTCTAACCAAAATTTAAAATTCCTCGGAAGAATGTATCCGAATTGACTGAACGTCACTCTGGGTTTAATACGACCTCCTCGAAATTCTTGGCGGTAGAAATCGAGAGGCATATTATAAGCGGCCAATAACTCAGCTTTTAAGGTGCTGTAGTTAATTGTACATTCAGATGGTAAAGAAATATAAATTTCGCGCAATTTACAATTTAACAAATGAAGTAATCTGACTACACCTTCAGCCTTCAGATCCATGTTATTGATTTCGAGGATCTTTTCGAAGTGGGCTAAAAATGCTCCGAAATCCTCTCTGTCCTTGAAATTGGGGAGCTTTAGTGAGAGATGGGGGAAGCTTCAGAACGGGAACTGGCGGAATGTATCTCTGCTTCAACACGAGCTAATTCAATCTGATGGTGAAGCTCAGCTTGTCTTATCCGTTCCTCTCTTTCTCTTTCTTCTCGTTGGATTACTCTTTCTCTTTCTTCTCGTTGGATTCCTCTATCTTTTTCCTTTTCTTCTCGTTGGATTTCTCTTTCTCTTTCTTTTTCTTCTCGTTCTTTTCTTTGCTCCTCTTGAAGTAATCAAATAGTTTTTTCCGGAGAGTCCCAAGGATTCTCCTTGAGCTTTAAAGATTTCAAACTAAGTAATCTTTGCACTTGGGGGTGCAATAGTCAACCAACTAAAATTCCTTGCAACAAGAATTATGCCTCTATAGAATTAGCCTACCTAAATATGGGCACTGACCTATTCGTACTTGGTTTCTCGATCTAAATAACCACTGACTAAAATCCCCCCCCCCAAAAAAAAAACACAAATAGATTATTATAACAGTACCTTGAGCTACTCCAGCTTCTTAAGTTTAAAAAAAAGGGATAGCAATCGTTAAAACAAAAGGGAACTACTATACTCTATTATTATAACGAATAACACTATGCTTTACTCGAATGAGACCAGTGTTTGCAATGATATAGCGTTAGACCTTACACACTAGATACCAAATTTATATGGACTCTCGACGATATACCATATATAACTATTCGTTAAGGGAACTTATTAAATTAACATTAGAGTGCGTGGTTGTCTAGGCTGGCCAATATTATGTATCTTCGATATGCTTAGAAGTGGAACTGAGCTCAAGGATAATAATATTGCTATCATTAATAAAAGAGAGTTTTATTAATAATAACTATCAACAACACACAAAACGGAAAATATTGACATAAACAGAGAATTGAAAAGGGTCGTGGGGAAACGAGCTAATCCGAGGATTAAAAGATTTAAAAAGGTAAAACAAATATAAAGTTAGAGGGAGGGGATGGTTCGCTAAACCATTTAAAGCACAGGATAGAGTTGAAAAAAGGGTTAAATACTCAAAGGTAACGTTCGGCTTACGTAATTATACTTGTTGTTCAGAGGAATGCGACGTGAAGGAATTTTCGGTCCGCTGGCGAGTTCTAGCCGAAGAGGGGGAATTAAATGATCCTGACGTGGCGTCTTGGAATGAGAACCGTTTCTTGACGAACGGCTTGAAGAACAATCGCTGTTCTACGTTGTTCTCTTCTGAACAACGGGGAGGGTTTGGGGAGAACCGTCTCTTGTCTACGAGCTCGAGAACAATGGCTGTTCTACGTTTTTCTCTTCTGAACAACAGGTGGGGTTGTGAGAACCGTCTCTTGTTTACGAACTTGAGAACAATGGCTGTACTCATGTTGTTCTCTTCTGAACAACAAGGGGGAAGGATGAGAACAGTTTCTTGGCGAAGGGGCTAAAAAGAACAATGGCTTTTTAATGTTGTTCTCTTCTGAATAAAAGGGGGGGAGGGTTGAGAATCGTTTCTTGTCAACGGGCTCACAAGAACAATGGCTGTTCTAATGTTGTTCTCTTTCTGAACAACAGGGGAAGCCTTGTGGACTTGGCGTCACAAAAGGCTCGAACCTTGGCACTCAAGGGATATTGTCCTCCCTTTGGACAAGTGATGGTGAATCTCGAGGTCGAGGTCCCTTGGCGCACAAGGTGACAGTGGGTCGTAGTGATGTTTCGCGACGAAAATCTGGATCTTCAATCTGATCTTAGTGGTAAAGCTTCCCAATAAATAGTCAGGACATCTCCTTGGCGTGGGGAAAAATTGAGTGGGAGCTTCGAGGGAAGGCATCGCCGAGCCTGTGAACAATGTCTTATCTGCCCATAAGCCTAACTCAATCTGGCGAGGCCGCCGCATGGGACGAACAGGGGAAGATAAACCTCCTTGTTTAAACATTGACTCAGGTGGCTGCGATAAGGCGCCAGGCTTCAAAGCGAAGACGCACGTGGCTAGCATCGTGGTTTTAAGAATAACATGTGATAGTGGTCGAAAATTAAGCGGCCTCAACTCGTTTTACCACAAGGGGTATTCTTATCCATAAAGTTTACTTAGGAAAGTATACTTCCATTTTTAGACTGTCTTGTTAATCGTACTGTGCAAGGGTTTAAATATTCTGTTTTTAGTAACCCTACCCATATCTCTTTGTATATTCATTTTTACTCGAACCATCTCACTGTTGTCAAAAAGAGTTTGCTTTTACGAGGGGCGGTCAATAAGTTTTGCAATTCGGATAAAATGAAACGAGATATGAGGAAAAGTGTTATATTATTTTTCAATATAACTACCCTCGACTTCAATGGACTTGCGCCACTTGTCCCTGAGGCTCCAAATAATTGACAACGAGAAATCTCCCGACTGCTGTTCAATCCACTCCTGGACGGCGAACTGGACATCCTCATCGTACCCAAGCCGGCGTCCACGCAGTGCAGCTTTGAGCTGGCGGAATAAAAGGTAGTTCCTTGGTGCCAAATCTAGACTGTAGGGGGTATGGTTAAGCTCTTCGAATCAGCACTCGCGCAGGGCAGCTTGTGCGACTCTGTTCTTGTGAATTTTGACGACGTTCAAGTCGATCATGGGGCGTGAGATTTCTAAGGACCCAACGGGCAGAGACCTAGGTCAGAGCCAAATTGTCTTGGATGATGTTTATAACACTTCCCTGTGATATTCCAAGTTCTATCTCGATTTCCTCGACCTTCACCCGTCGATTTTCGAGGATCATGCTCTCCACAAGGGCCACATGGTCCTCGTTGTTCACGTCTGACGGGCGTCCTTGTCTCCTTGTCGGGGGTCATCTTCAAACGACACACGACCATGGCGGAACTCCCTATTCCAGCGAGCAATTGTTGCATAGGAATGCGCGGTGTCGGTGGACACTGCAACCATGCGTACATGGATCTCTTTTGTATTCTTGCCTTCCTTGGTCAAGAATTTGATCACTGCGCGGTGCTCAACCTTCTCCATTGTTGAAAGATTTGTGACTGACGATCTGCGATGAGCTACTACTTCTTAAATAGACAAGGCAGGAGCGTGCGGCTGCAGGTCCTGACTTGTCATAACTTGTCTTAACACGCCCACAAACAGCCATCCCCCTTCCTCTGTTTTGCCCTACCGATTCGCAAAACCTATTGACCGCCCCTCGTATCTCCATGTTTTTACACGCACTACGTGTTTGTAATCTTGAATTTTTAGACCGTGAGCTTAAGTGTATATATAATATTGTTAGGGATCTAAAGTACCCTCTATATGTTTTAGATAGTGCCTTGGCTTCAGCCGAAAAAAACTTTCGCCAACAAAAAAACTTTGTTTTCCCTATAATAATAGTTTAGACATATCCCGAAACTTTTATCCTCATTTAATGTTCATATCGTTTTTACCTCTAATTTAGTTATAAAGAATTTGTTAATTAATAATTCGCCGTTTAATAAACTTTCCTCTAGTAATGCAACTCCTTGTACTTTTAGTAATGAGTTCTATATTGGTCAAAGGGGAAAAGGTATATCTGTGAGGATTACCCAACATAAATATAGTTGCCAAACAGGGCAGACTTCCAATGCTTTATTTATACATATCAGCTCCATTGGCCATCAGATTGATTGGTCAGGAGCAAAAGCACTAATTTATGTAAGAGGCCATCATGAGCGTAATCTTATTGAATCCGCTTTTTAAACTTGATAATTTCATAACTGAAATAATATGTAAACAATATAAAAAAGCTCTCTCAGGGTTTATATAACATACTTTACATAACAATCTCTTTATTCTTTCGTTTCCTTTTACGGTATAAGTGTCGTTAGTCTTTTGTTTATGACGTCACATGTTTTTTGTTTTATATGCCCGCTCAACTTTTTCTTTAACATTTATCTTTGTACTTGCCCCTGAAGTAGTTTTGACAAGGAAAGCGCTTGAGCTATCGGTTGTTTGTTTTGTTTTCCTTGGGAACTTTACGCATTCGAAGATCGCGTGCTAATTTGTGATTTTTTTTTGTATATATATATATATATATATATATACTATTGAAGTCCATAGCTGGCCCAGCGTTATTAATTTTAACTTGTACTAATATTTTTTATAAGCTTTTTAACGGGGTCTTCGAGGCAAGAAAAACATCCGCGGAAGACATTCTTTATTCCTAGATGTCTTTCTTCGTTTTAGGTCATCTTCAGCGAATAAACAGAAATGGTATTATGCCAAAATTTTTACACTAATGTATATATAGTCTTTCTACGTCAACATAAGTAATACAAAAATTGGCCAATCTTTTCACGGGAAATTTTAAGGGAAAACTAAGTGCTATATAAACATATAAAATTGGAAGGATCAGATTTCTACCGGGAAGACTGCGCTTCACTCTGAATAGAGTTTCTCCAGCCACATTCGAAGAATTCTCAAGTCCTTTTTGCAAAAGCTTCGGCTTCAAGATTTGCATAGGTGAAAATTGTCTTTACGCGTCAAGACCGCTGATTTACTGCTACTCGATTGTAGTATCGTGGGCGTGCACGCAAGAGCACCCGTTGGACGACGACGCATCTCGTTTTGGATTTTATCCATTACACAGCAGCACACCTCGTTACTCGTAACTTGTCTGCTGGTTGAGGCCTGTAGAGACCACCAGTTTCCATCGTGTCCGAACCATGGAAGGGAGCCCTACAGGGGGCGCGAAGAAGGGGGCCCCAGTAGGGGGCGGAGTGGACAGAAGTGATAGGTGGGCCCTGCTAGACGTTTTAGTATAGGTAGGGCAGTACAAGGTGGAACGAGTCTGTAAATTAGGTAAACAACCTTAATAGACTGGTAGGTCCCATGGAGAAGACACTCCTTCAGCGGGCCGTCATGGGCAACCCCAGGGGTGAAAAAAAGAATCCCGCTCTGGTTCGTGGAGCGGTACGTCAAGCCGACGAGGGAGACTGTCTTCCAGACCATCTTCTCAGATATTAAAGTCGCACTATGCAGACTTGTTGATCAGTCATACGGCTACTTGGCCATATGCGACAGCAAACTTGACGTAGACAAGTTGCTGGGCGTAGACTCCCGCACGAAACTGCAGAACATTGGCCTGTCAGCCAAGGCTCCGCCGCTTGTATCGGCGCAAAGGTCGATCATCTGACGCCGCCTCGACCCCTGGGTCGGGACACACAGTGCAGAGGAAATCAAAGACGAGATCAGAGACAAGCAATCCTGGGCTAAGGGCGTTGAGATCTACAAATTTAAGAACCACGAGGGTGGTGAGTACTCCCACCTGTTAAAGGCTACGTTCCAGACAACGGATATGGCTGCCAAGGCATCGAAAGCAGGGCTGATCTTGTTATGCACCAGAATAGCGAAAACGTGCATAGAGAGGGAAACGTTTGTTTCTGTACAGGTATGCTTCTCCTGCTATGCTCTGGAGCAGCATAAAACGAAGGAATGTACGTTCCAGGTTAAAGTGTGTTCTGAGTGCGCCTGAGCAGGGCACACCAAGAAGGAATGTACTAAGGGGGGTACAAAGAAATGCCTGAATTGCGCAGGCACCCACCGAACGTTGTCTGTGTCGTGCCCCAAGAAAAAGTCGCTGGTCACCGAGAAGAAGAAGAACTTGCATGAAGAAAAAGCCCGTAAGGCAAGCACCTCGTATGCCCAGGTAGCGCAGAGCCAAGACACAGGAAAAACCCTGCTGCAGTTAGACCCGTCTATGAACTTAGATCTGGTCATGTGCGTGATTCACGCACATTTCATTAATATCGCAAAGCCTAGGGGCTATGCCAAGGAGCTCAATAAGATGTTGACACAAACAAGATGAAGCCTATGTGGTTTCCTGACAATCCCACCTCCACCGAACTTTACCAAACACAAACGGGTAGTAAACCTAGAACCGCCTCAAGAACTTGATCGAAATCTAGAGATCCTCGTCTGACCAGACAAGCAGAGAGTACAACACCTGAGGTGATGGAAACTGACTTGCCGCCACAAAAGACGGACACCTAGAAAGGAGCGGTTCCTCGTACCAAACCTACCAAAGAAGGTAAGAACACACCGCACTCGAGAAAGACCACAGACGTGAACATGAAAATTTACGCCTCACCATCGTCACCGCTCCCAAGATTGGCTAAGGTTAAAGATATAGTTGAGGGTGTACTAAGAGGCAGATTTAAATATGAGTACGATAGTGAAGACACAGAGGAAGAAATGCTATCGGCTCTCAAAGCAGGTAGCATCGTAGTCTGTCCCGAATCGTGTTACAATTTGTCTCACAATCAATTTAAGAAAAAAAGGTCAGGGAGAGTGAGTTCACCAGCTCGCGACGAACAGGCAAAGATACAGAACTTCTAATCTGAATAACATGGCTCATAATATCAAGTTCATAAATAAAATCAAGATCTTCTCGCTGAACGTCAAGGGATGGGAAACCAAAAGATTCACGTACAATAACATCATACGCGAAGTGGACCCTGACATTGTACTGATCTCAGAACATGGCATCGGTTCGGACGCGAGTCCCCTGAAGATATATAACTACGATGTTATATAGGCTAACCACTCTAACTCAAGATTCGATGGCGTCGCAATAGCGATTCGCAATGGCATCGAATTCAGGGAAGTCACAGATTTAGAATAGTCATATCTGGACATCAAGATTAAGACGACCTTCGACGAACTTGTCATCGCAGTGGGCTATCAACTCCCAAGACGCCCTTACCTTCCCATCCCCAACTTCATCAGGCTCTTCAGGAGAAACGCCTTGACCATTTTGATCGGCGATCTCAATGCCAGGTGCAGAGAGGCTGGCTACATCACTGGTTTTAATGGATCGGGAACCACTCTGAGCATGCTCATCGACTGAGACCTGGTACGTAGAGTTGGTCCGGACTTTCCGACGTACTTGACGAGGAGATCCTCGACGACCACGGATATCGTCCTTGTGAATTTCAACTTTGTGCTAAACCAGTTGACAGTTTATGGCCCATACACCCCATCGGACCATATAAGCATGGTCACTACTGTCTCTACGTCCCATATACAGGTGTAGATTCCATCCCGGGAGGTGCATGCCTAAGGCAAACTGGGAGGAGTACAAAGGACTTCTACAAGACTACCAATTGGACCATCTGGACGGGTCGTCACTGGAAGATCTTGATAGGCACCTAGACGAAATCATGACGAAGCTGGTGGAGACCGACAGAATAACCATCCCCAGAGTTGAGTGCAGGACTCTCCCGTCGCCACGCTGGGACGAAAACTTAATGAAAAGAAAGGACAGGCTGGACGAGCTGGTTGGTGAAATAGGTCGGATTGGATTTACGGCAGACCATTACCGGGAGCTCCCAAACCTCCGTCTGGAGTTTAAATTGCTCATAGCGGAACAAGCGAGAACAATCTGGGACGGATTGATAGATCGGATAGATGAGGAAGGAGATCCCAGGATATTTTGGAGGCAACTTAGGAAGCTGAGCGGCACTCTCCCCGCCAGAACTAACATTAATATCAGAGTCGACGGGGAGAAAATCTCGGATGACCAAGAGATCGAGCGTCTCTTCAGAAACCATTGGCAAAACAGGTTCACGATCACAGATGAAGAAAACCTGGACTTCAATGTGGAATACGAGGAAGAGATCTTGACAAACCTGGAGTCTCGTGGGCCGGTCTTAACTCCCTTCGGTTTCGTCGATACCACCAGACAAACGGAGGAAGAGGGTAGACCATTTACCCAAGACGAATTCGAGGCTGCTCTCAGAAGCTTCAAACAAAAGGCCCCGGCCATTTCGGGCATCACCAAGGCTCACCTGACCAATGCTCCCATGAACATCAGAATGGCCGTTCTGAACCTATTTAACGCTTGTCTTAACGCTGGTTACTTCCCCGATCAACTCAAAAGGGCCAGGGTGATTTTTGTTTTGAAGCCGGGAAAGCCCAAAGGAGAGATAAAGAGCTTCAGGCCCATATCACTCCTAGAGTTCTTGGAAAAGTTCCTTGAAAAGTGAATAAACGACAGGCTGAGAGACTTCCTAGAAGATAACGGGGGATACAATGAACAACAGCATGGATTCCGGAGGCACCTGGAAACCGAAACGGCCATAGACTTGCTGACGGAGAACATCGCTGTCGCTAAGGCTGAGAACAGGAGGGTTGATTTGGTCCCCAGGGATGTATCATCTGCCTTTGATAAAGTATGGATCCCCGGACTTAAGAAGAAGCTCTGTGCCCTGAACATGGACACCAATATTACCAGACTTCTTTGCGACTACCTTGAGGACCACGAGGCGACCATTAAAATCAACAGCATCGAAGGTCAGCCATTCCCTATGGAAACCGGGGTTCCTAAAGGAGGTTGCCTGAGTGCGACGCTGTACACAGTCTACACCAGCGATCTTTCCTAACCTACCCAAGATTACGCGAAGTATATTCAACTAGCCGACGATATATCGCAATTAATCACCAGCGATTACTTCAACCCCATCGACATTGCGAACAGGACGGCAGGGGAAATAGACCACTTTAATGCCTATGAAGCCCGGAATAAAATACGCACCAATGTGGAGAAGTTTAAGGGTCTTCCCATAGGACGCAGAAAGACGGCAGAGATCTTAGTGCGGGACGAGTTTTACCTGTATTCACGCGAAGCCCGCGTTCTCGGGTTAATTGTGACGTCATCAGGATACGGTGCACACGTCCACTCGAAAGTCGCACAGGCCAACCTTCGTTTACGCCAACTATATAGGTTTAAGAGACTGTCACTCCGGAATAGGAGGAAATTATACCTGGCCCTGGTGAGACCTATCTTGCTGTATCCCGGCATCTCGTTGCACCTGGAGTGTGATACCCAATTAAGCAAAATGCAAGCGATACAAAATCAGGCACTCCGCTTCATCCTCGGTGTGTCCAAAATGGACTTCATACCTTCGACCAGACTCCACGCCCTCGCGGAGGTAGAACCGCTAATTATGACCCTTCACAATAGGGCAAAATAAATTTGGACGAAAATCGACGAGTGAACGAATGAAATAGTACGATAACCAGATTATGAAAACCGATTACGACTCTACAAACGTGGATTTAAGAGCAGCCATCTGCGTACGCAGAAGGATGTTTTACCTTTATTTAGATAAAGATTTACCGGAAACCCAATAATTTGCAAAGTTAGGACAATGGGAACCATTGTTCACATGTTTTATATAAAAAAAGTAACAAAAAAGATCCGTAGTGGACATACAACCAAATTAAAGTAACTTGAATTTAACAAATTATAAATGAGATCGATATATACGATCAGATGTGCAAAAGAAAAAAAAGAAAAAAAGGACAAACAACCCAAATAAAGAACCGTTAAATCAAAAAAGTATAAATGTAGTCAAAATAAAAGATCCGAAGTGGATAAAGTAAAATAGGAAACGATCTAACACGTATAAATGCTTAGTTACGAGTAAACTCGAAACCACAAGCTCCAAGCCGTACGTTTACAAAGGCTTGAACGCTTTATTATTCTTATCAGAAATGCTTACGAACAAAGAAGACGACGAGAAGACAATGCCAGGAAAGCTGGCGCACAAATTCTTCTACTGTTACACCTTTTCTCTCTATAACCTCTCCTACTATCTCCCACCCATTTTTCTTATCTTTTATTATCAAATCAAATCAAATCGACTGATTTCGCTGGAACTATTGACCTGAATTGGTAAAGGAGGAAAAGCTACAAAGTTCTACTACAATTTTCTTCTGTTTTTAACGCTACAAATAGTGGCTGAAGAGGAGATACGGAATTCCTCATCTGCGCTTGGATCCAGATAATATCGAATGGACTATCCTCATGAATCGTTAATTACGCACGCGCGTGAGCTCAAGAGAGGAATCAAAGAGATAGAACTTGATCAGAAAACTTCTATTCTTACAGCAGCACATCCCTGGTTCAAATAATCTTTCTGCTACTAGAAGTTCTTTAGATCCACCTGTCTCTGGCCTGTCCGAACCACAGAAGGAAGGCCTAAAGGGGGTGCCAAGAAGTGGGTCCCGCTCTGGGGTGGAATGTTCAGGACTGGAAAGAGGACCCTGACAGACAAATTATTTCAGGTAGGGCAGATAAGGATAAACCAGGGAAGATCTAGGAACGCGCCCCCGTGATAATGGCCTGCTACGTACGTGAAAAGGAATCCTTGCCGTTGGGGCTGTCATGGACGACCCCAGCGGTGGCAAACGTGTCCCGCTCCGGTTAAAGCAGCATTGCCAAAAACCAGCGCGAGAGAAGGTCTTTGAAATGTTCTACTCCAAATTTGGAATTGCGCTCTGTAGGCTGAAGGAACAGGCCTATGGCTACCTGGCATTCTGTAAGACCAATCAAGATATGGACAAAATATTGAGCGAAAAATCCTCCAAAAGAACTTGAAGAAATTGGTCTTATCCCGAAAATACCACCACATGTTGCTTAAGAGATCGTTCATATGTCGACGAATCGATCTCTACGTTGGATTACACTCAACGGAAGAAATCAAAAAGCAACCCGAACTTAAGCAGGAATGGGCAAAAATAGACGAGACACTTAAATTTAAAAACCGCAAAGGTGAAGAATATACACACGTCTTTAAAAAAAAGGTTTCAGACCACAGAAATGGCTGCGAAAGCAACTGGAAAATAATTAGTCATGTTTAAAACTAAAGTGTCTGCTAGTTGTATCGAACGTGAGGTATTCGTCCCACTGCAAGTCTGTTTACTCATGTTATGCTTTTGATCAACATTCCACCAAAGAATGTAAACTCGAGGGCAAAGTTTGCTCATAGTGTGCTGATTCTGGTGACACATGGAGCGAGTGCACCAAACCAAATAAAAAATGTTTTAATTGCTGCAATCAGCACTGAACATTATCAATGGTATGCTTAATAAAAAAGAAACTGAGGACTGACAGACAAGAGCACATCATTGATGAGAGAAACAAAAGGGCCAATACCCCGTATGTGCAGGCAGCGAAAATATCCGATCACGAAAAGACAATTATTCAAATTGACCAGGACATGAGACCAGATTTAATAATATGTATTCTCCATACCCAGTTCGCTAACGTTATAAAGCAGGGCAGCAATGCGACCGATCTCAACAAAATGCTACTCGACAATGGCCTTAAACCAATGTGGTTCCTGGAAAACCCGCCCTCTGGCGAGTTGTTCCAGGCGCAATTTAAGAAAATGTCTGAAGCCGTACCAAGGACACGCTCAGCTTTTCGAGACCCACGATTAAACAAACCGAAAACGGCGGAACAATTTGAGTCTCAAGTGGACGTAACTCACACCCCCGCAAGCAGTGAGCCGAAATAAGTGAAACCATCAAAGTCATATACACCAAGCTTCACAACCAAAGAACTATGTATGAAGATATTTGGATCTCCATCAGCACCAATTTGAGAATTAGCTGAAACGGATTATATCAACTACGGGATAATCAAAGGGGAATTTGACGCTGATATAAAAGAAGACGAATTACTCCAGGCAATTAGACAAGGAAGAGTTGAGATTTGCTCAGAATCCTCCTACAACCGAAGACAAGATCAATTCAAAAAGATAAGATCGGGAAGGGTGAGACTCCATGAAGTGAAAAAGGAGAAAAAAGTAAACAACTTAATAATATGTAAACATGGAGACCAACGTCAGATACATTACAAACTTAAAACTTTTCTCCCTCAACGTTAATGGATAGAGGAACAAAGGCGTTATATACAACAAGTTTATAAGATCAGTATCCCAGAAATAGTACTAATATCTTAACATGGTTTGGACGGAGAGAATGAACAGATAAAAAGATCTATAACTATGTGGTGCTAATGACAAGCCTCTCAGGGAAAAGAGATGACGGAGATGCCATTGTGATTAGGGAAGATATCAGAGTCAGAGCAATCCGAGATCTGGAGGAATCCTAACTTAGCCATGAAGATTAAAATGACCTACGATGATATAATGGTGACAGTGGGATATCAGCCACCAAGACGGCCATACCTACCAATTCCTAACTTTATCCGACTGGTTAGAAGCTGGATACATCACCCGTTCAACGGTGTTGGGACTTTGCTAAGCCTATTAATTAGCAGGGATATCGTACAAAGGGAAGGCCCCAATTTTTAAAACATTTCACACAGGAAGGTTTTCAACTACACCTGATATAGTACTCACGAGCCCCAACTTCTCTCTCAATCAAGTGAGATCTCCAGGTCCATATATCCCGTCGATCGTGTTAGCATGATAAGAACCGTCTCACCATCTCCAATACAGGTAAAAATCCCAAGACGCAGATGTCTGGCCAAAGAAAACTGGGCCGCATACAAGGAGTATCTCACGAACATACAGATAGATCAGATGGAAGGATTCACACTCGAATATATCGCAAGACAGCTGAATCACATGATAACAAGACTCGTGGACGCCGATCACTTAGCTCTTTCTTAGACAGAACACAAAGTACTACCAGCTCCAAGGTGGGAAGCAAATATATTAAACAAAATGTACCAAATGGAAGCCCTAATCCACCAGATAAATACCTATAGTAACATTGCACATCATTACAGTGAGCTAAGATATACAAGAATTCAAATCAAGCAACTCATCAGGGAGAAATTGGGAGAAAAGTGGAATAACATCATAGGTAAAGTTGCTGCAGATAAGGACCCAAAGAAATTTTAAAGCTAATTAGAAAAACTGAGAGGCAACCCCTTAAAAATAGAATAACAATCAAAGTTAACAGTAATGAAATATTAGAGAAGGTATAAATTGATCGCTACTTCAGCGACTATTGGAGAAGCTGTTTTAGAATAAATGAGGAAGAAAACAAGAAAGACTTTAGGGAACCGTTCACGAAAGGATTAGGGAACTAGGTGAGGAGCTCAGTTTGCACACTAGCGTTGATGGTACTCGTCTCGCACAGGAAGAGGGAAAGCCCTTCACCCATGAGGAATATGAAGCTACCTTCAAGGGCTTTAAACAAAAAGCTTCAGGAATAACCGACATCACAAAGAAACATCTAATAAACGCTCCCCGAAACAAAACGAGGCCCTATTGGAGATATTTAATGCCCGCATTAATGTCGGTTATTTCCCAACCCAATTCAAAGAGGACAAAATAATATTCTTGCTTAAACCAGAAAAACCTAAAAAGGATATAGGCAGCTATAGGGTTATTTCGCTCTTGTTGTTCTTGGGCAAACTCCTGCCAAAACTCCTAAATAACAGACAGAGAAACTACCTGGTTGCCACAGATCTATATAATAATCAACAACATGGGTTCAGAAGAAAATTTGGCACCGAAACAGCACTCGCATTGATTACTGAACGAATTGCTATTGCCAAGGCCAAAGACCACAACGTAGACCTATTACTTCGCGACGTGTCCTCAGCGTTTGACAAGGTATCGCTTTCGGCACTTAATCTAAAAATAAAAGATCTTGGAATGGAACTAAATATAGCACGTATACTTTGCGACTACCTGGATGGCCGCCAGGCAATCTTAAAAATCAATGATATTTAAGGAGATCCATTTGAACTGGAAACAGTAGTGCCATAAGGAGGATGCCTTAGTCGTACCCTGTAGCAATTTACACATGTGACATGCCCCACCCTAACCAGAATCAGCCCCCTATATACAACTGGCAGACAACATAACACAGATCGACACCATCAACTATCACAACCCCAGAGATATAGCAAATAGGACTAGAGAAGAAATTGAGAACATCAATAGTTACGAGAGAGAGAACAGAATAAAAACAAACATCAACAAGTTCAGAATGATCCCAATGGGGCGAAGTAAGACTGTAGATGTTCAAATACAAGGCGAACTCTACCCATACTCCAGAAAAGGCAGAGTACTTGGCCTCAAATTAACATCATCCTGGTACGTTGCGCACTTTAAAGAAAAAAAAAAACGAGGCCAAGAGGACGCTAGAATCACTGTTTCGTTTCCGAATGCTATCGCCGTGAAAAAAAATGAAACCGTATATGTTACTCTTGAGACCATTACTAATGTATCTTGCTATTCTCCTTCATGTCTCTAGCGAGACAATGATGAGGATACCTTAAGCGGTACAAAATTAGGCCACAAGATTTATGACTAACGTTACAGTTTAAAACCGGATCTCATTGAGTATACTTCACGAAATTCTAGACATCAAACCAATATATATGACTCTTCACAAACACGCAAATGATATCTGCCAAAAGATTAACCAATACCTACCAGAAGAAGTGACCCGACAAATAAAACTCGAAGATGAAGAATTACCGAATTTAGGTTTCAAACGTTTAATGTATTTACTCCATTATGGGCATCATCGTTCATACTTGTACTTTCTTTTGTGCATTAAATTTATATTTTTGGCTTAGTTGCACAAAAACTGTTTTTCCTTTGGTTTGTGGATTGCTATTCACCACAAATGCAGAGAAAAGAAAGCGAATATAAGTATATTCGGTGTTTTTCTTCTTGAATGAACATCAATATTAAACAATGCGACACCGATATACTCGTACCTATATTGGGTGTTTTCACTTCGTATTATTGACAACATTAAGAAATCAGACTTCATTATAATTATGGCAACCACATTACATTATACATTCATCAATGTTTTTTGTTTATTATTAGAATTTTTAACAAGCCATTGGGAAGGAATAAACAATCCTATAAATCTATGTAATTTTTATTGATATTTTGACCATAAAAATACAAAACAGACAGAATCTTTAAAAAATGCAATGACTTTATCTTTCTATTTGCATGTTAATATTAGTTTGAAATATAATTAATTTAATAAAGAAAATAGTAAACATAAAGTCATATTTAAAACGATCTGAGTAAAAGTATAAAACTTTACAAAAACTGTAGTTATATCCCTTTTTTAAGGAAAAATGACTAAATACACAGAAAGTAAATCCATTTTAAACAAGACCTGAGTGAATTTTATCCAATTTTTCTTTTTTGAATTCCTCTTGGCTTTGATGAATATTTCGCCGAATAACTGGGTGGAAAAATTTCTTCAAGAAATTTAACTTTAGTTCCAGAGTCCTGAAATGTTTTTTATAGATCAGTCCTTGCAGACCTTTCTCAAATCGGACTTAACATAAATCTTGTTAAAGAGGAATATTATTCTCAGAAGACGCTCTTCGGGTTGTTCTTAACCTTGAAAACTTTTCGTAGGCCTTAAAATCATAAAGTTGCATTTCTAAGACCGTTGTTCTCTTCGTTGAAAGTTCTAGTGAATCACAAAGGTCTCTCATATCATACAGATTCTTCTTTTTCCGGATTACTTGTTCAATTTTTTCAGGAACGCCATCTGCGGCAAAGAATGTGTGACCGACGACAAGATATTAATTTCATCGTGATTTCCGAGTATCCAAGATCTTCATTGACAAGTAAAGCGAATGCCGAATATAATGTCGAGTTTTTATTCTGAGAAACGCAATTATCTGTCCAAAATATAAGCTTCTTTGTATCTCTATTTTCCTTAATTACTTTGATATAGGATGATGCACCATCAGGAGCATTCCTACCTTGAACACTTTCATTCCAAAATACACAATAGTGATGTTGATTTTTCTTTAAAGAAGCAAATGTTTCATTAAACACAACCATTCTCGAGCAGAAAAAACTTTCTTCAACGTCAGGCATCCTTGGCAGGAGCAAATCTTTTTGCATATCGACGTCAAGTATTAGGAGTCCATCCATTTGTTCGTATATCTCACTATCTTTATTGTATTCTTTTCTTGCTTCCTTTTGCATTTCATTGTACAATTGAGCCTTTTCAGCATTTTCTTCATTAATATTCAATTCATAAAATGAGCATATTGAACATTTGTCAATACAAGGACTAATGCGTCTTTTTCTTGAAGTAGTTTGTACATTGAAGCAACGGAGAGATCTGTTGGGAAGTATCTTACATGTGAAGCATGGTCTCGTCTGAAATGAGCAATAACTGGATTGAAAGATTCGATGTGATTCATTATTACTTCTCTATTAACTCGATTGGTATGTTCACGTTTTCCGCTGTTATCTGGCACTGCAATATTTCCTGGTAAATTAGTTGCGGATGAAGAAGCAGCAGCAATGGAATGAAATAGTGATTTTATAACCTGATCTTGACTGTACCCTAAAGTGCTGAGAAAATATTTCTGACTGACTTTGATTGCTTGTCCTTGGGCATCACTCAGTGTATACACATTCGATGACTTCTTCCTAGATAAATCTTCCTGAATATGCCTTCTTTCTACTTCTTTCCTTGTTACTTTGCTTGACAACCATGCTCGTCTAATATCGTAGCAGTTTTACCAATTTTCTGAGTGAATGTGGTTTCTCATTTCATCTGAAAACTTGGCATGGCATTTGTAAAGGCATTTATCTAGATCACATCCATTGAATATTGGGTGTTTTTCTTTATCTTGAATGATCTTTTCTTGTTTTGTCAATGATTTCTCCCTTTTTTTTAATCTCAGAAGCAACAGAGGTGTGATGGGAAGCCATTTCATTGTCATACACTTCTTCATGAGCATCGGAAACTCCAGGAGATTGAACATCGATAGCAGCTGCTATATTATTCTCTTGAATGCATAAAATTTCTTGCTCTTCTGTCTTCAAAACATCTCTGAGAGGAGAAAAATAAACAAATATTTATGCATTGCATTTAAGTAGCACATACAATAATTTAGGGAATTACTGCATTATCATAATGATAATCATCACCATACTCATCTTCCCTTACCTCCCTCACCACCACCTTTATTTATGCTTGTTACCTTGTATACACAGCATAATGGTGCAAGTATTTTTGTGTTACCAAATGGACACACAGGTATACAAATATTCAAAGCTTGCTCCTGAATATAAATATATATAAACAACGATATATTAAAGATAAACGATATTGAAAGTTAAATGTAGGTGACTCAGCAAGAGATGCAGGCAGCCGCGCAGTGCCGTGAACATGGCAAACACACACAATGCACTAAAGAGAACATAATCTGGATCCAAATAAAAAAAAATCTAAATTACCGGTTTATAGACCGACAATTCACCCATAGGGGGTCTAGCAGTCTAGGCTACCAGAGAAACAAAAAAAGGGAGGCTGGACAAACAGATGAAGCAAAACAAGCGAAAAAGAAGATCAGCAAAAGAAAAATATGCTGGGGTTAGGAGGGCACTTCAACCTCCAAGAACACACAGACCAGGAAGTGTATTCCTGAACACCCTCGCGGGCTCATATTTAGTTTGATATGATAAATTTGATTAAAGATTAAATTTTATACGAGAGACAACACAAAGTAATAAACTCTCACCAGCCAAGCTATTCAACTTCATCTTGAAATCAATGAAAAGATTTAATGAATTCTTATTTCTTTTACATTTAAGCAATTATGACTATTATTTATAATACAGGCCATATTATTGAAAAAAAATAAAGTTATTATAAATATAAAGAAAACATTTAATTATAAATCTAAAATAAAATAAAGAGGCAAACGCATTTTGTGATAGAAAACAAAACTAAATTCAAATTAACGCTTAATATGTTTTGTACTTACTGGTCCTTTAAAAATTGGAAGACGTTTGATGGGGTATTGTAATTGCAAGCCATGGCTACCAGCCCTTCTGCTTTAACGATGGGATTATCTCCGACTGAATTAAAAAGATAAAACTTGACATAGGCAGAAAAAACTCTCTTGTCCATTTCAGTACAGACGCGTAGCTCACAATTTGTTCAGGAAAAAACAGGTTGCTGCATGAGACGAGCGCCAATATATTGATAGAAAGCTTGCATATTCGGTGTTTGACGTCTGGGTATCGTGCTACATATAAATGAAAAGACAGAATATTCAGTATAATCGGTGTTTAACCTCTGCATTTTGCATATTGGGTGTTTCTTCTATGTTAATCATGGTAGTGTCGCGTATATTCGGTGTGTGGCCAATTTCTAACTCAAAACGAGTGAAAGATGGGCGTAAAACAATGTCAGAAATGGAATCTACGGGTCGAACTACATAAGAGTCAATATAGAACTCAAATTAAGAAAATTTGTATATTCGGTGTTCTTCCTTTGCACGGTAGCGATTTATGGATAACAATGATGCTAATGAAGTAAAATAAAGAAATTAATACATAGCCACAATCCTAAAAAAAGAACCGTAATAGACAATAAATTAATAAGTGTATAGTTAAAAATAGTTATAGTAAAAAGATCCGAAGTGCACAAAAGATTAAAAATAAAAAGATCCGTAGGGGACAAAAAAAAAATATGCAGCGCCATCTCGTTGAATTCACCAAAAATTATTTTCATCAAATAAAAAGGCTGAAAGCTTGACTCAGTTTCTGAGAATCAATGTAGAAACATAATGAAGAAAAAAGGCAAAAAACTGAGGTTACCAGACAACCTGGTACAAACCCTCTCGCTTTATAAACACATTTTCCTCTCTTTACTTTTTTTTCATACAGGATTTCCTCTCTTAGATCGTAGTTAGTCGTTGTCAACTAGGGATTTGAAGGTCAAGTAGACGAAGGCAGGGAGATGAAGGGCCATGGCCATCCCATAACATCGAAATAGGTCATGGTAACTGTGAGAACCTTTGAACAAATGGCACGAGGCTGGACGGGCATCACCAAAATCAGCTTGATAAATGTCCCACAGCAGATCATTCAGGGAAACAAAAAATTTATAACGCTTTCCTGAACACGGGTTCCTTCCGTCATGGTTTTAAGATTGCTAAAATAATCCTCATACCTAAGGGAGGTAAACACCCTGATCAAGTGATCAATTACAGGCGAAAGTCCTTGTAACACACTCTCTCTCTCTCTCTCTCTCTCTCTCTCTCTCTCTCTCTCTCTCTCTCTCTCTCTCTCTCTCTCTCTCTCTCTCTCTCTCTCTCTCTCTTTTCTTTTTTCTACTCTATCCTTCTCTTTTTTTTACTTTTATCTTACTTCCCACTTATACAAAAAGAAAAAAAACAACAAAAAAAAGCCTACTCCTATCATGTCACTCTTTCCCTGTTTTCCCTCTATCTACATATAAGTACCTGGCAGCTACCTCACGCGTCAGAAGAGAGGCTTTGGGACCTCTATAAAGAACGCCAATCGACGCTCACTGGTTGCGAGAGACTAGGACTAGAGGGGTCCTAGGCGTTGGGGAACGATGAATGGGATGAGGGTAGTGCCCCGTTAACCCCTTGCCTGGCGCGTAATTATTGACCGTTCCCAGTGCCCGTTGACGGGTGCCTCTAGTAGCATCGGTCCGAGGTGACGGCCCTTTGTTCCCAGGTTGGTTGCCAGGCCAATAAAAAGCCTTGGGTCGAGTTCCTTGGTGTGGCGGGATATCCATTGAACGCTACTCCGAGATCCTGGCTGTTGTGAAGGGAACTAGTAGGAGTTTAGTAAGGGGTGTGCTTCGTTGTTGTTCACCTGGTGAGAAATCGATGGCCCCTTCGGGGTCCGTCTGTGCTGCTTGGTTGGGAGCCACGGCACGCCAAGGCTTGACGACTCGGTCGGACGAACAGCAGCACATGGAGCGTGCCTTCTGGAAGACTCCGAAACGACTCCGATCAATAGGTGGGAGCGACTCACGCGGGGAGAACTCACCAACCCCTTTTTATATATTGATTGTTCACAAGCTTAAGAAATAGAGTGTTCAAAATGACAGGAAAGAAAGGTCCAGCAGCGCTAAAATTCACGTGTGCCACATGTAAGAAGGACAAGTGGTGCGTTGACTTCCCGGAAGGCTGCTATGCGAAATGCCACCCAGACAGTGTATGCACCACTTGCATTTTAAAGAAGGAAGTGGTCGCCTACTACAGGGAAAGAACTACAGACCTCGAACAGAAAATCGAGAGGCTCAAGGAGGAGCACTCCCACCAGATCCGCACGCTCAAAGAGAAATTAAACGATCTCTCGAGTCCTGTGGCAAACACCACCTCTGCAGAGAGCCCGTGCCCGAATGTGGCAGCGACACCAAAAGGGAAAAAGAAAAAAAAGACGAAAAGGGGAAAGAAGAAAGAGGAAGAGAGAGAAATAGAAGAAGAAAATGTAGAAGAAGTTAATGAAAAGGATGACAAGGGGGAAAAGATGATAGAGAAGAAGAAGAAGAATAAGAGGAAGAAGAAAAAAGAAAAGCCTGAAAAGACCATGACGGGGAAGAGAGAGGAATCGGAGAGCTTGCCTCAGAAAAAAAAGAATCCGAGCTCAGCAGGCAAATGTGCCAGGGTCATCCTTGTGGGCGATTCCCAGGCACGGGACCTGCAGCCCCTGCTAGCGGCCCGCCTTCGCACAAACGTTAAGGTAAGCTGCCTGCCAGGATGTGGTAACCACCACATCAGAGTAGAGGCTGAGAAATCACAGATTTCTGAGAGCTCAGTCGTTGCTCTGATGGTCAGTGGAAACGACCTCTACCTGAGAGGAGGTAGGGTAGGCCCTACAGATAAAATCTTCCACACGGTCATGGGTGCCGTGGACGACTGTGGGCTGAAAACCCGCAAGCGCGTGGTAGTCGGGATGCTCCCGAGGAGAGGTCCAACACGGACCGCTCACTCGATGAATGTGTCTTTAAACCGGCGCCTGGCAGATTTGTGTACGGCAGAGGGGGTCTTTTTTGTGGACCCGTACGGCACCTTTTATGGTAGAAATGATCTCTACCAAAGGGATGGGGTACATCTTTCCTTTAAAGAAAAGGCCTTTCTGTCGAACATGATCCAGGATGTCGTAGAGAGGACCGAAAGGAGTATCCGGCCCAGAGTGAGGGCGGACGTACGCCGGTATGCCCGTGTCACTCCAGGAACGACCTTCTCAGAGGTCGCAAAAAGGGGTGCCTCGCCAACAAACAAGCCGGGAAACGGAAGAGCGTAGGGAGTCCTACAGTCGGGGACTCCCTGAAAGTTCTTCTGTTCAATGCGAGGTCAATCAGGAACAAGTTTCCTGAGCTCCGTGGCCTCGTAGCGACGGAAGAACCCGAAATGGTAGCCATAACAGAATCGTGGATAAAAAACTTAAAACCAAGACTTTGAAGGCGAATTCACGATTCCCGGTTACCAGCTCTTCTTGAAAGATAGGCCAGACAGAGAGGGTGGCGGTGTGATGTTGTATGTCAAGGATACTCTCAACTCGACGGATTGTAACATCGTATCCAACCATGAACTACTAGGTGTTGACCTAGAGATAGGTCCTGCCAAATACAGGACCCTGGTGCTTTATAGACCTCCTGCCCAACTCGTTGAAAAGGACAGAGATCTGTACCAGCTACTAGGAGAACTTGTCGAAGACAGAGTGTGTATCGTCATGGGTGATTTCAACACACAAGTTGACTGGGAAACCAGAGAACCCTGTGGCGAGAACGCACTACTCCTGGAGTTCACGAACAACGAGTTCCTCACTCAATGGGTGAGAGAGCCAACGAGAGGAGACAATATCCTCGACTTGGTTTTCACCTCTGAGGATGACATCGTTGAGGACCTCTCTGTTGGCGAAGAGTTCGGTGGCAGTGACCACCGACTAATTAGATTTGTAGTCAAAGTCCCCAAGGCAGAGCCTGCAATTAGTAAATCAAGGAAACTCGATATAAGAAGAGCAGACTTTGCAGGTCTACGCGCGGGACTGACTGACGCGAGGCTAGAAGAGTGCGATGCTGTTGAAGACTCTTGGAACAGTTTTAAAACCACATTCATGAGTCTTCAATCGCGTTTTATCCCTCTGAAATGCCCCCATCTGTCTTCTGTTCAACCAAAGTGGTTTAATCGAAAAATCGGGCAACTGCTTAGGGAGAAGAGAAATGCGTACCGGCAATCGAAGATCCTGGGTGACTTTGACGAATACCGGAGACTAGCCAGGAGAGTGAAGTCCAGCATAAGGGCGGCTAAGCGGTCTGAGGAACTCCGAGTGGCGAGACTCTGTAAAGAGAATCCCAAGGAGTTTTTTAGATATATGAACAGCCGTAAACCAATCCGTAGAACGATTGGCCCTTTTAGGAATGAGTAGGGGACATTAAAGCATTCAGATGCAGAAAATGCTAACCACCTCAACGACTACTTCTCTTCAGTGTTTACTGGAGAGTGTGGTCCCATTCCCCAGCCGACTGATTCCTACTCGGGGGAAAAGCTGGAGGCAATGGACTTCACCGAAGGAGAAATGAAAAAAAAGATCGCTGACCTAAAGACGAATAAGTCCCCTGGACCGGACGGGTTTCTACCTACAGTGTTGAAAGAAGTGTGCGATGAAGTATCACGACATCTGTGCGCTATCTTTAACATGTCAATTCGGACCGGATGCGTTCCTAGAGACTGGCGTGAGGCGGAGGTGACTCCTATCTTCAAGAAAGGAGACCGTAACAAACCGTCGAACTACCGACCTATCAGTCTGACTTCGATAGTCGGTAAACTCATGGAAAGCATCATGGTGGACAAAGTGACGTCGTATTTAGAGTCAAACCTGCTACTGAGAAGTTCCCAGCACGGCTTCCGAAGGCAACGGTCATGCCTGACGAACCTTGTAGAATTCTTCCACTTCGTTTTCAGTGAGCACGATCGGGACAAGGCGGTGGATGTGGTCTACCTAGACTTTCAGAAAGCCTTTGATAAGGTACCACACCGCCGCCTTCTCCGGAAAGTGCGAGCACTTGGCATAGACGGAAAGTTAGCCGGCTGGATCGAGAACTGGCTAAGTGGCAGACGGCAACGGGTGGTGGTAAAGGGACAGTCTTCTGAGTGGGTACCCGTTACTAGCGGGGTTCCTCAAGGTTCTGTCCTGGGACCACTACTATTCATCATCTACGTCAATGACATGGACGGTGACATGGTTGCCAAAATTTCCAAATTTGCCGACGATACCAAGCTTGGTATGAACGTTGCAAAGGATGGAAATACTGCCCGCCTGCAGGAAGATCTTGGGAAGATTGGGGAGTGGTCGGACACGTGGCAAATGCCTTTTAACGTGGGCAAATGCAAAGTGATACATATCGGCCACAGAAACCCCCAATCTCTTTTTTATCCTTAATGGCACTGCTCTTGAATTGAGTGAAACTGAGAAGGACTTGGGTGTTACTATCACTAGTGACCTCAAGTTCTCGAAACAGTGCATTGAGGCGGAGAAAAAGGCCCAAAGGATGCTAGGCTATATTAAGCGCCAGTTTGGTTATCGGAACCAGGATATTGTACTGTGCCTGTACAACTTACTTGTCCAACCGCACCTGGAGTATGCCGTACAATTTTGGAGTCCTTCATTGCAAAAGGACATCGCGAGATTGGAACGTGTACAAGCCAGGGCAACCAAGCTGATTCCCTCTATCCGACATAAAAGTTATGAGGATAGACTAAGAGAATCAGATCTGTTCTCGCTGGAAACCCATAGACTGCGTGGTCAGCTCATCGAAGTTTTCAAAATACTTCGAGGGTTCGACAATGTTGACTACCGGGATATTTTCACACTGAGTGAGAACAGAACGCGCAATCATGGCTTTAAACTTGAACTGAAGCGTTACAAGCGCAATATGTGTGGAAATTTTTTCACCTACAGTATCTGCGGTAAGTGGAACGCACTTCCAGTGGAAGTTGTCAACAGTGAATCTGTTGACCAGTTCAAATCAAGACTAGACAAGGTCTTGAAAAGTGGCCGTTTAGGGACGCAAAACAATTGAGCAGCCTTGTGCCCGCTCGATTGCAAGGCCAATGGTACCCTCTTTGAATGGACCGTAAGGTCTCCTAGGGTACCTTCTTTCCTTGTTGTTACTCCTTGTTGTTACTCTGTCTCTGTCTCTCTCTCTCTCTCTCTCTCTCTCTCTCTCTCTCTCTCTCTCTCCTTCTCTTTCTCTCTCTCTCCTTCTCTTTCTCTCTCTCTTTCTCTATCTCTCCCTCTCTATCTCCTTCTCTATATATTTCTTTCTCCCTCCCTCTCTCTCTCTCTCTTTCTCTCTCTCTCGAACCATCTATCTCTCTCTACCTCTCTATCTCTCCCGATCTCTCAATCTACTCTCTCTCCATCTCCTTATCTCTCTCCCTCTCTCCCTCTCTCTCTCTCCCTCTCTCTCTCTCTCTCCCTCTCTCTATCTCTCTCTCTCTCTCTCTCTCTCTCTCTCTCTCTAACTCTATCTCTCTCTTGCTCGCTCTCTCCTCATCTTTCTCTATCTCGGGTTGCTACACTGCAACCCGAGGGGAGTAATGAAATACCTTCTGGTGACGAAGAGCCGGTCCCAGAGGAAGTAGTCCCAGGTAACTCTGAAGCTCATGGAGATGCGTTCCCATCTGTAAAAAATACTCCAACAGAGTCGTCCGGAACGCGTTAGTGGAAGTAGAATGCGGACTAGCCAGCTTTCCATAAAGTTTTATTTTTTAACACGTGATCGATACGGAACAAGTGCGACCAACTTGTGGCAGTATTGGCCTCCGATAATCAAAGAGATAGGGTGGCGATCCTAGAAACGTCGATGCATACTGACAATTGAGATTTCGAGTGTGGATTTGTGATACTCGGTTATACAATGTTCAACCACGACCGACGTTTTCGTATGGTATACGTCTGCAACTGCTTTCCCGCTGTCAAATTCAAGGTGAGATATGGTCACGAGATTTCTGGGCTAGCTATAGATCTTACCAGCTCCTCTTATCGAATAGTGGTGGTGTTGAAGCTGTGGGACTGACTAGAGGAACAGGACAGGTGATGCTGAAAGAAGGAAATTAAATTGGTTCGCACAGGATAACTTCCTCATTCAGTGGTTATAGAAGCCAACGAGGGCTGAGAACATGTTAGACTTGGTGTTTAGTACTTAGAACGACATGGTTTCCGGACTAAGCGTGGGAGAGTATCTGTGTGGGAGAGATCACTGCACAGTCACGTTTTCTGTCTGCATTCCATATAGGTCTTTGGGATGCGAAAGCTTGGCTTAAACCTGAAACAAAAGACGGAGTCTTGTAAAAATAGTTGGCGTTTAAAGAAAACTTTATGGCATAACAGTTTACTTTAGTCCCCAGCAAGAGTTGAGCGGCAAGCCTCTCCAATCGAAGTGGTTCAATCTTAGCATTTATGCAGCGATAAAGAACAGGAAAACTGTCTACAACAACTGAAAAGCCAACCGTAATGAGGAAGGACTTATTCAATATAGGGAAAAGTGTAGGCAAGTTAAACAGTGGTGCGCAGAGCTATATAAGTGCAGCGAGGATGTTCGGGGGCCTCCCTCTGAAAAGAGACCCCGAAAGAATTTTTACTGCGTGTAAATAGCCGCAATACGTTTTGTCATAGCTTAGGACCACTAAGAGATGAGAATGGAGTATTAACGAAGTCAAAAACAGACATCGCCAACGTATTTAACGACCTCTTCACCTCTGTATTTACAAAGGAAACGGCCGGTCTAGTTCCGAGGAAGGAAATTCAGCTTAAAGATAAAGAAAACCTATGCTTAATAGTCTTAGGCAGAAACGAAATAGTAGCCAGATTAAGGAACCTCATTAACCCATATAAGTCTCCAGATTCGGATGTCTCTCTACCTAGACTCCTTCAAGAGGTCACTCCACACCTCACCACCTCACTACGATTTTCAACAAGTATTAGGAAACTGAAGAGGTGCAGGAAGACTGCATAATAGAAGAATTAACCCCCATCTACAAGAAGGAGGACCGCGAATACATGGGTTATTATCTGCATATTAGTCTGACATCTATCATAGACAAACTGTTCTAGAGAATAATCGCAGACAGTTTAGTGCAGCACTTAAGAGCCGCACAATGTGATCTTTGATTCCTAGCACGGATTTTGAAAGAACCGTTCTTGTCTCCCTAATCTAGTAGAAATTTTACAGTGTATTTGTAGTGAGCATGACCAGTCGGGCGTAGTGGCGAAACTAATTTTAAGGCACATTTCATGTTTTGTAGAGCAGACCATTCCAAATTTGGAAATGAAGACAAAATATATTGGATAAATTCTTAACACCCCCTTTATGGGGGCCAAATTTTGAATACAAAAAATATCTTTTCCGTCGGGTGAGGCTGGTTATATTTAGTTATTATAGTTCTCATCTTTGAAGCTAGAAATTGGCAGTTTTGGTACAGGAAGGAAAGTTGCTATTTAACTCATGTATTTCAGATTTAGGTAATTTTTGATTGAGGAATTCCTTGTTGTAAACTACTTGGAGGGCACTATAAATTAATCAAATTATGACGAATTTAAGAGAGATTTACCAAGGAGAAATTGTGGTAAGCACGCGAAAAATAAACAAATGCAATTATCTCTCATAAGCGCGAGAGAATGATGAAATAAATCCAACTTCACCGCAATAAAGAGAAAACGGAATAAACTTTCTTCAGAAATAATTATTTCTTACTTCGAAATAAACTCAGCTGGGGTAAAATTCAAACCGTGGATATTGAGGTATTTGTGTATTTTCTGCGTGCTTAACTCAATTTATCCCCTGTCCTTTGAATCCCCAATTAGTTCTCTTTTTCTTTCTCGTTCGACCATGTGAAGCGTGCCTTAAACCTTGTCTATTCGGAAGATTTTTTGTCTTTCTCGTAGCCAATCGTCTAAGGAGCGATTTAATTGAGATCAAAGGAGTTGTTCGCTGCCTCAATGTGCACGGTTCGAACCTCACCCCAGCTCGGATTTTTTCTTGGTAAGAAATAATTATATCCGAAGAAAAAAACTCCGTTTTCTCTTTCCTGCGGTGAAGGTAGATTTATTTCATCATTCTCTCGCACTCATGAGATATATATATCCACCCGTGTATCTCGTTGTCTAGCTCTCTCTCTATCTCTCTCTCTCTCTCTCTCTCTCTCTCTCTCTCTCTCTCTCTCTCTCTACTGGTCTTTGGTCTACTCTCTTGCTGTCTCTCTCTGTGTCTTTGTCTCTCTCCGTCCTCAAAAAAATTCAGAACATATTCTTTAATATTGTAGAGGTATAATAAGAAATTAGTGTATATATATATATAATAAAAATTAATGCAATATCGCAAGAAAAGATAAGGAATTAAACCACATTCTCCGAAGACAATTTAATTCAGAACAGTTTCGGTGTATCTCACACCGTTTGAAGAATGTGGTTTAATTCCTCATATATATATATATATATATATATATATATATATATATATATATATATATATATATATATATATATATATATATATATATATATATATATATATATATATATATATATATATATATATATATATACATATATATATATATATATATATATATATATATATATATATATATATATATATATATATATATATATATATATATATATATATATATATGTATCGATTCTAACGGAAAAAATATTTAAAGACATCTGGGTTTAGCTTTGCCCCTTCGAGGTTCTCCGGTAACATAGGAAGCCGATGGAGGCTTGTGGTTGCTTGTCTGGTGGAAGCCGATATAGGTTTGTGGTTGCTTAGGAGAACGGGCAAAATGGTAAGTGATACGAGACTGATTCCTGACCTCAGGTCAAAAGGCAGGCACTTTGAGGGTGTACTCATAAACAACCCAGTCAAAATTCCAAATTGCCGATCTCGTATTACCCCCTCTCCGACCCACAAGATCTCGTAGTACCCCCTCTCCGAGCCACAAGACGCAAAAGGGCGGCAGACCAACCCGAGGTCTCACCTTGCGAGGCCGCTCCCTCCCCATCCACCTCCCCAGCCACCTCAGCAGGAGTAAGTTGGGTATATAACAGGATGACCCGTGTAAACGAGGCATTTTTTTTGTTCTCACCGAAGAGACAAGAAAGTCACCGGTTGACAGAAGATTTTTCGAGTTCGACAAGAAGACAAAAATCACCGGTACAAAGTTATTGCATGTTAAGGAGAATTTGCAGTCCTTGTACAATACCAGATTGTACCAATAAAGCTCGGCGCCGTTCGAGCCCCAAGATTAGTGAGTATCAACCTACACAGATTGAGGACTCCAAATCTGATTCTATCTGAGTTTGACAACTCCAAACTAGATAGATTTCTCATCCAAAATTGAAATTATATAAGCGAGATCCAAATCGCTAGAAAAAAATATACACATATCCCAAGATTAGAAACCTTTTCAAGGTCATAAACGTACGAGAACCAACCATCCTCATCGGCGTCTTTGTTTTGATTATCTTACGCCAACTCGAAATTCCGTGTGACGTCACTTATCCCCCTTTAGGCCGGAGTAGCGCCATCTTGGGGAGCAAACTGCAAAATACTCGAGCTACGTCTCTTAGGAATAATAATTTCCGACGATATTTTTTACTGGAAACTGGTATTAATCTCTATTACCTTATGTAAGTAAAGAATAATCCTGTTCATTTATGTCCCCGTGCATAAAAATTAGTTTAGCGGATGTCTGGCCAAAGTCAACGCTATTAACTTAAAAATGGTTCCCCCGTAAAATTTTATCTCTACTGGAGCCTCGAGAGCTAGCCCTGTAATCCCATTTTCTTTTTATACTTGTGTTAGATCTGGATGTTTTAATGTTAATTAGTGAGGTGGGTTATGTTTATTAAAGCCTATTTTTCTTTAGTAAATGCACTGTTTTAATTATCCCCGAACGAGTTAAAGTGGCAATATTTGATAAGGTCAAGAAAGAAACCCAATTTATTTATTCACTAAAATAAAAATCAAGTTTAGCACTCTTAGAGCCCGATCCTTAAGCGATCACCGAGGCACGAACTTACGCCTCAATTTAAAGTTATTTGGTTTATTAAAAGTTAATAGAACAAATAAATATATATTAGCTCGGCATTCTACGACATATTATTTAAGTGGTGTCAGGTTATTGTGGTTAAGTCAGAAGAACCCAAATTTAAGCCCTTGCCCATAACAAATATTTGTCAACCCGTTCGAGGAAAATTTAAATAACGAGACTTTAATCAAGTCTTAAAGATTCAGTGAAGTCTAGTTACGAAGGTAGGAATTATAACTCAACGAAGAGTGTTGTGTAGTGTGCTGTCTTGTTTTCGGATAGAAATAATCCAATTAAGAGGTTTGGAGAAAGTTAAGGTTAGGGTAATAAAAACTAAGGGACTCCAAGTTGCATACGTAACGTTCGTTACAGTGGTGAGGTTTCGACGAACATAGCCAATATGTCTTCGTTTGAATTATTTGTTAAACAAGGTCAAACCCTGGGACTAAAGGACAGAGAACTCCTTGCATACGTCCAAGATAAATGAAAGGACGGAAAGGAAAATAAGGGCAGAAGAGAGAAAGATGGAGGCAGAAGAGAGAAAGATACATATGGAAGCAGAAGAGAGGGAAAAGATAAGAGAACACGAGAGAGCATTGAGCAAGCACCAAGTGGAAGTGCAGTTCGTGGGGTCCAGGACTGGGACATCGCAGGTCCCAACTATGAAGCTGCTAGCATACAAGGACGAAAACGACCTATACGCGTACCTCTCGCACTTCGAAATTTTTTTCAAGTGAATCACTGGGATATCGAGACAGACGGTATCGCCAGATTACTCCCCCTTCTCAGTACCCGAGTAAGAGACATATTCGTGTCTCTACCATCTGAGGCGACGATAGACTATTCCACCCTAAAAGCAGAACTACTGGGAGCGATTAACCTGAATCCTGAAGACTATAGGATAAAATTTAGGCAGGCTAGGATTCAGCCCGGACAAACCTACCGACAATTTGGTTTTATTCTCAGGAGGCACCTCCAATTTTGGTTAGAGTCAGCTCGAGTGAGAAATGATTTTGACTTACTCATCAACTTCATGCTGAAGGACCAGCTATTAAGCACGCTGCCTCCAGAATTAAGGGCCTTTGTCAAGGACAGGAGAGCAGAGTCCTTCGATGAGTGTGTGTCAGAAGCCGACTTGCATTCATCAAACCATAGGTTATATCCTAGAGAGTGTAATAAAAACAAGCCCTCGTCCCCCAAGAAAGGTGGGTATCATCAGAAACCCTTTTCTCCAAAGGAAGGGGATTATTCCCATAAACCCCCGCAAAATAACTCCCCTAAATTCGTCAGGAACGCTGTAAATCCCAGAAACCCCATAACTTGCTATAGTTGTGGCATCCAAGGCCACCTTAGCTACAATTGCCCCCAAAACTCGAGGCTTAAGTCACCCTCAAACCAGCAGTTACATAACCTGACGGCAACGTTGGAATCAGAACAACCTTTGAATCCCTCACCTCCTTTGGCCACAGCGAATTCCCCTCAACAGCAGGTGAATTTTGTATACAGCAAAAATTCTCCCGAAGGATTAAAATTCGAGACTGAGGCCGTAAATGGTCGCCGAGTCTCAACCATGTTACGCGATACGGAGTGTACCTGTATCGTTGTATCAAATCAATTGCTTCCCCCTATCAACCCCCAGCACCAGAAGTTCGTGGTCGTCCAGGATTTCCTGGGTAGACCCACTAAGTTTCCTGTCGTCCGATGCCACATACAGTCGAAATATTTTTCTGGCTGGATCGACGTAGTAGCAGCGCCTATTAAATTCTGCTCTGTATTAATAGGCCAGAGTGCGCAGCTCTCCCCAAATCCGATAGCTCACTAGTAGTCACCCGGATACCCGCGAATGAGAGACACACGGTTTCGACCCATTTGTTTTCGTCCGAGAAACATGTGGACGAAGAGATATGTCCACCAGTCGTCAAGACTGCGACAGATGTGGTGCCGGCTCTCCCACCCTCGGAGTGGAAGGTAGCAAAGAAAGAGAATGAAGAAGAAGAAAGAAGAATAAATATAAGAAGAGTAATACATACGCCTAATAAGCAAGCTGTAGCCAAACAAGTTCCTCCTGATCACAGGACAATCAAAGAAACTTTTAAAGAAAAAGTTCTGACAGAGAAATCTGCAGAATCGCTGCCGGAGCAAAATCCAGAAAAATAAAGATTCTCATAAGACAATGATGGTGACCGAAAACTCAAGGTCAAATGCAGTGATTGAAACGGGAGTACCAAGCTACTTTCAAGAAAATAAGGGTTTTAAAGAGAGTTTAATAAAAAAAGAAATGAACGAAGAATGTCGGGAAGATCAATCTCCTCTCCCTCATGTAGATCGACCAAATTCCCGCGAAGAAAAGTCAAGAGTAAATAGGCAAATGAAGATTAAAAGAGAAGGAAAAGCAAGAAGATGTGTAGTTGTTTGGAAGAAGCCATCCTTCTATCCTGACCACGTGTACGTGACTACCCCTACACGGGAAGGACCCTTACATGCACGTAGCGCCGTCTCAAAGCGTCCCTGCGAACGCGTTCGCACGATGATAACGTCTAAATACTACTTTTCTGATGAGGCCATCTCTGAGCTAGGAGTCAAAATTGGAAAAAACAAGACAGAATCGGGTAGACGCCTTAATAAAGATGCCGCTACCCCAAACAAAAAAGCAAGTTCGTTCGTTCGTAGGAACCACCCCATGCTACCGCAAATTCATTCGACATATGTTATGCCAGTCGAAAACTCTCGATGTGGGAAACAGTGTATGCGACTGGAGTACTGAAAGCATTAGCCACAATGTAATACCAGGTTAATATAGTTTACCTACGGCAATTTTTTTTTGTGTGTAGATAGAATTTTTTTAGTTGGTTTATTTTGTACGTATAAGTGTATCCCTAATGTTGTAGTTTCGTTTGTGTATTTCGTAGAATCGGTTAAGGTAAGTGTTAATTAGGCGCACGGAGGACATAATTCAATCAATAAGAGTGATCTGAGTGGAGCGTTCCCACTAGCGGTCGAGTAGCTTTTTGTACAGATGTTTTAGTAGGACTCTTTGCGTAGAGCACAGATGATTTCCCCCCCCCAAGGATCATCTTAAGGGTGGAAGAATGTAGAGGTATAATAAGAAATTAGTATATATATATATATATATAAATAATTTTATAAATAATTTATTTCCTTCTGACCTATATGATAGAGTTTTAAAAAAGCTATTTGATAATCTCATTGACCCCCTTCAACCTAGCATAGAAGTTCCTAAAATGCCCATATATTTACTAATTTCAGAGATGGGTTTTTTAAACGATACTTTTAAAAGAAAACTCCTATTTATTTTTAAAAGATATTTTCCCCAAATCAACCCCAAAATAGTTTTTATAAACAAACTATCGATAGGAAGTTTCTTTAACAGTAAAGATCCTATCTCTTTGGAGTTCCGCAGTGATAATGTCTATTTATTTAAATGTCCCAGTTGTACTGGAGCCTCTTACATTGGTAGCACTGTTAGGTCTCTTGGAGCTAGGTTCTCTGCTCATATGGGGATTAGTTGGCGTACAAGCAAAATATTAAATAGAAAGGAAAAGTCATCTATTAGGGAACACACCATAAGCTGTAAAACTAACATTTCTATTGAGAATTTTAAAGTATTAGCCTTTAACAACAACAAACATTGCCTAAGAACCCTCGAATCTCTATATATAAAACACTACAAACCTACACTCAATGAAGATTTAAGTGCAATATCATTATTAATTAACTAATTTTAACTACAGTTTGTTAGTTGGTTTGCCTTTTAATAAACCAACCGTCAATGTAACCTATATATATACTAGCCCCTTTGTTAAACCTACCATTCACTCTCTAGGATGGATCCGCTTTAGTAAGTACCCAAATTTTCCGTTTTTATATTAAATGTTTTTAACTGTTAGTCTTTACAAAATTTAATAATAATAAAAAAAAAAAAAAGTTTAAATTTATCATCTTTAAATAATGCCAAGTCAATTTCTCTTAGTTTGTAATTAATTTCTGCAATAATCTTTAAATTTATGAACTAATTTTTGAGTCGGTCTTAAAGTAAATTTAACTGTTGCCAAGTCATATTTAATTTAACTTGTAGTACTTTCTACTGATATTCTGTAATTGGTCACCTGTAAAATAATGTCTTGTTGGCCTTTTCAAGTTTTCTTTATGCATATTAACTTTGTAAACTTATTCTAGCCTGAAGATGAAAACTTGTAGTTTTCGAAACGTAGTGAAAAATTAAAAGATGCTACATCCGTTTCTCGTGGCTCTGGGATTTATCCTCAATATTAAATGCAGGCTTCACGGCCGAGCTCCATATGGATATATATATATATATATATATATATATATATATATATATATATATATATATATATATATATATATATATGTATATATATATATATGTATATATATATATATGTATATATATATATATGTATATATATATATATGTATATATATATATATGTATATATATATATATATGTATATATATATATATGTATATATATATATATGTATATATATATATATGTATATATATATATATATGTATATATATATATATATATATGTATATATATATATATATATGTATATATATATATATATATATGTATATATATATATATATATATATATGTATATATATATATATATATGTATATATATATATATATATGTATATATATATATATATATATATGTATATATATATATATATATGTATATATATATATATATATATATGTATATATATATATATATATGTATATATATATATATATATATATGTATATGTATATATATATATATATATGTATATATATATATATATATATATATATATATATATATATATATATATATATATATATATATATATATATATATCGATCTCGTAGTACCCCCTCTCCGAGCCACAAGACGCAAAGGGGCGGCAGACCAACCCGAGGTCCCACCTTGCGAGGCCGCCCCCCCCCCGCATCCACCTCCCCACCCACCTCAGCAGGAGTAAGTTGTGCATATAACAGGATGACCCGTGTAAACGAGGCTTTTTTTTGTTCTCACCGAAGAGACAAGAAAGTCACCGGTTGACAGAAGATTTTTCGAGTTCGACAAGAAGACAAAAATCACCGGTACAAAGTTATTGCATGTTAAGGAGAATTTGCAGTCCTTGTACAATACTAGATTGTACCAAGGAAGCTCGGCGCCGTTCGAGTCCCAAGATTAGTGAGTATCAACCTACACAGATTGAGGACTCCAAATCTGATTCTATCTGAGTTTGACAACTCCAAACTAGATAGATTTCTCATCCAAAATCGAAATTGTATAAGCGAGACCCAAATCGCTAGAAAAAAATATAAACATATCCTAAGATTAGAAACCTTTTCAAGGTCATAAACGTACGAGAACCAATCCTCCTCATCGGCGTCTTTGTTTTGATTATCTTACACTAACTCGAAATTCCGTGTGACGTCACTTATCCCCCTTTAGGCTGGAGTAGCGCCATCTTGGGGAGCAAACTGCAAACATACTCGAGCTACGCCTCTCAGGAACAATAAACCACGACGATATTTTAACTGGAAACTGGTATTAATCTCTATTACCTTATGTAAGTAAAGAATAATCCTGTTATTTATGTCCCCGTGCATAAAAATTAGTTTAGCGGATGTCTGGCCAAATTCAACGCTATTAACTTAAAAATTGTTCCCCCGTAAAATTTTATCTCTACTGGAGCCTTGAAAGCTAGCCCTGTAATCCTATTTTCTTTTTATACGTGTGTTAGATCTGGATGTTTTAATGTTAATTAGTGAGGTGGGTTATGTTTATTAAAGTCTATTTTTCTTTAGTAAATGCACTGTTTTAACTATCCCCGAACGAGTTCAAGTTGCAATATTCATTCACCAGAATATTGCGATCACCGAGGCACGAACTTACGCCTTAATTTAAAGTTATTTGGTCTATTAAAAGTTAATAGAACAAATAAATATATATTAACTTGGCATTTTACGACAATTATCAACAAAA
This sequence comes from Ceratothoa steindachneri, assembly GCA_963969495.1. Lineage (NCBI taxonomy): Eukaryota > Metazoa > Arthropoda > Malacostraca > Isopoda > Cymothoidae > Ceratothoa > Ceratothoa steindachneri. The sequence goes on along the minus strand of OZ018318.1, from coordinate 94,658,965 downwards.
TATTTTTCATTTTCACAAACCAACAAATATAAATGAAAACTTCCTACGGACAAATGGTCTTTAGCTTTGATGAGAAAAGAACAATCTTTTCCAGTTGTACTGGAAAAGATTGAATTCTGCATGCAAAATAAATGACTAATACATTGTATCGTGGCTATTTTATGGTGTATGGCATGTTTTTAACCGTTAAAAAAATAAACGGGACACTATACAAGAATCTGCTTAGAAACATGTAATCCTTTTTCATGAAAGGCACTTTTTCGTGTCACCCAGCAAAGAAGGTGCAAAATTTGGAAAGAATTGAAAGAATCCATGCCCATTCAAGGCCAAGGATTGATTAAGTCTTGCGGTCGAAGATGTGCTCAAGCCATTTAGGAAGGGTCTAAAAGTTTATTCTAAATATCTATTAAATGGCTATGAAATAATTATTTGTCTCTCTGGTTATGTCTGAATTTATATCTATCGTTCTTTAGTTTGGAATGCATACCTTGTCATTCTATGCTAGTTACATAGAAATTAAAGCAGTATTTTCAAGAAAAATTCTTATTCTGTTTTATATTTGAGGGGGATACGACACTTTCGTCAAAAACCCTTTGGTCTAAGGAACTTTTGTCGTCTAAAAAATTTGGTCTACAAGAGCCTTGATCTAAAGGAACTTTGGTCTTAAAGAACTTTGGTTCAAAGAAACTTTGATATAAGGCGACTTTCGTCAAAAAGTACGTTCTTTGAGCTGTAAATTTCTGCATATGTATATATATATATATATATATATATATATATATATATATATATATATATATATATATATATTATATATGTATATATGTATATATGTATATATATATATATATATATATATATATATATATATATATATAAATTCATATATATATATATATATATGAATTTAATTTGAGTGTGATTTTATTTTTTCAGTATTTTTAAGCATTATTTACCATTTTTTGATGAAATGGGGTGGGGGAGTACTTTTGGTCACTATTTCGGAAATTACAACCTCATGTTATGGATAGTATCATATCTACTACACAATACGTAAAAAATGTAATAAATACACAAAATCAAATAATGCGCGAGCACACGTGTATTTGCAAGTAGATGTTTCATCAATGTAATTTCAGTTTGAAGACCATAAAAACACATCCCCTTCTTAACTACCCCCTTATTGGCTTCTGCCATGGGGAAGTCTGAGAGGGATTTGTGGATTATTATAAATTGAAGATCTTTATGAATTATAAGCAGAGCTTTTCTTTGCCTTTCTATAATAGGGGGTTGACTCACGAGAAAGCAATCTTTCCAATAAGCTTTTAATACAACTTCCTTCTGGAAAAGTCTCCAAGTCAATTGTCAATTTAAAAAACATGTGATGACAATCAAAAGATTAGTGAAACGGGGCTACTGGTCCGTTTCCAGATCCGAGTTCAAATGCAGATACACCCAAAAAGGAAAAGTGAAAAACGATTCCGAGCGCTTTCGTCTTATTCTTAAAGACCTATTCAAGGAATGAACAGGAGGCTGGACATACTTTGCCGTAAATAGTGGAACGGGGGATTAGACTACCCACCTCTGAACATTAATTAGGGGGTATAAATTCCTGAAACAACTCTATTTGTGATTTTATGTATGTAGTGATAATGGGGTCTAGCATGAACAAACCAGGGCTACTAAGGTTGAAATTTGGGAATGCGTTAATGGAGATACATTCTAATATATTTCTCGAAATATAATTACTGCATTTTATGACTGGTGTGGCACTGTTCCAGTTAATGCTATGGTTAAGATTGTGTATATATAGAAAAAGCGCAGATTGTTCACTGTGATGTTGCTTAACCCGGACATCTAATTCTTTCCCAGTTTGTCCATAATAACATTTTTGGCAGTTGTTGCAGCCAATTGAATAAACAATGCCAGGTATCGGGGGTTGATTTTTGACAAGGATGCGATAAATTGTAGTCTCGTACTTAAAAATAACATTTATGTTCAGAGGCCTAACTAAACGAGGTAATTTAATGAAAATATGGTTAAAGGCTAAAACTAATAGGTTTTTGGCCTGAAACTTAGGGATATTAACATTAGTTTGATAATAGGAACGTTTGGCGGACTTATAACAATTGTCGAGAAAGCACACAAGATAGCACAAATTTATCCCTATTTTATGTATTCTATCGTCTTCTTTGTCTAGGTATTCTGGTGAGACAATTTTAAGGGCACGCAAAAAATATAGAGGAGAAAACACTTTGTTTGATGGTATTATGGTGGTTAGAAAAAAAGTGTATAAAAGAGTCTATAGCTGTAGGTTTTCTATATGTTTCATATTTGAAACAATGGTTTTTCCGATGAATTAGAATATCTAGGAAAGGGAGTGTGCGATCTTTTCAACTTCTAAAGTAAATTTAATTCAGGGCACTAAGGTGTTAATTTTAGTAGGAAATGTATTAATATTTAAATTATTAGGCCAAAAGCAAAGGATGTCTTCAACATATCGCATCCAGGCTATAGAGGTTTCAATAATCTGGGCAAGTATTTTAGATTCGAAGAATTCCATGCATAGGTTTGCGAGTCCAGGAGACAAACAATTTCCCATTGCCAATCCAAAGATTTGGCGATAAAATTTTCCATTAAAGGTAAATTTGCAATTTTTGACGCAAAGAGCAATGAGTTTAATGAGGGTAGAAGTGGGTATAAGGAGAGAAACTGTGTCGAGATGTTCTTAAAGAAATTCAAAAGATCGGGTACTTAACTTTAGTAAAGAGGGAACAACCATCGAAACTGACCGATTAGCATTGTGAGAGAAAATGTGTTGAGATGTTCTTCAAGGAAATTCAAGAGATCGGGTATTAGAACTTTGCTAAAGAGGGAACAAACATCCAAACTGACCGATTGGCATTTTGAAGATCGTAAGTGTTATAGTCGTCTTGTGTTAAGCCAAAATAAAGTAATTAAATGTTCAGATCATTCTCATGCGGTTAGTAGTGCAAAAATTCATGTTTCCAAAGCAATGAACAATATTTAACAAAACGCTAAAACAACGTCTGAACCTCCGGCTGCAATTATTTCTGAACTAATAAGCAAAGTGTCTGAGTGTACCCAAAGTGTTCTTCCTTCAAATACAAGTATAACCAGAAATATTAGGAAATTAAGAAACAAAATGCTTCCTAAACTCCCTACAATATTGAATGAAGTGACCTACGAGGTAGATTTAACAAACTATTCAAAGCGAGAACTGGCTAATTCATGATAGTGGGGAAGATGAAGAACGATTTCTAATTTTGCAGCACCTTCCGCTTTACGAATACTAGCTTCCGCTAAACACGGGTATGTTGATGGAACGTTTGAAACATGTCCTAGATTTATTTAGCAAATCTATACTATTCATGTTGAAATCCAATGGGAAATGCACCCTCTTATTTTTATTTTTTTACTAAACAAGACAGAAGAAATTTACTTTTAGAATGTTGTCAGACCTTGTTGATTCTGTTGAACGTTATGGATTGTAAATTGAAGCATCAGATGTTAGTGTTGATTTTGAAATAGCTGCACCAAATGCTTTTTTGCGTGTTCTTGGTGAAATCACCATTCACTTTTGTTATTTTTATTTTTACCAAACTACTTGGAGAAAACTTCAACAGTTGGGTATTTCTAGCCTTTATAATAATGATGAGGAATTTTCCCTATTTTGCAGAAAGGTTAACGCTTTAGCATTTCTGCCTGTTGCTGAAGAACCAAAAAGACACGAACTTTTGCAACAAAGTGTACCTGAGGAAGCTCTTCCTTTCATTAAATATATTGGAGAAACTTATATTTTAGGCAAGCTTAGAACAAATGGAAGGCACGCTAAACCTTTACCGCCCCCCCCTCCCACTCGAATGGAATGTTTATGAACTGACTCTACAGGGTTCCCCTCGTACAACTAACTCTGTTGAAGCTTGGCATAGAAGATTAGGTGTTTTAGTGCGAGCCAAATTCAATATTTATTATGTTATTGATGCTTTGAGGAAAGAAAAGAATGTAATTAGCTCAAGAATTTCGCCAGATTGATATAGAAGTAAGCCCGAGGAAGAAAAAATACAATGTTGAAAGAAAAGAGAGACGAATCATGAATATTGTAACAAACTACAGCAACATGGTTTCATTCTAAATGTTTTTTAATAAAGAAACTTTTTTAATTTTATTAAAAAGGAATAAATTTTAGATAATACTATTTTTTTATATAAAATACTTAGCTGGAAGACCCTTTAGACCAAAATCCTTTAGACCAAAGTTCCTTTAGACCAAGGTTCTTTTAGACCAAAGTTCCTTTAAACTAAAGTTCCTTTAGACTTAAATTTCTATAGACGAAAGTTCCTTTAGATGAAAGTTCTTAGACAAAATATCTTTAAACGAAAGTTCCAAACCAATTTTGGGATGGTATTGTATTTCTCTCAGATACTAACACTTACACGCCTAACTTTCTACTTTCATCTTGCCTCATTAGTGCGAGTCACCTTTCTCTCACTCTTTGTAAACTCATAGAGATTTTATTGAGACCACAACCTTATTTCTATACTAGGCTAAAACTTCCTTGCCCTCAATCTGTTACTGAATCTTACCAAACACTAAAAATGTCAAAAACCTAATTAAAAGAAGTGCTCAGAAAATAATACGATAATAGAAATGTATAAATTACAAGGGTTTTGATATTTTTTAATTTGTGCCTTTATATTTTAAATCAATTTTAAATGCATACCAGAAAATTTAAAAAAAAAGCAATTATGGACATGTTAAATCTCTATTGAGAAATTAGATTTTTTCCAGCTATGTTTTCTTCCTGGCGTTATTGGTAAAACTACCTTATTACTCGAATATTTCTTGCTCTATTTATCTGTCACCTAAGCAAAATTGTCGGAAAAAACACTTCTCATGAGATCAGTAAATAAGGTTTTATATAAATGCTTGCTAGGTAAGTTTAGAAGTATTTGAAAAAGCTATTATAAGAGGATTATGGCTCTCTCAAGTTATCATAAAACGTTTATAGTGTTAAAAAAATGTTGACTTGAAAAATGTATTTAACGTGTTTCATATCAAAGCCATATTTTCTTTCAGTTTCCCTCTTACTTGTATTAAATTGTAATTATTTAAAAAAAAATCCTTATACTGGAACCTTGATAAATTAAAATATCTCCTTTTTTCATATCGTCTTAATAACATGGAGAAATTTGTTTTAAGGAAATAAAGTGATCTTTAGCGGGAGATGTCTTGCAAAACTTTTATTTCGTACAAGCGATTTGTGGATTGACAAAATTATAAAAAAGAAGATTTAGGATGTTCTAGCTCATTGATTTTATTATATATTATTTTACAATGGTCTAAACCAAAAGGAATCTAGATAAAAATTTTTAAATTAAATTTCAATTTACGAATCCCGGGATACGATTCGGGCCATGATCTCTCCAGATCTAGTCTCATGAGGGTCAACATTTCCGTTGAAGTCATTATCTCGTTCTTCTTCTTCTCAGACGTCAGCATTATTGGGACCCATTGGGCAGACAACTTGGAAAGGTTAAAGTGATCGTGCAAGATGGTAACAATGGATCCATTACTTATCCTCAGTTGAGAAGCAATTTATCACACTGAGATTCGGCGATTATCCAGAACCATGCTCTCCCCCCTTGCCATAGTTTTCATGATGACTGCAGTTGACAGATCACCACCTCAAGTCTCATCTTCATACGAGTCTTGGCCTTGCTTAAAGAGAGCAATCCAAGGTTTGTCAACGGAATAAGATAGTGCACTGTCTCCTGGTGTTGTCTTCATCTCCTCATGAATCAAGTGTAGCGCTTTCCCTTGAATCAACAAAAGTGGTTTAATAGAGAAATCCGCCAACTGCTTAGGGAGAAAAGAAATGTGTACCGGCAATCGAAGATCTCGGGTGACTTTGACGAATACCGGAGGCCAGCCAGGAGAGTAAAGTCCAGCGTAAGGGCGCCTAAGCGCTCTGAGGAACTCCGAGTGGCGATACTCTGTATAAAGAATCCCGAGTAGTTTTTGGATATGTAAACAGCCGTAAATCAATCCATCGAAGGTGTGGCCCTTTGAGGAATGAAGAAGCCACATTAAAGCACCCAGGTGCAGAAAATGCTAACGTCCTTAACAACTATTTCTCTTCAGTGTTTACTGAAAGGTGTGGTCCCATCCCCCAGCCAACGGAATCCAACTCTGGGGAAATGCTGGAGGATATGGACTTCACCGAAGGAGAAATAAAAAAGACGATCAGTGACCTAATGACGAATAAGTCACCTGGCCCGGATGGGTTTTTACCTAAAGTGTTGACAGAAGTGCGCGATCAAGTGTCACTACACCTGAGCGCAATCTTCAACATGTCAATGCAGACCGAATGCGTTCCTAGAGACTGGCGTGAAGCGGAGGTGACTCCTATCTTCAAGAAAGGAGACCGTAGCCAATCATCGAACTACCGACCTATCAGTGTGACTTCGATAGTCGGGAAACTCATGGAAAGCATCATAGTGGACAAAATGACGTCGCATTTAGAGTCAAACCTTTGAATGAGAAGTTCCCAGCACGGCTTCCGAAAGCAACGGTCATGCCTGATAAACCTTGTGGAATTCTTTCACTTCGTCTCCAGTGAGCACGATCGAGACAAGGCGGTGGATGTGGTGTACTTAGACTTTCAGAAAGCCTTTGATAAGGTACCATACCACCGCGTTCTCCGGAAAGTGCGAGTGCTGGGCATAAACAGAAAATAGCAGGCTGGATATAGAACTGGCTATTTGGCAGACGGCAACGAGTGTTGCTGAATGGTCAGGCTTCTGAGTGGGTCCCCGTTACTAGCGGAGTGCCTCAAGGTTCTGTCCTGGGACCACTACTATTCATCATCTACGTCAACGACATGGACGGTGTCATGGTTGCCGAGATTTCTAAATTTGCCGACGATACCAAGCTTGGTATGAACGTTGCAGTCGATGTAAATACTGCCCGCCTCCAAGATGATGTACGGAAGATTGGGGAGTGGTGTGATACGTGGCAAATACCTTTCAACGTAAACAAATGCAAAGTGATGCATATCGGCCACCGAATTTTCAAGCAGCCTATATCCTTAAGGGCACTGCTCTTGAATCCACCGACACTGAGAAGGACTTGGGTATAACTATCACCAGTCACCTCAAGTTCTCAAAACAGTGTATTAAAGTGGAGAAGAAAGCCCAAAGGATGTTAGGTTATATAAAGCGACCGTTTAGATATCGGAACAAGGAGATAGTACTGTGTCTGTACAACTCCCTAGTCTGATCGCAACTGTAATATGCCGTACAATTTTGGAGTCCTTCATTTAGAAAGGAAATCGCAAGATTGGAACGCGTGCAAGCCAGGGAAATCAAACTGATTCTCTCTATCAGACATAAAAGTTATGAAAATAGATTAAGGGAATTAGATATGTTCTCGATGGAGAACCGGAGACTACATGGTCAGCTTATCGAAGTGTCTTAAATACTTTGAGGCTTCGACAGACTGGATTACATGGATATTTTCCAGCTCAGCAAGGGGAGAACAAGAAACCACGGCTAAAAACTTCAACTGAACCGATACCAGTGGGATCTGTGTGGGAAATTCTTCACATACAGTATCTGTGATAGTTGGAACACACTTCCAACGGAAGCTGTCAACAGTGAATCTGTTGACCAGTTCAAGTCAAGACTAGATAAAGTCTTGCAAAATCACCGTTAAGATCCTTGCGAGTTATCTTCCAGGTTGCCAACGGACACCTTCGAGGATTGCGCCAAAAGTACCCTCCTTGTATGGACCGTAAGGTCTTCTAGGGTAGATATTTTCCTTTTAGCTTTACTCCTTGTATGTTAGGCCTCAATCTAGTAACCGCAATCATAATCTTTAAAAATTCAGACAAGCTTTGTAAGATGCGCATTACCGATTTTTTGAGTAATAGATGCTAAGCCAAAAAGTGGAATGAAAACCTGATTATATTTTTCTCTTCTATTTATTTCGTCTCGTATTTATTTGGTAATTAATGTACTTATGTAGCTAAAAGATTATAATTTAGTAAATAGTGTGAGACTCCAGGAAAATCGATCTTGTATGAAATTGTACTTTCTGTTCTTTTGTAGTGGCGTGTTGGTAAGTGTGATAGAACGAGTTGAATCTGTGTTAAATTCAACTCCTATCCCATATTAGTTAAAACCTCGAGGAGGCCCACGTGCATTTTCGATTCGAGGCTTGGAGTCTTATCAACAGCTGCCGGACGTCAATGTTTAAACAAGGAGGTTATCGTCCCCCCGTTCGCCCCCATACGCCGACCTCGCCAGATCGAGTTAGGCTTATGGACAGATAAGGCATTTTTCTCCGGCCCAGCTATGCGTTCCCTCGAAGCTTCCACCCCATTCTCCCCCACGCCAAGGAGATGTACTGGCTATTTATATGGACTCTTTACCACTAAGATCAGATTGGAGATCCAGATTTTCGTCGCGAAACATCACCACGACCCTCTCTCCCTTTGTGCGCCAAGGGACCTCGGCCTCACGATTCACCATCACTTGTCCAGGAGGACAATATTCCTTGAGTGCCAAAGGTTCGAGCCTTTAGTGACGTCAAGTCCCCAAGGCATCCCCCCCCCTGTTGTTCAAGGAGAACAACATTAGAACAGCCATTGTTCGTTTTGAGCCCTTCGCCAAGAAACGGTTCTCCCCCCCCCCTGTTGTTCAAGGAGATCAACATTAGAACAGCCATTGTTCGTTTTGAGCCCTTCGCCAAGAAACGGTTCTCCCCCCCCCCTGTTGTTCAAGGAGATCAACATTAGAACAGCCATTGTTCGTTTTGAGCCCTTCGCCAAGAAACGGTTCTCATCCCCCCCTATTGATCGAGGAGAACAGTATTAGAACAGCCATTGTTCGTTTTGAGCCCTTCGCCAAGAAACGGTTCTCACCCCCCTGTTGTTCAAAGGAGAACAACATTAGAACAGCCATTGTTCTTGAGCCCGTAGACAAGAGACGGTTCTCATCCCCCCTTTGTTCAGAAGAGAACAACCTAGAACAGCCATTGTTCGTCAAGCCGTTCGTCGAGAACGGTTCTCCTTCCCAAGACGCCACGTCAGGATCCTTTCATCCCCCCCTTCGGCTGGAACTCGCCAGCGGACCGAATATTCCTTCAAGTACCTTCCACTGCACCCTAACGGAAGTTACGTAAGCCAAGCGTCACCTTTTGAGTATTGATCCCCTATTTGTCAATTCTATCCTGATCTTTAAATGGTTTATCGAACCATCCCATCTCTTTAACTCCATATTTGTTTTACCTTTTTTTGATCCCTTAAATCCTTGGATTAGCCCGAGTCTCCACGACCCTTTCCATTCTGTTTGTCAATATTTTCCGTTTTTGTGTTTTGTTTATAGTTATTATTAATAAAACTCTATTTTATTAATGATAGCAATATTATTATCCTTGAGCTCAGTTCCACTTCTTGAGCATTTTTGGAGATACATAATATCGGCCGCCAAGACAGTAAAACGCACTCTAGAGATAATTAAGGAAGTTCCCTCAACGAATAGTGTTATATATAGTATCGTCGGGAGTCATTCTACGACATATATATATATATACTATTTAATTTGGTATCAGGTGTGTAAGGTTTAACGCTATATCTTTGCAAACACTGGTCTCAGTCGAGTAAAGCATAGTGTTATTCGTTATAATAATAGAATATAGTAGTTCCCTTTTGTTTTAACGATTGCTATCCCCTTTTTTTTTTAAACTTAAGAAGCTGGAGTAGCTCAAGGAACGGTTATAATAATTTGTTTGTTTTTTTGTGATTTTAGTCAGTGGTTATTTAGAGTAAGAACCCAAGTACGAATAGGTCAGTGCCCATATTTAGGTAGGCTAATTCTATAGAGGCATAATTCTTGTTGCAAGGAATTTTAGTTGGTTGACTAGTGCGCCCCAAGTGCAAAGATGACTCCGTTCGAAATCTTTAAAGCGCAAGGAGAGTCCTGTGGACTTTCCGGAAAAGAACTAACTGAGTACATTCTAGAGGAGCAAAGAAAAAAGGAAGAAAGAGAAATACAACGAGAAGAAAGAGAAATACAACGAGAAGAAAGAGAAATACAACGAGAAGAAAGAGATAGAGAGGAACGGATAAGACTAGCTGACCTTCAGGTTGAATTAGCTCGGATTAAAGCAGAAGTTTAAAGAAAAAAGGTAGAAAAAGAAAGAGAAAGAGAGGAACGGGAAAGAGTAATCCAACGAGAAGAAAGAAGGACGGATTCGTGCCCCTTCCCAGGAAAGCTGACAAAGTTTCCGAGCCCCGTAAAACCCCAAAACTTCTTTCCCCAAAACCAACAACGGGACTCCAAACCTCCCGTTAAGACTTCTCCTCCATTTCTCTTCCCGAAGCGACCAACCATATGCTTCACCTGTGGAGTAGAAAACCACATGAGCTGGAATTGCCCCCAAAATTCTAGGCTTAAAAGCGGACCAGGCAACCAAGTTCACCAGATTAATGCGACCCCGGCTCCTTCGGTGGTGCAGACCCAAGCAGAAACTTCTCCCCCTCCGTCAGGCCACCAGGTAAATTTTGTTTTTGGTAAAAGTTCATCGGGAACTTTGAAATATGAGGAGGGCAGCGTGGACAGCTGTCGAGTATTGACTCTCGTCAGGGACACAGGATGTACATGCTTCATCGTGTCCGACGAACTCCTCCCAGTGGCCTCTAACCACGAAAAATTTGCGGTGGTACGTGACTACCTTGGGCGGGCGAACAGATTCCCCGTCGCTAGATGTTACCTGCAGTGTCAATATTATAATGGCTGGGCTGAAGTCATTGTAGCACCAATAAAATTCTGTTCCGTACTTATAGGAAAGAGCCCCCAAGTAAGTTTCGACCCTGTGTTTCAGGCCGCCCTTCCTCAAGGCCGAGATAAGAAAGAAGCCCAGGAGCCCGTCCCCATCAGAACCCCGATACCGTCCGATTTCTCGGAGACCCCTAACCAGGACTTTAGGACGGAAAAAGAGGAATGTGATTCACTAAAACCCTTAGGTGATAAGGCCCCAGACAAGGACACGGAGACTGTCCTTGGACCCCAAGAAAAAAAGAACCCCCAACGCGCCCATGGAGATACCTTCGTAGAACTAGACGAAGCATCGGCGCTTGAAGAGGATTGCCCCGCGGAGTCCCTTAAGGTAATCCAGACAGTGTGCATCCAACCTGATGCCGATTACCCTCCTCCTTCCCTACCAGGCAAGTCTTTGGAACCCTCTGACCTGGATAGTGAAGCGCAGCTGACACCACGTCCGAAGAGCCAGCTACAAGAACTAATTAAATGGAATCACCATTTACCCACCCTATTAGCTCTTTTCGAACAACTGCGCGAAAATGGCCTCACCATTGGCCCCCGCAAATGCCATTTTGCCCACGAACCCATTAAATATTTGGGTTTCAAAATAGGACGAAGCAAGTTAGGTCCCCACGAGAACAAGATTAAGGCAATCGCCCACATGCCCCTCCCGATTACAAAGAAGCCATTAAGATCGTTCCTAGGATCAGCTTCTCCCTATCAGCGATTTGTTCCGAATTTCGCTGCAATTTTGGCCCCCCTACGCCCCCTTCAGGAAAAGAATTTCTCCGATCGTTTACGTTGGAATGATGTCACTGTTTCCCATTTTAATCAGCTCAAAAATAAGTTCATTTCTGCCCCCATTTTTAAGTTGCCCAACCCGGAAAAATCCTTTGGGGTTAAGATCAACGTGATCAACGAGGGCATTGGAGGTGTACTCCTTCAATACGTGGATGACAGAACGAGTCATCCAGTTGCATATGCTAGTCGTCAATTATTACCACGCGGAAAGAGATATGCCCCTAAGGAAAAGATAGCTCTATCAATTATCTGGGTCATAGACAAATTTAAGCTGTACTTGATATGTAAAGAATGTCAAATAGGAACCGACCGCCGTCCGTTAGCCTATATTAGGAATGTGAGACACTCAAACGGCCGCATCATGCGCTGGAGTTTACTCTTGCAAGAGTATCGATTTAAAATAAATTATATCAAAGGTTCCGATAACCAGGTCGCTGACGCACTCAGTAGGAATGCGTTACCGAATAGTGTAGAACAATTGTATTCATAGGATTAGTATCTCCATGTAGGTATATACCGTCTTGTACGACTTAATTTAAGATTCTTTTGTAATATAGTTATTTAATGTATGTCTGAATTTTGTAACGCTCAATGTCTAATTTTTTTTTATGTATATATATTTGTTCTTATTAATTTACGTATAAATTATTTTGTCCCGTATGTACTAAGTTTATAACATTTCATTGTTCCATGCCCTTTTTTTTTTATTAAGTTGTATTAAAGGTTATTTTCCCCTGTAATCTAAAAATCAAAATAATCATGTATTGAGGTAATAATAGTTAGGTGCAGGAAGATTCGGTTGGTACAAGAAAACGAGTTCCCTACAACGGAGCTCTATCGTTGTCCCTTCTCTCTTTTTTTTTCGAAGTGACAACTTCCCCTGGAATGGAGGGGTGTGATAGAACGAGTTGAATCTGTGTTAAATTCAACTCCTATCCCATATTAGTTAAAACCTCGAGGAGGCCCACGTGCATCTTCGATTCGAGGCTTGGAGTCTTATCAACAGCTGCCGGACGTCAATGTTTAAACAAGGAGGTTATCGTCCCCCCGTTCGCCCCCATACGCCGACCTCGCCAGATCGAGTTAGGCTTATGGACAGATAAGGCATTTTTCTCCGGCCCAGCTGTGCGTTCCCTCGAAGCTTCCACCCCATTCTCCCCCACGCCAAGGAGATGTACTGGCTATTTATATGGACTCTTTACCACTAAGATCAGATTGGAGATCCAGATTTTCGTCGCGAAACATCACCACGACCCTCTCTCCCTTTGTGCGCCAAGGGACCTCGGCCTCGAGATTCACCATCACTTGTCCAGGAGGACAATATTCCTTGAGTGCCAAAGGTTCGAGCCTTTAGTGACGTCAAGTCCCCAAGGCATCCCCCCCCCTGTTGTTCAAGGAGAACAACATTAGAACAGCCATTGTTCGTTTTGAGCCCTTCGCCAAGAAACGGTTCTCCCCCCCCCCCCTGTTGTTCAAGGAGATCAACATTAGAACAGCCATTGTTCGTTTTGAGCCCTTCGCCAAGAAACGGTTCTCATCCCCCCCCTATTGTTCGAGGAGAACAGTATTAGAACAGCCATTGTTCGTTTTGAGCCCTTCGCCAAGAAACGGTTCTCACCCCCCTGTTGTTCAAAGGAGAACAACATTAGAACAGCCATTGTTCTTGAGCCCGTAGACAAGAGACGGTTCTCATCCCCCCTTTGTTCAGAAGAGAACAACCTAGAACAGCCATTGTTCGTCAAGCCGTTCGTCGAGAACGGTTCTCCTTCCCAAGACGCCACGTCAGGATCCTTTCATCCCCCCCTTCGGCTGGAACTCGCCAGCGGACCGAATATTCCTTCAAGTACCTTCCACTGCACCCTAACGGAAGTTACGTAAGCCAAGCGTCACCTTTTGAGTATTGATCCCTTATTTGTCAATTCTATCCTGATCTTTAAATGGTTTATCGAACCATCCCATCTCTTTAACTCCATATTTGTTTTACCTTTTTTTGATCCCTTAAATCCTTGGATTAGCCCGAGTCTCCACGACCCTTTCCATTCTGTTTGTCAATATTTTCCGTTTTTGTGTTTTGTTTATAGTTATTATTAATAAAACTCTATTTTATTAATGATAGCAATATTATTATCCTTGAGCTCAGTTCCACTTCTTAAGCATTTTTGAAGATACATAATATCGGCCGCCAAGACAGTAAAACGCACTCTAGAGATAATTAAGGAAGTTCCCTCAACGAATAGTGTTATATATAGTATCGTCGGGAGTCATTCTACGACAGTAAGAAATTTAAATTTCTTCTTCAATTCCTAGTCGACTCAATTCGGAGTCATTGTCTATCTTCATCTTTCATTTTTGTTTCTCTCTCTTCATTTACTCGTTTTTTTTATTAATTTCTGATTAACTGAACGTTCTTTGGATTTCCTTGTAATGACAGCATATAGCAAACAATCTATCAAATAACTGAAAGCTTTCTATTTCAAAAGGACAGCCAAAGAATTGTTGGGGAAAATCTTCACGAGAGATTGAAGTTGAGACACATTGCCAAACAGACAACGGTTGGATCCTATGTTTTTCCAGACTGCTTCGTTAAAATGATTCTGGTAATTACACCTGTGCACCATCAGGATTAGAAAATGCTAGAGTAACACTGCATGTTATTGCAGGTAGATTTCTTATTTAATGAAGTTTTTATTACTCAATGACCTCATAAAAAATGTACTTTCCTAATAAATGGATTTATTTATAAATTTATTTTCTTAAACATTTTTTGGTTGTTTCAATTACATATTTGCCTATATCTTATGGAAAAATTTATGATTTCTCCAATAATGACAAGGACTGAAACAAAATTACCCATAAAAGATTTAGTTGTAGAATAAATGAGATGGAGATGTTTTCTTAGATTACAAAATTGAGTAGTATAGAGAAAAGGGGCTAAAATTTATGATTTTGAGAACACCTCGTAAGAACACCGCATAAGATTTAATAAACTTACACAGATGTAAGGATGGAACCAAGTGTCTTAACTAGGTGTGGATCAAATACAATTGCATTTGTATTTAAATTGTATTTAAATACAATTTTCATGTATTTATATTATGGCACCCAGAAGAAACAGTATTTTGTATTTTTATTTTTATTTCGAGTCTAAGCTATTTGAGGAAGGTATACAAACTCAGAGAGAGAGAGAGAGAGAGAGAGACAGAGAGAGAGACAGAGAGAGAGAGAGAGAGAGAGAGAGAGAGAGAGAGACTGATAGTCAGAGAGAACCATGATTTACGAGATATTATCAAAGCGGTTAAATTTGTTACGCGCTTCGCGCGAACGCGTGAGAGTATTTTAAAGATTTTCGAACGTTCGGGAATGTTCGGCGCAAAAACTGTAGAGTTTATGAGGCACGTGAAAGGGGTACATTCATTCAGTCTTTATTAGAATAGTGCTGTGTAAAGGATACGCTCTCTCTCTCTCTCTCTCTCTCTCTCTCTCTTGTTCGGTGGGTTTATTATCAAAATAATAATGCACATAAAATATTATGTGTGTTAATTAAATGTTTAATTATTAAAAGAGATATTTTCTTGGGTTAACTCATTGATATATCTTTCTGTTTCTCTTTTATCAAGTTTAATTTTAAGGGTATTGATTTAAATTACTAGTCATATTTTTAAGTTTCTTTTAATCTATTAGGTTTGTGTTTGTTTTATCCACTTTATTATCATTATTTTATTTGGTTCATTTTATTTTAGTTATTTTGTTGTCACTTAATATTTTATGTTTTTTTTTTAATTGCTCTTAGTTTTTTTAGTTTTGTTATTAACCACTTTATACTTTTGTACTGTGATGTTTTAATTTTATTTTTAGTTTATTTTCTTTCTCAATATTTTGTTTTTTTACTTAGATATATAATTTATGATATGATCAATTTAAAAAGAAAAGAAGTATATATGTTTATTTATAATATTATAGGAATTAAAGTATAACCCGAATTTAAATTTAACTTAATATAGCTCATATTTATTATATATCCTTCTATTGAATTGGTACATGAAAACTCCAGTAAATATATAAAATCTGAATCAACAATATTTGAATCTACTAAATAATATTTACGTGAACTTTAATTGCTTCTCCCTTCTCAATTTTCACTTTGTAGATGGATAAAGAAGACGTTGTTACACCAGATGACCCTTCAATCGGAGATGAGGAGGTCCGGGAGGACTTACAAATACCTTAAATATCAGCTGCACTGCCAAAGTTTTATTCTGTCAATGTCAAGTCTACTGACAAGAATCTCATAGCTGACTGCTTGCAGTGCAAAAATTCGTATTCGGCAGCAACTAAAGCAACATCTAACCTAGTTGTCCACCTTAGAAGAGTTCACAAAGTTCAGTATAATGAATATGAGACCTTGAGAACTGCAGAGGAAAGGAAAAAGCATGAGAGCTCTGCGTCGAACACAGACTAAAATGACCTCATTCTTCAAAGTCAAACCTGCACAAGAGAAAATCTTTTACGCTAATCACATCAAACAACGGTCTATAGTAAAGAAACTCTTAGAATCATTTGCATGCGACCCACTGCCTTTGAGTATTGTTGAAAGTAAGACTTTTAGAGCTCTTCTGCACGAAACAGAACCATGCTTCGTGCTTCCAAGCAGAACCATACTTAGAAACAGTTTACTTCTGCAGAGGGCGAAAAACATCGAGCCGCAATTGGTTACATAATTCTAATATCTCAATCGTATTTACCTGACATTGGACCTCTGGACGAATCGGAAAATGATATCGTTTCTTACTGTCATTGTACACTTCATCATCTCATCCTGGGAGCTAAAGTCGCGCGTCATTGATGCTATCAGTTTATAGAACGACATATAGCTGTGAACATCGCTACAGCATATGAGGATATAGTCACTAAATTCGGAATTCATGGCAAGGTAAGGAAGGTGGTTGCAGACAATGCCTAGTCTATGGTGAGAGTATTTGATGTATATCCACCAGGATTATATGGAAACGAATTAAGAAATAAAAGTACCGTTGAAAATGAACACACCACTGACCTTGATATTTTGGAAGAAGAACATGACCTAAATGAGGTGCTTGCTCTTCTTCTACCTGATCGGACAGTTGCTTTGCACACACGCAACAACTCTGCATACGAGATGCCTTTAATGACCCCTGTGTCAGGAAAAGTGCAATTGCAACTGTGATACACAAGTGCTCTAGCATTGTAGCTGCAATACGTCGATTTTCTGTGGCAGCACCGTTCTTGGAAAAGATTGCGGTTTCACTGGTCTACCAACGTTACAAATGGAAGTCTCAACTGACAATGCTTAAGCCAGTTCTCAAGGAAACCGACGGAGTCGAGTCAGTTATTCGTCTTCTAGAATCTAACCGAACTGTAGAAGAGTTAAAAGGAATGCAAGAGAAATGTTGAAGAAGTGATACATGTATTGAAACCGTTCCAAGAGACGATGACGAAAATGGAAGGAGAAAACATGCTTACACTTTCTTGCGTTGCAACAGTTGTATTTGACCTTAAGCACAGCATCAAACTATTCATGGAAAGTAAACCGATCTACTGTTTTAACTTGGCAAGTGACCTACAGTCTTCTATCAAGAAGAGGTTGTATCCATTTCTTGAGAGGACTGATGTCATTGCCACAGCTCTCATGGATCCCAGGTTTAACCTGGCATGGATGGCATTGAAGGAAATGCAAAAGGAAAGGATTTCGAAGATTGTGGACTTAATTCTTTCTCAGTCAACTTAATCGACCTTGAATAAAAAAGTAATTCTAAAGAGTGAACTTTTCGTCTCCACGAGCATGAATCAAGACGAGGCTAGCGTAGGTGCAAAACGACCTCGTATTTTTGGCTATATCCCTCCAACTGAGCAAACGATGGCAAGTGCATCAACAAACTACATAACAGTGGTGATTGTACAACTTGTAAGATTACCTAGCAGAAGGTATTCTACCTTTTGAAGTCCACCCACTCTGCTACTAGCGTGATACATATAGCTTCAAAATTTTGAAGCATTTCGCCAAGAATATTCTAGGGTGCTGTGCAACGTCGGCACCATCTGAGAGGGGGTTTAGCAAGGACGGCAATTTTTACACTCCTGAGCGAGCAAAATTCGGCCCGGAAATCTTCCTGGCATTGATGATGATAAAATGCAATTATTATATGTAAAGTTAAACTTAAGTGAAACAAGTATCTGCTTATGTTTTTTGTATAATTTCAAGAGTATTTTTATTTGTATTTTTGAAATCTAGAATAGGAGTATTTGTATGTTTAATTGTATTTTTTAAACCAGTACTTGTATTTGTATGTTTAGATTCAGAAATAAAAGTATTTGTATTTGACTTATAAAAATCAGTATTTGATCCTACCCTGGCCTCAACAGTTTAAAAATATCCCGTAATCCAGAAAAGGTGTTAAGGCGATCTTTTTCACATAAAGGAATTTAGCTGGCCTACTAGGTAGATCTGTACAAATAAAGTTTGTTTTTAAAAACAATCGCAGGAAAAGAAGTTTGCTTCCACCAAAATATCGGAGTCCATACTAGTCCGCAAACAAGGCGACGTGATGTTTTCTATTTTTTTATAGGTGTGTTTGTATATAGAGCAAGAGTTTTTGTAATCTTAAGAGGAAAAAGAAACTTAATTTTCTTGGGACAGAATTAAGTAGCATTCTATTCTAAGAATTTAAGAAATGAAAAAGGTGTTTATCGATTGAGGCTGGTTGAGGGGGGGGGGGGCTCTGCAGCCTTTTTTAATTGAACATGTTCGTGTGGGTTTAAGAATTTGAATCCTCGTGGTTTGTTTTCTACTATTTTGGGGGGTTAAACTCAAATAGGACATTGATTTTTGCCATCACGTTTTTTTTTTACACGTCATATCTCATTTTTTATCAGTCATTAAAAAATGCAACAGATTAAATGTATTTTCACAATAACTTCAATTCTATTATTTTATTTATAATACTGTTAGTAATATATATGTATATATAACAGAGATTATTTTTAGATATACCTGCAATATTGCATCATGTGAAATGCTAGTGTAGTCGACTTGCGCCCTTTGGTGAGTGTATGCGTTTTTACCATATTTTCGTTTGCCGTATTATAGATGATAGTCACTCTAAAGATAAATTGTTTGAATAGCCCAGATTTATTTTGGTATTTATATGGAAACTAGTGTGGCGATCAATGAAGGAATATAGGGGATTTTGTGAAGAAAGTGTATTTTGATTGCATTTAATTAAAAGTTGGCGATCACGATAGGTTGTGTGCTCCACATAACGTATAGAAGACTTATTAAATATTTACGACAGTTGTCCGAGGAAATAAGAGCAAAACTCTCATTTGGCATTCCAGTCATGGAAAGAGCCGAAAAATCAAGTAGTCGGCTGTTATTGTTTCTTGGTCAGAACTTCATGTTTTTGGTCGCGTGCATGTCGGGTCACTAGCGACTACATCTCACTATGTCGGACGGTCCCCGTTTTGCTTTCTTTGGTGTTTTTGTAATAATATTGTAACTATTCGACGGATTCTAACGAAATTTGGCACTTTCATGTTGTTTTACATTCTCTTTCGAATGCTATAATTGTAAAAGTCCCCCGAAGGATATACCGAGAATTATTTTGTTTCGGCAAGAACATCATAACTTTTCAGCCGATACTCTGCTAGACTAGACTGGTCTATAATATGTTATACTCTGCTAGAAAAGCCTAGAATAGGCTTTTCTTTGCTAGGCTATTATAAGCTAGGCTATAATATGCTATGCTAAGATATAATATACAAGGGTAGGACATAATATGTTAATTCAGGCTATAATATGATAGGATAGGATAGCATATAGAATGTTAGGCTAGACAATAATAAGCTATGCTTGACCAAGGTATAATAGTATAGTATAGGCTATACACGTCTAGGATAGTTAATGCTCGGCTAGGTTATGCTATGTTAGGCTAGACTAGGCTAGGTTAAGCTATACTAGGCTAGGATAAGCGAGGCTTTGCTAGGTTATGGTATGGTAGGCTATGATATAATATACTAGGCTAGGCTACTTTACGCTAGAATATGCTTACTAGGCTAGGATAGGATAGAATATATTAGGCTAGCCTCCACTGAACTTTGCTAATGTATGCTATACTAAGATAGACTATACTAAACTGAAGTAAGCTAAGCTAAGCTAGACTAAGTTTGAATGGACAATTGTAGGCTGCGCTAAGATAGGCTATACTAAGTTTTAACATACAATTGCAGGCTGCAATTGTATAGTTTGATAAGCTAGGCTTGGCTAGGCTAGGATACACTGTGATTGCTCAGTTATACTATACTAAGCTAGGTTATTCTAATATACGAGTATTCGAGTACTATGCTAGGCTATATTGTAAGTCTATACTAGGTGTCGTGGAATGACCCTTGGTTTTGATCACTATACTCTTTGACACCCTTTTAGTAGTGGTATGCTTTAAGAGGCGTGAGTTACTTCTATGATGAAGTAAGCTTTGTTCTAAGAGTGATATTCAGTGGTTTGGTTCTTAAGGAAGAGCTATTTTTAAACACATAAAGATAAGAGGAAACACCAAAATCTACCAAAATAAACATGTATTTTAAACGAAACACTTAACTATTAAAAACTAACAGTTACCACATTTCTATCTTTGGCATCAAAGATCTTTCAATTCAAAAACTAAACAAATAGGCTTCTCGTAAACATACCAATTGCCGATTAGTATTTTTTTCGCGACTCTATTTGATTAGCGTTAAACATTAAATTAACGTACTCTCGTCTACAAACACATATGACCTAGGTTCAAGAACAATGGTTTCTACTCTCCTTTAAAACTTGGGACGTACTAAACTTCTACTATTGCAATAGAGATATAAAAGTTATTTTTAACTTACAGGTAGGTATTAGGGATTGCCGGATGTCGCTGGAGGACTTATCTCTAGCTTTGAAGTGTTGAGGCCACTGGTTAAATTTATTTTCGTCAAGGAGGTATTGCTTGTCGCCTGTGACGGGGGTTGATTCTTCCACGTAATTAAAGAACGGGAGCTCGTTGGGGCTGGGTTCTTTTCCTCTCACTCTTACGGAGCTTGAGATGTGAGAGTCGCTCGAGGGTGAGCGGCTTTGCTTTTCTTCAGTCGGACTTCTTTGCAGACTGCAAAGGCTTCTTCGGTATGGCACCGATATAAAGCTTGACTATTTAGGTTAATACGGCCCTGAAAGGGAGGATCGATTTTCTCAATCTGATCCTATCGTTTCTCACGGAAATAGTCTTGTATGGCTGAAGGATCGATCTTCACGAACTAACCCTTCTTCTGGCGTATCGACTTCTAATCTTCTAGTCTGGCTGAAAGATCGATCTTCACGAACTAATCTTTCTTCTGGCGAACCGACTACTAATAATCTTCTTGTCTGGCCGATGGATCGATCTTCACGAACTAATCCTCCTCTGGCGTATCGACTTCTGATAATCCTCTTCTCTTTCTTTGCGGGGCTTCTTATAGGCGGATTGCCGCCCCATCTAAAGGGGGAAGTGACCAGGCCACAGAAGCAAAAAGGACGGGGGGGGGGCGAGTGGTGAGTTAGCATCTGGGGAGAGCAAGAATTCCTGAGGTGGCACTGGGGTGCCCAAGTCAGCTCGCAAATTAGAGGCTCGCAACCGCACCGCTACTTGGCGTGCCTTCTGACTCGCACCGCTTTTTTTTCCATAACCACGGGTTTATGGGTCTCGTAGGTAATTGGATCGTTAGAGCGTCGTTTAAGGACCTTAGGTGGTCGCCATAAAACAGATGTTAGCTCCAACGGCCCACAGCGGTGGGGAGATCACACATGGTAAGCATTTTCTCCGGCCACCTTTCCCACGCTCCTCCTCATAAGGAAGGGGGGGCTTTAATGTACCTATACTCCTCCAGGATGCTTAATGTAGCCATTTCTCCACACTAGAATAGGGCATACTAGGGTATACTATGCTATTCTAGGCCATTCTATGCTACGATATACTAGGCTGGGGTATACAAGGGTATTAAATGCTATGCAAAGCTATGCTGTACTATACTACGCTAAAATAGGCTAGATTATAGTGTAGCATGCTAAGCTAGCATAGGTTAGGTTAGGCTAGATAGACTATGGATGGGTGATCTATGCCAAGATATACCATGGTAGAATAGGAGAGAATATGCTATGATAAGCTTGGCTATGCTAGGCTATTATATACTATGCTAGGTTAGGTTATACTATGCTAAGCTAGATTAGGGTAAGGTAGGCTATGTTAGATAGGCTATAAAAGTTAGTATAGCCTATCTTATTATCGCCTACCTTAGCCTAGTTAACTGGAGCCTAGCCTATGCTAGGCCCTGCAAGGTTAGGCTAGCCTAGGCAATACTATGTTAAACTATTCTAAACTATACTAAGTTAGGCTATGCTATACTATACTATGAGATCCAGTACTATGGTATGCTTTACTATCCAAAATATGCTAGGCTGTACTAGGCTACGTTAGGCTAGTTTTTCTTAAGCTAGGCTTTGTTATGCTAGGCTTTACTATGATCTCTAGTCTAAGATAGGCCATACTATACATTCTCTTCTAGGCTAAGCTAGATTAGTCTAGGCTAATTCATACTATGCCAGCCTAAATTATAATATGTAAGGCTAGGGTATACAATGCTAGCTAAGCTAGAGTATGGTATGGTAAGTTCTATTATTATAGGCAATCATAGTTAGACTTGGTTAGACTAAGTTAAGCTAAGCTAGACTAGGCTATCCGATGCTATGCTAAGCTGTACTATGGTAGGCTATGCTATGAAATAATCTACTATGTTATACTATGATATACTATACTATTCTATGATATAATATGTAAGGCTAAGCAGGATTTACAATGTTAGGCAATCTTGGCTAGTCTATACTATGCTAGGCTTTATGTTAGCCTATTATAGTTGGCTATCCAGCGGTAGTTTAGGTTTTGCCAAACTACTATTCGAGACTATCATAGGCAATGCTATAAAATGTTATACTATTCCAGACATTACTAGGCTATTCTAGGTTATGCTATGCAAGGCTATATTATACTAGGAGATACTATACTACATATACTATACTATATTATACTTTACTATACTATGTTTGGCTATGCTATATGTCGAAGTATGGCCAAGTGTACGGGAATATGCGCACACAGACTCTAAGTTAGGCCAAGCAAGGCGACAAATGTTATTGTTCTAAGAATGCGATTTGAATAGATAGCGGCAGCTGCGTGACCAAGGAATATACCAAACACAAAATAAAAATAGATTTTAATACATATGAAATAAAAGTAACAATAAATATTGATATATATATGGGTACATGAATAAGACTGAATTAGGTTCCGAATACCAATTAGATAACCTAGGTTATTGAATGGTCATAATGGGAGATTTAGGCTAGTGAGTGATTTAGTTCCTTTGACACTCGAGATTAAAGCGGCGCAAACTTGGGGGAGGTCCTAGTGACCTTAATTACTAACGGGGAGCCTCAAACCAGCGGCAGGTGGGGATACTTTCTTGAACTTGTGTTTTGAGAGAGGCGGGCCTCTTGTCATCAAGAGGTCACCAGACGAACTTCGAAGGGGGAGGGATGACTTCTCCAAACTCTGATCAAGCGAGCTATTGGGCCTCTTGTCCTCAAGAGGTCACCGGTCGAACTTCAAAAGGGGGGGAGATGACTTCTCCTCACTCAGCTTGAGCAAGCTAACGGGCCGCTTGTCCTCAAGAGGTCACCAGAAGAACTTCGCAGGACGGATTCTTCAATCCTTGATCCAAAGGTGGTTGAGAGGGGCTGACGTTGCCTTACTAGACTCTTCTCCTTGACCCGAAGATACGGGTATGATGCCCAGCTCTTCCGTGGCTTGCAACCGTTACTCACATTTCTTGGGAGAGAGCTCGTTGAATTGAACTCCTTTCGGGAAAGTCTCGTCTAATTAAATATGTCTGTAATCATGGAGAGGCTGCTTATATACCCAGAGTTCTCCAAAATAGGAAGAGAGAGGGGATTTCTCGAACCCTCGTGATCGGGCGTGACAAACCAAGCGTCTCCTCACGGGGAAGTGTCAACGCCTGGGATCAGCGGGCTAGACGGACAACCAGCGGCTGTAGCCATAAAAGCTGTTTACGGGGAACCTACAAAGTAATCTCCCGACCTGAGGGGCGGGGGGGGAGGAAGGATTGAGGTGGCGGGGTAAGTAGCCTTCGATTTCAGCGTCATGCCTTGGTGTGAATTGGCGGAGACCTGGCGGCAAGTCCCAAAAGGGTGAAGTCAGAGGAGGGGGGGGGGAGTAACGGCTCGCTTTCTCTCCCGAAGTAATATCTTAGGAGGTGGGTAAATAATATTATTCTAGGGGATACCTCTACACTATACTATGTTATGTAATGCTATAGTATACTATGCCATGTTATACTATGTTATAATATGATAAACACCACTATGAAATAGCAGGCTATGTGATAATATGCTATAATGTGCTATGCAAATTATTCTAGACTATACAATTTAGGTATGACCATTTTTTCATCTTTCCAATGCCATAAATGAAGTGTGACAAAAAGTTAAGGCCCGCAATTTTAATTAAAAAATATATATATTTTAATTTAACTAAGTTCTGCTTTTTTAATAAGTTTCTAGAAAGTTGTCTTTTTAGTCGCGAGCAAGTCTATATCTCACTATGTCAAACGGTCGGTCGGTCCACCTTTTTATTTTAATAATAAAAATTAAGCCAATTCTAACGGAATTTGAAAGTCTTATGTTGCTCTACATTCTCTTTTTGGACGATACAATTGGTAAAGTCCTCCCATGTTAGCTTGGGAATTATATTGTTTTGGCAATAACATTATAACTTTTATGCAGGTTCTAACGAAATTTGAAAACTTATGTTATTTTACATTTCTCTTTATAATGTTATAATTGCTAAATCCTCCCAAGATTAGCCAGGGAACTATTTTCTGTGAGATAACATCATAACTATTCCAACCATTCTAACGAAATTTGAAACTCTTATGTTGTTTTACATTGTAGGGGAATCGTCACTTCGCCCTTCCCCCCCCGTTCACTCGTGGTGGAGTCACAAGGCGGTTACCGCAAAGACATCTGGCCCCAGGCATCGTCGGGTCCAGCGCGTAACCGCAGCGCCGCACCACTCGGCGCTATGAAAGACCTAAATGTTAAAATGCAAGATCTCCCCCAGAAGAGTGAGATTCAATTTCACGTCAAATAAGAAATTGAAGACGTGTATCTCCCAAGCTCGAAGGCTAACGAGGAGCCGATGTAAGACTAGGTGGGAAACCCCGTTTGGCATAAGAACCCTACTGGGCCCGTTATCAAGCCCCTCCCCCCTCTTAGCACTCCCCGAATGGGGTGAGAACTTATAAATAAGGAACAGTGAGAAAAATCGAGGTAGTATACGTCAGTCTCTAGGTGACGAAGTCCCCGAATTAAGATCGGGCTACCGAGACTTGGACAGGTAGAATACTTCGCTCGCCAGACCAAGAAGTACCCTGCAAGAGAGGCAGGGCTACCTACCTTAAGGGGCTAAGAAGCAGCTCATCCTCAAGCTAGTCCCTGGTTATCAAACCAAACGATAAGTTAACTTTGTTAAGTTTAACTTACTCACGTCAGAGAGACTCCTCATATCCTGGTGAATCTTAAACACCAGGGGTATTCCTCGTCCTTGAGGAATTAAGAAAAGAACAAGGAAAAGGCTTCCCCTCGCCCCCATTACTCGGTGGCCACACCGAACTCATAAGTTAACTTGGTGAGGAACCAAGTTCAACTTGTTCTCGTCAGAGAAACCCCCCTCCGTTATACTAGCCCTTGAAGAAGACTGGAACTAAGAAGCAGCTAATCCTCGAGCTAGTTCCTGGTTACCAAACCGAACTTTAAGTAACTTATTCTCGTCAGAGAAACCCCGGCCTCATCGATCCTCGCCCTTGAATAAGACCCTCCCCGAGTTTAGCCCTCGCCCATGAGGAATTAAGTAAGGAAGGAGAAAAGCTCCCCCTCGAGCTCCTTACTCGGTGGTAATACCGCACTCCAAGTCAACTTGGTTTAAGAACCAAGTTCGACTCTCTCTCTCGCTAGAGAGACCACGACTACCTTGGTGCCGCATAGAGCACCGTAATTGTTCTCGTCCTTAAAGACCCCCCCCCCCCCCTCCAGAATACCGTGTAGACTCCCCCAGCTGCTACCCTCGCCAAAGAACATCGTGATACTGCCTACCTAGATCTGGCCAGGTGGCACGCGTCGTGAGACAATAACATTCCTGAGGGATTTAAACTCCAGTTAAGTCCGTAAGCCTAAATCTTATATATTGCTGTGTGTAGAGAAATTAATCAATTTTAGAGGGTCAAACTATTTTAATTAATTCTTGTTTATGATAATATTCAGAGTATTGCTGAAGTTTTTGTTTAAATTTTGAGTATTCATTTGTTAGAGTTAAAATATAAGTTTATTTTGGGAATTATTGTGCGTTTCTCTATATCCTTACGTGTTTCCAATGGCTCTATTCTTTGAGATATTAAGATAATAACAATATTAGCACTCTTAGCACTCTTAGAACAAAAATGGGGGCATTTTACGACATACATTATATTTCGAATGAAATAATTGCCAAAGTCGTCCCAAGTTTACCCAAGAAATTAATTTGTTTTGGTGCAACATCATAACTATTCGGCCGATTCTAGCGAAATTAGAACGACTAATGTTGTTTTACATTCTCTTTCGAATGATATAATTGCTAAGGTCCTCCTAATGTTAGCTCGGGAATTATCATTTTTAGCAATAACATCATAACTATTCTGCTGATTCTACCAAAATTTAAAACTATTATATTGTTTTACATTCTTTTTCAAATAATATAATTGCCAAAGTCACCCAAGTTTAGTTTTGGGAGCAATAACGTCATAACTATTGGGCTGATTCTAATGAAATTTGAAACCCTTCATAACCATTAGCGCCCAAATTTTGTTTAAAGATTTTTTTATGTGGTAAATGTGTTCATTTTATCTCATTAGAAGGATAATAAATAATGAAAAAATCTACTATAGTTAATATAGGAATAATAGATTTTCATTTTTGATCCCCATTTAGGGATCCTGGGCACTTGATGTGAAATTTCAATGGTAATGTGAAAATTTTTGAAAGTAGTTGAATTTCATTTTGCATAACTTATAGATTAGCAACAACAGGAATAGGATAAAAAAAATTGCGAAATTTGATTTTTTACTAAGGAATTACTACAGATTACTTTTTGGGTTAATTTCTCTGCACGTGTTTTCACATTCACCAAGATGTAATCCAACATTGCATTTTATGCACTGTTTAATGGCATTCTTTTTACACACTGTACATTTTCTTTGCGTTCCGCCATCTCTTCTTTCTATCCTGTGTCCTATCGGAGAGAATCGTATGTTAGGAAACCGTTTGGACTAAATTTTGGGTCATCCTGAAGACTTTGGTCCAGATGAAGATTCAGTTTGCAAGTAGGCTTTTGTGATTGAACGCTTGAAATCAAGCAATGATACTTTGCTTCAATTAGATGCATTGTACAGAATCTATGCATTTACAGCAGCTATATCAAGGCAGTTTGATAAAAGGTGAAAATACCATTTTTTTTTTTTTTATCGCACTGCAATTCTGTATTTTTGAATAAAACAATCAAGGTGATCAACGCCTCCTATGTACTTGTTATAAGAAGCAATTACCTGGAGCTGAGGCACATTTATTTCCTTCTTGATTTCAGGCGACCACTTTTTGGTTGAAACAATCAGATCTATTTCCTGGTGACTAGTTCCCATTTTTACTAAGCTATTGTAATACCATTTGACAAACAAAACCTCTTCCTTGTGATCAAATTTATAATCATACGATCACCTAACATACTTTTATATTGTTTTGTCATCATTTAAAAGACATTTAACTGTACGATTTGCACGAGTCGTTCCTTTAACTTGAATGCCGATATCTCCCATCTCAGTGAGCAATTTATGTAAATTCCATGATCACTGGGATGTGGAAGATAGGTTACCAATCTTTTCACTACCGTTGTTTCAAGACCCTTCATTCTATCTTGTTTACAAATACCTTTAGCTCTTCATTGATATAATTCAATGCAGTAACAATACCCAGTTGTCCCAGAATACCTTACCCACTGTTTGAATCCAAATCTGATTGGCTTACCTCAAATAAATTGTTTTCAACTGTTTCTCCCATAATATCGAACAATCTACTCATCAATTGAAAGCTCAATGGAAAATATGCCAAACTGTTGGAATTTATCATTCCAGTAATTCATAACACGTCTTACTTTAAATGATCTGTCCTCAAGGTTGTTTTGAGCTTCTCAACTAGGTGCAGATAAAGTTTTATTTCAGTGAATCTATTACGGGACATAACATTTCTAATTACTGGTAAACACATATCTTCATCCAAGGCCCAGTACTGCCGCTCACAGGGCAGTCTGTGATGACCAGTAAAAAACAAAATCCCTATAAAATTTCATAAAGAGTTTGTGCTAAGAGTAAAGTCATGATTTTTTTGTTTTTTTGGGCGTAGCATATAATACTGACTGTTTGCAAATATCTAACAAAAGTTCTTCAGAAAAAATAGCTAAAACAGTTCCTACTGGCTTCTTACCTACAAGGATATCTTTAATATGATTTGCTCTTGTAGTAACTCCATACGTTGGTGCGCATAATTTCGTGAAGGAAGGCCTAGTTTGTTTCCATGTGTTATTTTTAAAGATATGCAGTTTGGGTGCATCAATTTCTGTCACATTTTCATGGTGAATCTGAATGGTTCCAACCATATCTGATTCAAATTAAGTTCGATCGGAGTTTTCATTATCTAATGCATCATCATCGAAGTCTTCTTCATTTGTTAGCTCACTGACAGGTGGTAGCATTTCAACTATATCAACAACGCTAACGTCATTACCAGGTAGATTTTCTTCCAGATATTCTCGGGCATGATTTGCTTGATAAAAATCCTTTACGGATATAAGAGGTGGATATATTATATTCTGAAAATAAAATAAACGGTACAAATAAATATATATATATATATATATATATATATATATATATATATATATATATATATATATATATGGAGAGGGGGTTATAGAGAGGAAGAAAGAGAAAGAACTGCACAAATAGGGAAGTTAAATATATGCTAGTTAACCCTATAACAAAATTTTATGTGATCCTTCAATGCCGACAATCCCCATTTGGGGATACACATTTAGATTGCTGTAAATAACATCTAAAAGATAATTTATGTTCAAACTCACTTCCTATTAGAGATGGAACTTAAAACATCACATAAATCAATTTGAATTAAAAAGTATCGAAAAATATCTAAAAAATTATAACTTGAAATCATGCTTGAATTGAATGTCGACTTACCTCGAAGATAGTAACAATGTTTACTATCTTCCCGCCACCAGGAGTATCAACATTACCACCACCTCCCTCTGCACAAACTTTAACGCCCTCGTTGTTCACC
This sequence comes from Ceratothoa steindachneri, assembly GCA_963969495.1. Taxonomy (NCBI): domain Eukaryota; kingdom Metazoa; phylum Arthropoda; class Malacostraca; order Isopoda; family Cymothoidae; genus Ceratothoa; species Ceratothoa steindachneri. Next base: position 94,629,775 of record OZ018318.1, on the reverse strand, counting down.
GATATACGCCCTTAACTGTGACCTTAATATACCTCTCACCTTTGCCTTACTGAATGAACTTGTCTCCCACCTCACGAAACCATTTCTTTTAACTGGAAACTTTAATGATCATAACCAGTACTAATACGATGTCATAAACAACAGCAAAGGACATTTTGTACTAGATGTCGGCTCACCCTAAGATCTACAAATCCTCGACGACGAAGCCCCTACCCATTATCATCTCCAAACATACTCTTTCACCCGCATAGATCTCTGTATGTGCTCAACTGACATCCCGCCCAATCACTTCTTCAGAGTATTTGATGATCTGTATGGAAGTGTTCATTATATTCAGCCCCTAGATCTACTCCCTCTTTCCCCGATCTCCCAAAGACCATATTTGGCCTACCAGAGAGCTGACCGGGAAGCTTTTGTAACGTTGTCCTCTTTCATAGCTGTGTCTGATAAAACAACAGACGGTATATCCCGCTTAAAAAAGTTTGTAGAGCTTTTTTCAGGTACGGACCACAAACATGTTACACTCTGCAACGTTCGACTTAAGACATCGGTCGCCTGATGGAACAAAGAATGTAGCACCACTAAGTGAGAACGAAATAGTCTCCATCGTACCTTTCGAAATAATCCTCGCACGTCTTCTTACATTAACTATAAAAGACAATTCGCCCTCGCCCGCTGGACCTTCCACCAGGCAAAGCATCATTTCTAGATTCAATACGCATCCTCCATCTAATCTCGTTCCCCTTTACACAAGGTCTGGTGAAGAGTACATAAAATCTGCGCCTCCTCACAACACCCGCACCTTACTATCCTCTGCTATAATGACAACCTCGTCAGTGCTCCCCAGGCCGTTGCACAGCTAATTGCAAACACGCTTAGCTTAATATCCCATGTATCCTTCCTTCCCGAATTAAACCGACTCAAAGCACTAATAGATCGCAAACATTAATGTTTTAAACGTACAGAAAACTTGCTACAACGAACCCTTCTCGATCAAAGAGCTCCAGGAGATACTTTCATCGTGTAAGAACTCCACCCATTCAGATGAATTAATATCATACTTCCTCAGTCAACACTCCCATGTAGATGCCCTTCAGTGCCTCAACAATTTTTAATGATATTTACCTCTCGGGAACTTTTCCCCAAGAATGGCGCCACGGCACTATCCTCCCTTTCCTCAAACCAGGAAAAGACCCTTCTAATCCAACAAATTACACGCCAATTGCCCTCACCTCGTCCGTAAGCGAACCACTCGAGGGCATTGTGGATGCCAGCCTGATGTGGTATCTTGGAGAACAGGAACTTCTCTCATCGTCCTAATTTGGGTTTCGCCCAAATTGCTCTACACTGGACCCTATGACTCTCCTTAACCATGATGTTTGCCCTGCTTTGTCTATAAAAAACTTCGTCACCGCAATCTTCATCAATTTAGAAAAGGCATATGATACCGTCTGGTGGCGCGCTTAATTCTACAACAACTCTACATTATAATTATTAAACTTTTCGCATTGTTTATACCTAACTTCTTAAAAGACCGTTCTTTCTGTGTCGGACTACTAGGCGCCCGCTCTTCGAAGCTCGTACAATATGACTGTCTTCACCAAGGAAGCGTCCTTAGCTCTACTCTTTTTAAAATTGCGATAAATTCTTTGTCAAAACATACAAGGGTTGGACAAAATAAATGAAACACGTGTTAAATTCAATGAATATTTATTTAATACGGAGTCGGTCATCTTTTTTGCATTCGGAAGAGTGTCAATGCGTCTTCAAATTGATTCATACAGCTTCCTGATTTCATTGAGAGAAATTTTGAGCCATTCTTCTTGCAATACTTGCTTCAGCTGTTTTAGAGACGACGGTGGGGGGTAAAGACTTCTAACTTGTCGCTGCAAGCCGCACCACAAATGTTCAATAATATAAAGATATGGAGATTGTGGGGGCTACTCCATATGTTGTAGCTCACTCCTATGCTCTTCCTATCAATAATTAACTACGTGAGCGGTGTGTATTAGGACAATGTCATCTTAGAAAAAGCACTCACCATCAGGCAATAATGTCTGGAGCATGGGATGGACTTAATCTTCCAAAATATTCAGATATTCGTTGTTGTTTATCCTACCATACAGGGCAATGATTGGACCAAAAGAATTCCAAGATATGGCTGCCAAAAGTATCACTGATCCGCCTCCGCCTGTAGGATAAAGGCAGGCAGGATTAAAAGCTTGCCCCTGGGCTGCTTCCACACATAAACTCTCAGTGGAGAAAAGAGAAAAACTGGACTCGTCGGAGAATTTTACTTGTTTCCATTTTTCTGTTAACCAGCCCTTGTGATATCTACACCACCAGTTCAGCCGCTTGTGAATATTTTGATGAGTAAGCAGAGGTTTCTTGATGGCGGATTTTCCATGATATCCGGCTTTATTGAGCTCACGGCGAATAGTTTTGGTCTAAACTGGGATAGCAAAATGTTGATTCAACTCTACACTCATTTTAGAGGCAGTTAGTTGTCCAGAGTTTTACGTCACAATGAGATGCAACATTCGTCAGTCTCTTTCAGCGAGCTTTGAGGTCCTGCCAGAATTAACTTCTTGCTGGACATTTTGGCCTGCTTTCTTAATTCTCTTATGGTCTTTCATATGGTAGTTCTCGAAGAAACAAGGAGTTTAGCTGTTCTGGTGACGCAAGCTTCTTTTTGTACCTTGTACTATTCTTGGTATCAATTAAAACATTCTGTAAGTCTCCTGTGTATATTTAAATCAATTCAAAATTTATTATTGTGTGTATATTTGCTTAAAAATATATCAGAATATACGAATTTCCGGCATTTGCTAAATGTATCTCAAAAATTTGATCTGGTTACATAAAATGAGCATGATTTTTGGATTCAGCTCGAAAAACTGTACTAAAATCAGATATTATATGTTATATCTTGTCAAGAGTGCAGAGCAGTGTAATTTTCATTTAAAACATAATTGTGATTGCGGAAGCAATTAAAAGAAAATTCAAATTTAGGGTCTCAGCCAAAAGAAAAAAGTGATAGACTGGTAGACCGTCATCGATTCATTCTGATGCTTACCTCAGCTGGGTGATTTTCAAATTTGTCCCGGAAAAATTGGGTCAAAGCACCTTAAATGTTTTTTCTTTACTTGTCTCAGAACTCAAGCAAGGCGAAGACTTTTAGCAATTTTATAAATTAAACGTGTTAAAATAACTATCAGAAGGAAAACGTTAGAATAATATCTTATATTTGAAAAGAGCACACCGGCTTCAATAAAGTTTCTGAGTATAAAATATAGTCGTCTTTTAGAAATCTTAATAAGGCGCTGAATTTGGTGAAGAAAAAAGTTGGAAAGGTATAAGCGGAGAAATAAGGAGACATAAGGAGACATATACCTGGATCACAACGAGAATATATAATATACAAACGGCTTCCTTTATGTCTTTGCCCTCTTTTCCTAAGGAAATCAAAAACGAAGACTGAATAACAATATCATGGATTCATAAAAATGGGGCACTTAGCTCATCCGTAAAGATGCATCCATTCTGATAGAACTAGAAAATCAAGATTTTTTTATAGAGAACTCGGAGTTGTGTTTGTTAGGCTACTAGATTATGCAACAACTAACATAGCCTTATGACAGAGTGAATAAGATGTGGATAAGTTACTAATAGAGAATTCGGGACAAATTAGATCCATCGCCACAAATTAAGGCACACAAGGCTGTCTAATGATGGCAGATTGAACTGTGGATCGGTGAACAAAATACATTAAAGATTAAGAATGAGATAGAATTAGGATAAAATTGCGGCAAAGTTAAATAATTGTTAAGTTCACAAACAAAAATACTACCTACATTGAGAGCCTACTTTTTGATGATAGGGAGATGCTACTCGCTCTGCGCCGTGCACAGTTCATTACTCGCCTTTAGCCGCGAGCCCGGCACCTCCCTCAGTCGTTATCTGCTCTCACTGCATTCGCAGCTAATTTTGACGGTGCCCATGCCGCCAAGAGATGCTAGTCATACCCTAAGCCCTTCAGCTTTAGTTCAGGGCCAGGAAACTGGTTTTGCCTAGGACGCCACCATGTACGTTAACACCTTTGACATTTGTAGCAACGGCTTTCCTGCTAAAGCTTGTACAATGCCAGGAGTATTGCGTTTGGACTTTTTAGAGCACACTTTGTGTTACAATGGAATCGTGCCAGTATATACGGATGTCTCCAAGTCTCAAGAATGGGTTGGTTTCTGAGCCCTACCACCTTTGTTTGAAGTTATCAGAGCTCTGCTAGGCACTGCGTCTGTGTTTTCACGGCCAAGCTGGTTAAAATACTCAGATCCGTACGGAGATTACGTGACGTGCCAGATTCGGAGACCGGATTGCTATTTATAGTGACTCACAAAGTGCCCTGAGCGCCCTCGGAGCAATGGAATGTCTGTAGCTCCTGGTTCGCGATATCCGGATGTCATAGTTTTGGCGAGACGGACGGATGTCAAGATTATCTTCTCTTGGGTTTATGGATATGTAGGAATTACGGGCAATGAGTGAGCCAATGAGGGCGCCAAAGAGTCTGCGAGGACTAGGCGACTAGTCCAGCGTTTTGCTCTTCCTCACACCTATGTAATGGCATGAATACGGAAAGCTTTCCGGACTGCTTGGCAAAGACGGTCGAAGGGAACCTAAAGTTGCGTGACATTGCGCCGCGACTGTTTCCAGGGATCTTCCTCAAATGCCTCGTAAGATTTAGGTTGCTTTCTGTCGTCTCTGAATTAGACACACTCGTGGGAAGCACCACCATTTAATTGAGCGCTCGTCTGCACCTTATTGTGATGACAGCGTTGTCCCGTAGACTGTTTGGCACATTCCCGTCGAATGTCCCAGTCTACTTGATCTTGGAGCACGTTACCTGTCCGGTGCCGTGGTGAGCGGGGTCACTACTTCTTGTCCATTGTACTCGGTACTGGTTCCTTTACACTGAAAGGTCAACTTTTTGACTTTATGGAGGAAGCTGGCTTCTTTCACCTTATCTAACTGTTTTGTTGTTTTTTTTTGTAGGTCGCACGTTCCTGCACTGTGGTTTCCGCTCGACGTCCGAGCGTGCTTGCTACCCTTTTCATTTTTCCTTTTTCATTGTTATTGTTTGTTTTTTCTTGTTGATTTTTCCATATTTTTATTTTAATTTAGCCTAGTACTAGGCTGGCCTGAGTACTGCAACTTATTTGCCAAGTAGGCAGTCGCCAGATGGGCTCTCGAAAAAATATTTAAAAAATCCCCCGTTCTCCCCTACTTAGCTTCCCCCTCGTCTGCCACTGCTGGTAGACGAGACAAGGTCACTCAATTGACCTTGACCGCACACCCCATCTTAATATATACATATATATATATATATATATATATACTGATCATTCTACGACAAGTAAGGGATTAAACCTGCATCTGGAAGATAATGTTTCAATACTACAAGACCCGAATTGGTTTTGAAAACGAAGGAGAGAAACGAGATAGCATCAGCCATCCTTGTTGACACACTAGCAAAAGCAAAGCACGAGAGAAACAATACTGACCTAAGGTTAAGAAAGGGTCAAAAGGCTTTCGACACATCTTGAAGAATAAGACGTAACTCCTAAAAAATGCTGGAACTTCCTCCTCTTCTTACCAATTGTTTGTGTGACTATGTATATCAGAACTGCATCACATATATATATTTTGAGTGATTCATAGGACTGATTTTGAAATTCTACAACGAATTTCACAAGGGAACCGCTGATTCCTACTATGTACAGAATTTCACTTGACACATTCCAAACCAGCTCTCTGATTTAACAAGATATGGACAATTCGTTGATGATGTCACAATAATCTCCAACAGCACAGACAGGCGCACACCCAATATAGAGCGAATAACAACAGCGGAAATAGAAAATATTAGTAATTGTGAACGAATGTAGACAAATGTTTAATAATAGTTAATACCTTACCTTAGCGACGTGCCACATTCACCTGGCCTTAGGCAACCTAAAAAAGGTACCTGACTATTTCTTCTTAGCTGTAACAGTTCTGCAGGCTTAAGATGTCCCTCTGCCACTTTCGTCACACCGTCCATAAATTTCTCTATCTGTCGTCCTTTGCTCTTCCTCCCTCCATCAGGTTGGTAAACACCACGGCCTCCATCTCATTCATCCTCATCACATAACTAAAAAATCTCATTGTCGTTTTCTTATTGTTGTCATTTCCTTCTTCACTCCCATCTGCCTTAGCACGCCCACGTTAGTTCATCTTGCTTCTATGATATCTTTAGCATTCTCCTCTATATCCACATTTCAGCTGCTTCCAACTATTCTTGCATCGTTCTGCTCACCGTGCAATTCTCATATCCATACAACAATGTTGAACACGCAAATCTTTTCTGCCGGCTTTCAAATTCCTGGAGAAAACTTTCTATTTGTCATATATGCCTGTATTCTTGTTAATGCACTCTTTGCAATGCCAATTTTCGTTCTAATTTCTTTTTCATATCTGCAGTCTTTTCTTATCAAACTCCCTAGATACCAAAATATTTTTCCCTGCTCTCTTCTTCTTCTACATATAGTCAGTTATAAAACCTCAAGAGTGCTAGAAGATACTGAGGTATATCGCTATTACAAAGAAGGAACCGTCCCTGTGATGAGAATTGCGAGCTAGGCTTTTTTTGCAAGGACGTAAGGGAAAGAGATAACAAGCGCAAGACTAACATAGTTAAAATAATGAAATTCAGAGGCCGGAAAGGGAACAATATAATCAAGATAGGTATAAAGCCCTTTGCAAATTAACTATTTTAAGTAGATATAACGCTTAACACACTGCACAAGACTAACACAAGGATATTTTAAGAGTGCAGGACACTGTTGCCTTAATAGGAACTAATACTAGAAGCATAAAGAGACGAATAAAAAGATATCTACATCGGCAAATATGCCTTGAGACGGGAGACATCGAATTACAAAAGATGGCGTGCAAGATATGGAATAGAATTGAGATAATGCTCAGCATAGAAGAAAAAGGTACACAAGTAACATAAATAACTGCAAGACAGACAATAAAGAACAATATGAATATTGGAATAATAATAGAGGCGCTAGAGCCATCAACTACAGAAACTCAACTCATTCCATGCCGTAACTTTACCTAATAACCACTAAAATTAGGTTCAACTAGTTTTTCGATGCCTCAGCAATAAAAATATCTGGATTTTGACTCGAAGAATTCGTCTAACCAGGTTCTTAATTCGCATCAGTATTAAACGAAAGGCCGCGCAAATTGTTGGAGAGCGATCAGAACAGATGGAAATCCGATGAAGCCAAGTCTTGCAAATATGGAAGATGCGGCAGGATTTCCCAATTAAGCGTTTGGATGGCGTCTTTTGTCATATTGGCAATGTGAAAACTAGAATGTGGTGTTGCAGAAGGACTCCATAACGTCGATGAGGTTGCTTTGCAAGAATAGCTTCGGCGAGTCGAGACATTTGTTGAACGTAGACTTCTGCATTGACAATCTCGTTGTTCGCAAGGAGCTCATAAAAAATGATGCCTTTACAATCCCACCACACACACAGCATCGTCTTTCGTGGATGAAGTCCTTGCTTTAATCTCGGAAGTGTTTTTTTATTGGGGCCAAGCCATTGTTTTCGATGGTTCATGTTGACATAAACACACCACTTTTCGTCGCCAGTGAAGAAATCTGTTCTAATATCCACGAGTATCCTTGTGAGTAGCAAGCAAACCTGCAGCAATCGTAAAGTGTTGAAGTTTGCTGCTTTCGCTCAAAGCGTGCGGAACCCATGCACCGAGTTTTTTAACTTTCTTTATCGAATGAAGGTGATTCACTACAGTTTTCTGATCACACGCCAATTGTACAGCCAATTCTCTAGTCAATTGACGAGAATTTTCATGAAAAAGGTCGTTCAATCGATCTTCATCTAACTTAATGGGGCGACCAGAACGTTCTTCGTCATTAAGATTAAAATGACTGTTTTTGAATCGGGAAAACCACCATTGAGCTGTCATTTGTGATAAAACATTTTCTCCGTACACAGCGCAAATATCGTGACGAGCTTTGGCTGTGTTTGCATTGTTCTCGTCTCGAATGAGAATAAATAACAACGAGTGTCGAAAAATGCGCCTTTCTTTCAACTCGACATTCAATTTTGAGGCTACAGAACAAAAATTAAATTAACACAACTTTTAAATAAACCGCAATGACTTACTGGTATTATTCAACTTCGAGACGTAGCATAAGCAAAAGCCTACTAGTCTACGCTGTGAAGAGACGAAGCCTAACCTTTGCAAATTTTGCTCTCATTATTTATTATTGTTACTTAATATATGCACAAATCACATCAACAAAACTTATATCAACCCAACATTAAAAAAGGAACATTAAAAAAAACGCAACATTAAAAAATACGCAACATTAAAAAAAACGCAAGAACTTTTTCCTCAGCCCGATAACATTCTCTTGCGATACCTTTCTAATTCCTGGGTTATCATTGGTTATTAATGGTTAATTCCCTGATGCCTTAAGATTTCTCTCCTGCGGAGTTTATGAATTTTAGACGTTACTTCTTAGATTGAATTTTGTAAATATATTTGTTCACAGATACCTTTCAAAGAAATAATTAATCACTGGAGACGGAAAGCAAGATGGCAAGAATTATATTACTGATGCTAACATAGTTTTTTCTTCTCGTAACGTGATGACCTTAGAAATAGGAACGACGAAGCAAGCTACTCTCAAGTTTCCTTTTTCACACAAGATAATTTTACGTTTATAACTAGAAAATTTTAAATATCTGAGCTTTTACTTTTATTATAAAAGTTATATGACAGAATGGGATTTACGAACATTTCGAAATTTATACTTATGATTTAAAATTATTTGATAATTGAAGAATCTGATCCAAATCTTCATCCTTTCGTCACTAAACTCAACTAAACAAGAAATAAAAGACAATTAATAGGATAATAAAGTGCAAACCTTTCAAATCAGTTGTAAATTGTAAGTTCGTGATATTGAGTAAGAAAGGTACAGCTCCGCCCCAGCAGTAGATTTCAGGGTTTGCACTTATATTCTCCACGTTATTTCCCCCTCTTACTATTCCTCTTTAATTCAATCTTTTACCTTATTCTCTCGAAATTTACTTCTTTTTTAAATATCTCTAATTGGACTTCCTCTTTTGTTTAGTCACGTTTCAATTCCTTCTCATCACCGATCAAACATGATAAAGATGGATTGATAGATCATTGGCTGAACTTTATCTATAAAGTACTCGTAGCAGCTATATTAATTCTGACGCTTAAGTTCAAACAAGTGTTTAAACCAACTAATGGTAGGTAATACATGATAAATTACACATAAAATAAGCAGAGCTATAAGTTATTCATGTACATTGTACAGGGTAGGAAGGATGAAACTGAAAGCTGCGTGCAAAGGAGCATTTAATTTCATAAATATGCTGGTCAAAATGATCTGTACAGCAACACAACAGACGTAGATGATAAGGTAAAATGATATAAGTTAATTAACAACTACTTTTCGGTTGATACAATATATTAGCTCTAGGTATGTATAAGTTTACTATCAATTACACACTGAGATCTTGTGCCACACAAGTGCATTAACCGAACGCATTCTTCTGGTGTTAAATTTTTCCCTTCCTCTTGTAATATTTCTCAAAGTTCATCGATGGCACTAGGGTTTCTCTCATTAGAAATCTCTGCAAGAGTCTTTTACAAAAAAATTCTTGACCAACTTCGCCGTCTAGCAAGTTGCATTATCCTTCAGAAAAAGGGCAAGTGTGGCTAAATATGCTTTCATAAGGAGCACAGCATTGGATTACAGAAGTTCTTTTTACAATTAAACATTCACTTCCCTGCAAGCGGACATGTAAGCCATTACCTTTCTCAAAGTTTATGTTCCACAACATAACGCTTCCTCGACCAAACTTGACGCTACGCTTTACAGGAAATTCTCAGATAATCTTTCGTCAGGTTTAATCCCTTCAATTATGGATCTGATGGAGATTTGATCCTCTTGACGTAGCTTAACAATTATCTCCTGGGATATAGATTCATTCAGTAGGTCCCCGAGGCATGTTTTCTGCTCGGAACTTGACAAGGTAATGACTTAAGGTACTAAGAATTCATGCAACTATGTTACTACCCTATATTAGTTAGTTGTCTCAAAAATAGAAGTAATTTAATTACGCTGACCGGATCATCTTGACCACCATATTTTGGGTTTAAAAATAGTCTCCTGCATGTTACTTACAGCAGTTTCGTTCATCCTCACATGTAGAATTTACAAGAACAACTTATAGCCCTGTTTAGTTTATATCTCTAATTTATCATTCATTTCTTACTCTAAGTTTTTCACTGGAAACCTTAGTGTCCGCATCATTATGGCCGTTACTGTATTTGGCAGTAAATTTAACATTAAAACTCGTATAAAAATTTATCTGTTGCTCTAAATGTAAAGAGGAAACACAAAAGTAATCTATGTCTCTAAATTTAAATGAAGAATAAAGAAAGTTGGATCGCATAAAGATAAGAAACTGCAAGCTTTGTGGAGTGAAATAACTGTTTAGGTTTTGTGTCGTGAGCAGGGCGGGTAGCTTTTATGTTAGCTGATCTTAGGTAATAGAAAAAAACAATCATACTTATCTAACAACCTCAAACCGTTAACAAAAGTGTTTCTCAGGAACAAAGCATTCACTTCCTTATTGTCTACTAAATACATAAATTCTCTCAACCAAACCAAACCTCAAAAAACAAAATCAAACTCCTTATAATTTAATCAAACCCTTGAACTAAAACTACATGACCTAAACTACTAAACACAGCAACATTCATTATCATTATTGAACAATAAATCAAATAACCTGAACTAACATAGGATCCCATGTTACAGCTCTTTTGACATTTAATAAAACCAAACAAACTAAACGACTTTACCCCACTTAAGAAACTGAAGATACCTCAGGTGAGACAAATTGCAGGAAATTATCTTCAGGTGACAAAAAGGTTTACTGGATTATACCTTAAAGAAAAAGTTTCGGTATGGTTTATATTCCTCTCACCTGGAAGGGTAACTATCTATTTCGTTTTAACGCCTTTAAAAAAGAAATGGGTCAAAGAGAGAAAAAAAGGAAAAAACTGAAGAAATTGAACAAAGGTAATAGTAGACAAAAATGCTAAAGAAAATAGCAAAGATTATCAATCCTATTGCATGTAGAGCAGAATAAGGTCGAAGGGGGACCACGTGCCCTTTTGTACCCAGGTAGTCCCGAGAGCACCGCATAGCGCTTTAAAAGCACGGCCGATCTAGGGCGAGGGTGCAGCCCACGCCGTTTATAACACCCAAGCTGTATTTGCTTAGGGACCGATTTCATCGTCTACCATGGCAGCCTTTCAGCCAAAATTTCTGCATTTTCATCATAGATCGAAGTTCGTCGAACATTCTACGCCAACGTTATATCAATTCCCCCCACCCCCGAAGGAGTCACAGAATTTTCCCAAAAATCGCACATGTGTGTGGAGGCGGCAGCCAAGCCATCTAAAGCCACCTTGCCGAGCATCTATATAATCCTCGAGTCGTTTTAGTAAAGAGCACTAATAGAAATCCCGCCTACCACCGTGAAACAGCTGAAGGCCCCCTCCCCCATCCTCCGCGAACGAAAACAACGACAATTTCGATTCGAGGACAAAGGCTAAATCGACATCCGTGAACTCTATTATAGTCAATCGGCATGTATTTGACGAGGATTTTCATCTCCGAAAGCCATCTACTTGTGCTTTCTCATCTGAAGCGTGAGGTTACTTGACTTTTCCCATCGCCATCATCATATCCCGACCAGCCCTTCCTTTCAACAAGCACGTAAGCAATTGCAACCGTTGCCGCCCGCAGATTGTTCTACAGTCTGGCTTACCCAATAGATCCATTTTTTGTGTGCGCGCTCGGTTTAAAATCTCCCTTTTAATCACCGACCTGAACCCAAGCACGTTACTCCCTTGATTTACCCACCCGTATCTCCCTTTAAATGCAACATCTGTGTATATTCAAATAATATTTTTGTTGCTAGTAAAGATATATTTTTATCATTTCCGTTTTTTGCAACCACAACGTGTACCAGCTATCTGTTAATCATTGGCCAACTTGCACTAACTTTTTTCAACCAACTTCGGCCCAAACCCCCAAAGTAGCTACGTATATATATATATATATATATATATATATATATATATATATATATATATATATATATATATATATATATATATGTTTCCCCAATCGTTAATTTTTAACTCTCAACATAATAATCCAGAAATTATTAATTACCTGTAAATTTACCGCTATCCACCTCCTTAATTAACATTAAATACTTTTCATAAATTCGTCAGTTTGATTATCTTTTTGGCTCTAAACTTAAATTATTTTCCACAAATTGTATTTCCAGTACCCGAAGATGGGTGAAAAGTTCACCCGAAGCGTTGTAACAAGAAAATTAAATGAATTTTCCTTTATACGTCCTTTCGTTTATCCTTTATATATATATATATATATATATATATATATATATATATATATATATATATATATATATATATATATATATATATATATATATATATATATATATATATAGTCTGGCCATTCTACGACATATACATTTATACATACATTTCTCTATTATAAAATCTAGTGATCAAGTGTGTGTCAGGGTCTTTAAAAGGTCTTAGGGAGATATTTAAAGGCAACCATTTAACTTTATTCTAATTTTCAAAGCTGAGTACCGTTTGAGTTGCAAATACAAAACAAAACAGGAAACAACCCTGCCATATTTATTTATCGCTTAGTGTTCATATGTGTGTTTGGACCCAGAACCTTATTAGAAAAATTTTGCTAGGAGAGAGAGCTTGTCTCACGGTCGCTTTAATCCCCGAAGAATTAATAGAGTCTGAGCCCTTCTCATCCCACGAAGACTCCATTATTATTTGTTTTTTGTTTAATCTTGTATTACATTAGTGTGAGTAGTTGGATAGCAAAACTTCCGCGTTTAAACAAGCATATTCCTCCATCTGTCAGTAATGTGCGACTCAAGCCTTCTCCGTCCCGTTCCGACGGTTCATTAAAACCATTCTTTCTTTCGAGAGATTTAAGCTCCAAGGATAATCCCTCGGTTTAAGTGGCTAAGACCTTGTCCCTATGTACAGGAAGAAGAGAGAAAAGAGAGAGAGCTGAACAAAAAGAGATTAGAAAATTAGATGAACAAGAAGAGATTAGAGAGAGAGGTGAGCAAAAAGATTAAGAGAGAGCAAAGACCGTAGAGAATTTGTAAATATAAGGTAGAATTAAATCGTGATCGGCTAGAAGCCCGTTCAATAAATTCCCGTACAGAAGCTTCTCAATCCTCCTTCATTAAATTGACCACGTTCAAAGAAGGAGAGAACTTCGGATCTTTTCTCCCAAACATTGAGAAAACTTTTGAAGTTAATCATTGAAACATCGAGACGGACGGTGTCACTAAGTTTCTTCCCCTCTTTAAGTCCAAGCTCTGAGGCCTATGTGTATCCCTTTCCTCGGAAACTACGGTGTTTTACATACTTTCAATTCTGAACTTCTCGCGGCGTATAATATGGCGCGTGACTTCTACTGCGCCAAATTTTGCCACACCCACATCCAACCAAATTTTACCTTACGTCATTTTTGATATAATCTTTGCTGTAATTTCAATTTTTGGTTAGACCTATCGAAAGTCATCCACGATTATGAGTTCCTGGTAGATTTTGTTTTAAGGGATCAGTTGCTGGCATCGCTACCACTAGAGATCCGCTCCTTTGTGAAGAATCGTCTGTACAACTCCTTCAAAGAGTGCTTAGAAGAAGAGAATATCTATGCGGCTAGTCACAACCTATACTCGAAAGAAAATAAAAAAGCCTCCCCCTTTATCTCCCCCAAATAAAATGAATAACTCGCGGTTCCCTCCTAAGAACTCCACAAAATTCGCCAATCTTACGGGCTTCTTTAAGCCAAGAAGTTTCCATCAATCAGAACACCGTGATGTCAAGCCCCTCTTCTCTATTCCCCCGGCGTTAACCTTTCCCCGTAGGCCAACCTTTGTTTTTTGTGCGGTGTTTAAAGCCACATGCGCCCAAATTGCCCACAAAATTCCTAACTCCGTGTTAATCCCATTCACCAAGTCCAGCAGGTGAATGCTGCTCCCGCTCCCCCTCCATCGCAACCAGAAACCACAGTTTCATTCTCGTCCCCCAGTGCCCAGGGCACCACGTTAATTTTCTCTTCGAGAAGAGTTCTCCAGGAAGTTTAAAATTTGAAAACAGAAGCGTTAATGGGTGCTGATTCTCCACCCTCATCCGCTATACTGAATGTACCTGTATCATGGTACAAAATGAACTTCTCTCCCCGGTATACCCTGACCACGAAAGGTTTGCGGTATTCCATGACTACCAGCTCCGCGTAAACAGATTCCCCCTTGTAAACCGTTAGCTTGAGTGCCTGTACTTTTCAGGATGTGCTGAAGTCGTGTCAGCCCCTATCAAATTCTGTTCTGTTTTGGTAGGAGAGTTCCCCCAAGTTTCATCTAACCCTCTGCCTCAGCCTGTTCACGAGAGCCCAGGCAAAGAATCAATCCCAGACGCCCCCTGCCCTTGAAGCTCCCTTAGATTCAGATTTCAGCGAAATTATGAGCGAAGAATTCGCTCAAAGACAGAAGGAGTGCCCAAATCTCCTTCCCTTGTGGAAAAAAAAAATCTCGGACCCTCAAGCAGGATTCGGTGAGTGGGAACAAGTCAGTCTCTTAAATCGTGAAAGAAGGCTTATTATATCCCGCTTGCTTGGATAGCGTGATCAACGAGACTTACGCCCTCTGTGTTTCCCGTGTTCATGTCCCCCTGGTCCGGAAAATTGCCCACGATAGTGTGTTTTCTGGTCACTTTAGCCACACTAAGACTGCTCAGAGGATTTTCCGGTATTTCTACTGGCCTGGTGCTGCAGTTGACATTTCTGAATACTGCCAATCCTGTGACATCAGCCAGAAAACAACCACAAAAGGGCGTGTTAAACAAGCCCCTTTTCAGAAGGAACCAATCATATCAGAACTCTTTTCTCGGGTGGCCATAGACCTTGCCGTTCCCATTCGTCCCCCTTAGAGCGAAAGGCATAGTTATGTCCTTACTCTTGTGGACTGTGATACGCGTTTTCCCGAAGCCGTAACTTTCAAGAGAATAGACAGTGTTACTTGTGCCGAACCCTTAATTTCCATTTCCTCAAGGGTAGGCATACCGAAGGAAGTATTGTCCGACTAAGGGAGGCAATTTACTTCTGAATTGTTATAATATATCGGGAAACTGTTGATGGTAAAACCATTCTTTTCTACCCCTTTCACCCCTGCAAAAATGTAACCTTGAAGTCACTATTAAAGAACCTGTGTGTTAAACAGCCCCGTGAGTGGTATCGCTTCTTACCCATGACACTATTTGCATACAGGTAGATTCCACATCGTACGCTTGGATTTGTTCCTTTCGAATTAATCTATTAACGTAACTTGCGAGTTCCCATTAGCATGCTTAGAGAGTTATTCTCTAACAACAAGTTAGACAGGAAAATTCAACCTTGCAACGCGTATGTATTGGATAGTCGACGAAGATTAGAAAAGTGTGCCGAGATTGCATACCAAAATGCCGACCTTAACTTAGAAAAGTGCCGGACCTACTTCGATCTCAAATCGAAGGACAAGAAGTTTAAGCCCGGTGATCACGGTCTATTGCTACTTCCTACGGAGAGCAACAAACTTCTGCCCAATGGAAAGGCGCAATCCCAATTTTCGAAGCGCGAGGAGAGGTGGATAATTTAATTAAGATCTCCACAGGAAAGAAGCTGTTCGACGTTAATATGTTAAAAAAATATAACCGCCCCGCGTATTTCACAACATTGTTTCCAGCGACGAAGAAATTTCTTTGAAGGCTGACTACACGATGGATGCCCTGAACCTTGTACAGGCCGTGTGCGTCGAACAGGATATGGATTACTCACTACCCGCCTTGCCTGTCTCCATTAATTCACCCTCCGGCAGCTTAGATATCAATAAGCGGTTATCTCCCGACCAAATAAGCTAGTTGCAGCTTATCTTAACCAAGTTTGAGGACGTCATTTCTGAGAATCCTGTGTGTGCTATTAACTCCGAGTGTGATATAAACCTAGCTACCCATAAACCAGTTGGTTCAAAACCTTACCCCTTTCCAATTCATCTGAGAAATGCCTTCAACGCCGAGGTTAACAATCCGCTCAACCTCAATATCATTGAAACCTCCACGTCAAGTTATTGTTCCCCATTAGTTATGGTACGAAAACCAGATAACTCTTAACGCATGTGTGTAGATTTTCTCAATTTAAATTCCGTGTCCGTTTTCGATGCGGAACCGATTCCTTTAATTGACCAAAACCTTCACTTGTTCGGAAAAGCCAAATTTATATGCGAGCTCGACCTATGTAAAGCGTATTACCAGATTCCATTGAGAAAAGGCGTAGGGAGATACACCGCCTTCTCCACCAACAAAGGCCTTATGCAATTCCGCTGACTTCCTTTCGGGTTAATGACGGCCTGCAGCAATTATATTTGGATAATGAGCAGAGATTTGGACGGATGGGATGATATCACCTTTTATTTTAAAAAAAAATTCACGTTGGCACTTGTGACTGGGACCAACACTTGGCCTCCCTTCAATCGCTCTCAAGCAGTTTGCGAGAGCATTGCCTTACAATAGGTCCCGGTAAGTGCCACCTCGCTTATGATTCGATCCAATATTTGAGTTTACACGTTGGAAACGACAAACTTTAGCCCCAATAAGACAATGTTCGGACTATAGTTGAGATGCTCCTCCCGTGTACAAAAAAACAGCTCCGTTCTTTCATGGGGTCTGGCTCATTTTATGTGAAGTTGGTCCACAACTTTGCATCTTTGGACGCCCCGTGGTGTGAACTCCGTAAAAAGAAGTCCCCAGACCGCATCATATGGAATTCGAGGGCTACTGCTCATTTCCATGAACTAAAGGGTAAATTGGCATCTACCCAGTCCTCAAGTTGCGTGTCCCCAGTAGGCCCTTCGGGATCCGAACGGATGCGATAACGAGAGCATCTGTTATGTCCTTCTTCAGTACGGAGATGGTGGTGAGAGTCACACTGTGGCATACTCGAGTCGCAAATTGCTCCCAAGTAAGAGGAATTACGAGGGGCGGTCAATAAGTTTTGCGAATCGGTAGGGCAAAATAGAGGAAGGGGGATGGCTGTTTGTGGGGGTGTTAGGACAAGTTATGACAAGTCAGGACCTGCAGCCGCACGCTCCTGCCTCGTCTATTTAAGAAAGAGTAGCTCTTTGCAGATCGTCAGTCACAAATTTTTACACAATGGAGAAGGTTGAGCACCGTGCAGTGATCAAATTTTTGAACAAGGAAGGCAAGAATGCAAAAGAGATCCATGAACGCATGGTTGCAGTATACACCGACACCGCCCCTTCCTATGCAACCATTTTTCGCTGAAATGGGGAGTTTCACCATGGTCGTGAGTCCCTTGAAGATGACCCCCGTCCAGAACGCTAGTCAGAAGTGACCAACGAGGACAATGTGGCCCGTGTGGAGAGAATGATCCTCGAAAATCGACGGGTGAAGGTCGAAGAAATCAAGCGAGAACTTGGAATATCACATGAAAGTGTTATCAACATCATCCACAACAATTTCGCCATGGCCAAGGTCTGTGCCATTTGGGTCCCTAAAAACCTTACGTCCCATGATCGACTTCAACGTCGTCAAAGCCAACAAGGCCAGAGTTGTACTATCGGCCCTGCGCGAGTGCGGATTCGAGGAACTCAACCATCCCCCCTACAGTCCAGATCTGGCCCCTAGCGACTACTTTTTCTTCTGCCAGCTCAAGGCTGCAGTGCGTAGACGCCGGTTTGAGGATGATGATGTAGATGTCCAGCTTGCCGTCCAATAGTGGATTAAACAGCAGTCGGACGATTTCTGGTTTTCGCTAATTCGAAGCCTTAGGGAAAAGTGGCGCAAGTGCATTGAAGTCGAGGGTAGTTATATTGAAAAATAATATAACACTGTTCCTCATATCTCGTTTCCTTATATACGAATTGCAGAACTTATTGACCACTCCTCGTATGCAGTTATAGAAAAGGAAGCTTTAGGTATTATTTGGAGTGTGGAGAATTTCAAAATGTACTTGCTAGGCCGATAATTCTGTATAGAATCCAAACACTGCCCACTGGTATACTTCCGTAATATTTAACATAATAATGGCCGAGTAATGAGATGGAGCTTATTATTGCAGGATTTCCAGTATAGGATGATGTATATAAGGGTAGGAAAATTGTATCGCCGATATCCTCAGCCGTAATCCATTGGGTGACGATCCCAGATAAATTTTAATTGTAATTGCTGATAGCCATTTGTTCATCTTGTAATTAGTATAACCGCCAGCTATAGATGAGCTAAAGAACAATTATTTCTGTTTATGTATTTATTTTTCTCGGTGTGTACGTCTAGGACGCACATCGCCCTGTATATATAAAATTAGTATTCAGAATCCTGGTCCAGCAGCCCTATATGTCTATATGTACCACCGTAATCCTTCTCTCATTTATGTAAAATGTATCATTGAATATACATTTCATTCTTTTTTCTTTTACTTTGTATAGCTTAGTGTATAAATATTATGGTCGGCAATAATTAATTCCCTTTTATGTTCATATGTAAACACAGTCGGGTAGAATTAGCTTGTACCCCTGCTCGACGTCAGGTCAAGATTTTTTCTTTATCCCGCTTACCCCTTGACAACTCGCGTGAAAGTCTCCGCTTCCACAAGTCAATCGTCTTATGGGATGTCACTTTTCTCCTCTAACATAGAAAGGCCAATCTTTTGGATGAGCGGGGTGGAGCAGAATAAGGTCAAAGGGCGATCACAGCATGGAGCTTTGAAAGCATGGATAAATCACGGCGAGGGTGCGGCCCACGCCGTTTATCACACCCCAGCTGTATTTGCTTAGGGACCGATTTCATCATCTCCCATGGCCTTTTTTCGTCATAGATCGAAGTTCGTCGAACATTCTAAGCCAAAGCTATATCTCAATCCCCTCCCCCCCTCCCGAAAGATTCACCGACTTTTCTGCAAAATCTCACGGGTGTGTAGGCTGCAGCCAAGCCATCTAATGCCATCTCGCCGAGAGTGTATATAATCCTTCGACTCCATTTAGTAAAGATCACTACTAGACTTTTCCCCTTAAACCACGAACGAGCTGAAGTATCCTCGCACCTCAACCACCCGCGATTGGAGACAACGACGATTTCGATTCGAGGACGAATGCTAAGCGACATCAGTGAACTCTGGCATAGTCAATCGGCGAGTATCTGACAAAAATTCCCATCTTTGAAGGCCATCTACTTGTGCTCCCGGATCTGGAGCGTGAGTTAATTCGACTTCCCAAATCGCAGTCATCGTATCCCGAATGGCAATTCCTTGCAAGGAGCACGTAAGCAATTGTAACCGTTGCCGCCCGAAGATTGCTCTACGGTCTGGCTTACCCAATATATCCATTTTTTGTGTGCGTGCCCAGTTTAAAAGCCCCCTTTTAGTCACCGACCTGAACCCGACAACGTTAATCCCTTAATTAACCCACCTGTATCTCGCGTAGACATTTAACTCCGTCTGTGCGACCATTTCTTTAAACCCAATATCTGTGTATATTTAAATATTACTTTGTTGCTAGTAAAGATATATGTAGTTTTGTCGTTGTATTTCTTTGGCAACCCCAACGTGTACCAGCTACTTGTTAATCATTGGATAACTTGCACTCTGAAATATTTGATTTAAAAAGGTCCCCGCAAGTTAATAATTAACCATCCCCACTGAACTCATAACTAGTTCCCATTCACTAACGGTCTTCAACCAACTTTGGCCCAAAGCCCTCAAAGTATCTACGCATATAGAGTCTGGCCATTCCATGACACCATGGAACTTGACAATGAAATTTTAATCTAAGAAACCAGTTTGGATAAAGAACACAGGTACTCTAAATTTATAATTTGGATCTCATTATAAGTCTCTTTTGTCAATTAATAAGTTTCAACGAGAGTCAACTTGAATTTAGATTATGAAGTTTAATTACTTTATGAAACTTTATATTAATGTAAGTTCTTATTTTGTTGTGGTTGAAAATAGCCTGTAAACCTATGAAACTGACTACAAACCACATTACTGTAAAATGCAGCATCTGATGTCTAATTCGTACTCGTCGCATTCCAAATTGCAAGAGTAACTCCTGAGCAAAGCAGCTTTATTATCCATTGTTGAGAGCGTTTTTCTTTCCGTCTCTGTGAAAGTGCACCATCACCGAGAGTTAGCCAGAGTTTCTATTCTCTTTCTGGTGAAATTCAATAATAGTTTAACCGTAGCCGAACTTGATATCTCAGAGTTATTTATAGCTGCTGACCATAAACTTACTTCACCCACAATCGAACTTTTGAAATTTATTCACCTAACAACTTCGGTAAGGAAAAGTTTGGTTCTCATTTAACTAATAAAATTCAAATGAAAATTTATAGATTTTATAAAAGAAAGAATACTAAAAAAATAAGTCGTTTTCATGGAAAGAGTATTTTTTTTTAAATTTGCAGTGATAATAATAATCGGTTATTCTGAAAGTAAACTCTGAAATATATATTTTGCTCCGCGAATTACTTTTACCGATGAATTACTTTTTCTTGCGATGAAATATCTCCGAATTTGATCGTTTTTCATCGGTATTATTAATTGAAACAAAATATTGATGAAACAAAGAATAGTTTGTTAGACCCTTATAAAATTGCTTATTTGCTTAATTGAAAGCTTCATCGCCAGAATTGGTTGAAAGGAGAGTTTCACTAAAAGTCAATTTGTGATGTTTGAATGGAGTTTATTTTTGTATTGAGAAATTTAGCATTTCCCCAGAGCTGTCAAAATAATTAAGACACGCCATTCATAAAATAATAATTAAGAGGACCAAATTTATTTCTTGAATTGCTTTGTGATCGAATATTTAATCCCGGTAGACTTCTCTTAGTGCTTTTTCTTAGCCGTTTCTAATTTGTGCTTCTTTATTAATTTGTACCAATCCTTGCTCAGCGGATACAACTATGATATTGCTCGAATAATATTGCTTTTGTCTTTTATGAGGAATTGCTGACCTACATTGGTTTTCCATTTCCTTTTGCAAATAAAATATCATTCCAATTCTATAAAAATCGATGCGTTTTGTAATGCATCAATACTCCCTTGCCTCGTTACGTGGTTTCCACTCCTTCAAAAAAGACAAATATTTTTTTGCACTATCTTTTCTAAGGCTGTTTTTTTCATACCGAGAGCTACTCACTCGTTCTCCCTTTGTTAAACTTTTTGCTGCTAAAATATCTAATTTAAATTATCTGATAGAGAGAGTAATTAAACTATATGGACATTTAAGAACAGGTAAAAACAGACAAATCATCGAGGTGTTCCCTTACAACAGTGAAAGTTGTCTGTCCAGAGAATTCGCCTAAAAGAACTTTGAGACATAATGCCTTACAAGACTCTCTTGAACCATGGTGATTTCGAAGGAATAAAATGCAGATAACATTTCATTTAATAGGGGAAGTTTTCAAATAATCATTTGAACAGTAATCGGGGAATGTTCAATGGGCGGTAAACAAATTAGTGCTATTATCTTTAAACACGAACTCGGGACATGACCTCCACCCGAAATATTTACGGAATGCGTGCACTAATTTGTCTTACGAGTTATGCGATACTATATTTTAAATATATTTCTTAATGATTGTTCCCTTATAATTAAATCTTATTACTTGGAGGGCACGTATTCACAAAAATCATGGCGTGAAAAAGGAAAGTGAACAAGAAATGTTGTAAGATAATGATTCATTTTCATCTGATTACCCCTGCCGCATCGTACGACTCCACTCCTTTAGGTATCACTCTCATAGGCGGAGAATTCATTATTTCTATCATACTAAGCAAATCTCTACTAATGCAAGCCCTGAATATTAAGAGAAACTAAAGGATCATTGACAAGAAGACAGGTGTGGTGGTCTAAACACTGACACAGCTGAATTGTTACTTGTTTAGGTATAGCGTCCGTATTGATTCCCTCTTCCATAAGTTAAATATTGTACATACTTCATTTAGCACAAAATATTTCAATTGTAGAAAGTGGTAATTAACGGCAAAGTTTTCACGATTTTCAGACCTCTTTGGAATGAGATCATAAATCATATATGAGAGTATGGTAAGAATTGGGTAACAAACCACTATGTAGGCTCATTATCCAAATTCCCCAGTAACGTAATCTAATATTCTTATATTTTGTTCTTAAAATTTAATATTCTTTCTTTCCAGGATTTTTCTAAATTGTTTTGAAACGGGTTAATCGGAGTTTCTTTAATATTATTTGTAGAAAGAACGTTCGAGTAAGAGACTAACTTGCATCCCGAAAAATTCTTTGCCATGTGAATGTAGATTCGTTTCTCTTAAGTTAAACCAAGATTCATTCGTCCTTCTCCCAAGATAAAGAGCTAATTTACCTACATTGTCAAACTCAATTATAAAATTGGACTTTCTTGATTTTCAGCTAATCCAAGAGTGAGATTTATTTTGTTATCACTATGTTATACACATTAAACATTTAAGTTGCAAATGAATTAAGCCCTACTCTAGTAGAAGTGGGATAATGGGCCTATCAAGTCGCTATCTTTTGTTTTTAGTTATTGAAAAGAGCGCCTAGTTTTAAATCCCCAATTCAAATTTTCCTTTCTTCTCTTCAATCCACTAACAGAAGGGATTATAGCAAATGGTAGTATTTTATGTTCCGTACATACTTTTCACAAACGCCATTAATAATAGGGGTTGGCGAAATTTTTTTTTTTAATTTTACTATTTTTGATTGATCTCATATGTCAAGAATTGAATTGTTAATAGAATGTTCACGGAAGACGACAAAACACAACTTAATAATTTGGGTCCTTATTGCAATGGGCTAATCTACGTATGAATCGTAGCACGAGGAACTGTTGCTACCCAATCCATTATTAATTTAATATTTCTAAATTGGCGCTTTTTTAAAGGTTATATGAAATTGTGAATAATTGTCCAAACAGGTTATTTTTAGCACTTTACTTTCTGCCTCACATGACAATGGGAGTTTTATAGCATTTTACTGCTTCAAGACAAGAGGTGGGGTATATTAGTAAGTCTAGTCACAAGCAATATCTTTATTGCACCTTGGCTCTCTGTTTCCTAATTAATTTGGCTTGAGTTTTATTCACTATAGTTTTAGTAATTATTATTATTAATTCTTTTTTCTTTTGTACGGGGTGCTGAAACCGTATGTGGTCATAGGCACGAATTTTGGACATGCGGTGGCGCATACTAATAAACCTTTAAATTAGAGTGAGGTGGCGTTATAAGAATATGTTAATACTTCTACTACTTTATCATTTTGGGGACATTATGAGATTTCAAAAGTTGAAGCAAATTGATTACTGATATTGTTCCCCCCCAAAAAAAATAATTTCTTATGCGCTGTACAACAGAATAGCCAGGTTTATTTATTTGAAACTATTCCTGCTTTTCTCTATAGGAGACTTACACAAACGCTTATTGTACGTGAAAACAAACTTCAAATTTGGAGAGGAAACTTTTTTTATTATTCACTAAAACTCATTAATACAAATATCAAATGTTTCATTTAAATATACTATCGAATCACTTATGCTCTGGCGGAAATGATATTAAATTATTTTGAAGAATTATTAAACCTTCAGAAAATAATTTGTCAGTTGGCACGAATGGTTTATGTAACTTTTACTATAAGTTGTGATACTATGTTCTACGAGTAAGTCGGCGTGTTTGAGGACAATAAAATTTGAGTGTGTTTAAAAATAAAAAAAATGGGAGAACTACTTCTAATTGGAGCATATTTGTAATTGTGTGTTTAATTGTTTTTAATCAACTTGGATCATAACCACCATTTCTCAGCCTCCCCAAATATTTTTTTCGTAAAATAGGGCTTCTACATCATATTCCTCAAACATTTTTTTAAATATCTATCCAGAATCATCTAGATGCGACTTATTTAGTTTGGTCGTTAGGACTTCAATGATAATACTGATACTTATGGTTGTTGCAAATCTTTCTATAAGTCCTATGTATTTTTGATGCTAGCATATTGCAAGCTTATTTTAATAGCTTTTACGGCACAGGTTAGGTAAATCAAATTAAATTTAATTTATTTTATCATCACTTCTTGCAGCCAAAAACGAAATTTAAATTATTCATAACCAACACTAGTTGGATTTTTTACCAAACTAATTAGTATAACTTCACTCAATGGTCTGTTTAGACACCAAATTGGAAAACGATGAGCCATGGAAATTAAATTGAAAAAACGTACTTAAGACTAAGCTAATTCAAAAATTTAAATCAAGGGATATAAAATAACTATTAAAAAGTTCGACTACTATGGAGGAGGATGCCTCGTCTAATAAATCGATTGCTCAACTACCTAGCGCGATGAACCAGCCGTAGCTGTAAGCATATTTTTTTTTAATTCATTTTAAAATGAAAACCATTAATCACAACTTTTGAAGAAAGTTTAGTATAAGAGATCTGCAATTAAAGTGGTGAAGATAGAGGAAGTGAAATATGTCCTTAATATTTAACCACAGATCATATAAGGGATTTGGAATTGTGATCAAACAATTCTCTGGGTAGCAGTAGCTGCGAGTCGATCATGCTATACCTAACATCAACTTGCAGGGTAGAAACTGGGGCAGAAAGGCATGTAAGTTCGGTTTTAGCTGTAGGAAGACCACTGCTATAACATTCTCACCCTTGCGGGCGAACTTTGCGAGTAGATTGATGGCAAAAAAGTCAAAGGTGATACTTTCATGGGGGCGTCCTGGGCAGCACCATAGACATCATCGGAACGAGAGCAACCTCGAGCTCTCGAAGGAATTTGTAACTCGAAACCTCCTAAATTTAGGGAATTACTGGAGACTTTTAGTGTGATAGGCTCCGTCAAGTTCGGGCACGGAGGCAGTGAGAGATCTTAGTGACTGAAGGAGACGCCAGACTCACGTGTATACTAGGGTGGGGTGATTTTCTACTTTTTCGAATCTCTGATTGATAGTGCGGAAAAGGTGCCATTTGGCGGGAGAAAAAAATATGTCAAAAACATTTTGTTGTATAACCATACTTTTAGCCTACACAAACTTTTAAAATATAAAAAATGCATTAAAAAAAGCCAAAATATAGGTGATACCCGAAATATTTAAAGGCGAGAAATTTAATTGCGAGTAGTACTCAAAATAATGATTTATATTAATATATTATGTATGCAAAAGCTTTGAAGTGAATAACAATTTATCTTCAGCTGGCCCAAGAAGGAGCAAAAGCATAAAATATGCAACATTTTCAACTGAAACTGCCAAAGTTGCCCTAAATTCAATTTTAATTCGGAAATTTGCGATTGTTTTGCAAACGATAGTATATAATGTTAAGAAAATATGGTAAAAAATTCGTGGTAAAAAAGGAATTTCTTTAGCTTGCGCAAACTTCTTATATTTCTAAGAATATATGCTAGTTTTCAATATTATACCAAACGCTGATAGGCGAGTGATGACAAAAATTGTCCGTTTATAAAGATATTGTATCAAGCTTCTGCAATAATCACGCGCCCTGGTTGAAAAATCAAAATATTATCTGGCTGTTGTATGTTTTCTTAATGTGTAGCTACTGTGTGAGTGCGTAATTGCGTGTGTTTGTGGCAGCTCAACCACGATGCCCACTTTGATCTCTCACCCATTCTTAAGAACGTATCCCCATGTAACGCTTAGTTGCGTACGGGAAGTATTTGTGATTGGTTATTTGTTTTTTAAGCATATGTCAATGACTTCCAAATTGACACAGCAAGCGGTTGAAACCCCAATTTAGGGAAGTCCTACAAAAATCAAGGGAAGAAATCTCCCCACATTTGAATGTTTTAAAAGCACGTTTTGGAGATAAAATTAACCTCACGAAGGCATCAAATAAAGAACTAACTTTCGGTGACATTTGCATGAATAAGTGCCCTCAACTAAATGCTTCAAACACATGGTAAACTAGTTGAATAATGACTATAAAAATTTAAACAAGTCTTATCACGGTAGGAAAGGTAATCTTAGTTACAGAAGCGAACTTGAAAATTTCAAGGCTAGTTGTGAATAACTATTCCACATTTCAGCCTGTAAATGCAAAGGAACTATTTTCACATGTCCAAAACCACACAAGGTTTTAGTAACAATACAGTTCCATCAACAAGTGATTATGCTGAACACTGAACAGCAATTCACCTGTAGTTACGTGCCACCTGAAACTGAAAAGGACAACAGCAAACTGCGCATTTTCCATCTGTAGCTGAATTATGCGACATATCTTGCATTTCCAATCCAGCAGTAGCAAGTATTGCTCCTGAAACTTTAAAAGATTTGGGAATAATAAGAGAAAGTGATTCAAGTCAAGTCGTCGACAACAGCCAAAATTCAGCGCGAGAGAAGCAAAGTCAGAAAGAAAATTAATATTAATAATTAGAGTGAGGAAATTTTCAATCATTAGTATCTTCATGAGGGAAGGAAGGATACAACTTTGTCGCAGTCATCAAAAGGAATCAAAATTATATGACAGTAATGCCTGAAGCTGTAGAAACAGTGATTAACCTAGTTATCAAAGCATAAGTGAAGTATGTGACAAAGTTAAAAGAGATGAATACATTAAAGTTACACTTGAATCACGGCAAAGGATGCCTCGTATGCCTCGTTATAAGATTAAAAAGGAAGTCAGTTAAATAAAATCTAGTTAAGGTAGAGTGGTTAAGCTGGAGTAGAGTGTAACTTGACATACGGCCACCTCTCCGAGGTGAGTTCTGGATTATTTTTCTAATTATTTAATTGAAAAATAAGCGAGGAGCCGTATATAGCTAGTCAAACAAACTTTTTGCCATGCATATCATGCATTTTTATACAATTTAACGAGTATGATAAAATTTTCGCGCAACTGGGGAAAATTAATAATTTATCTCTATTTCAATCAACCTACGCAAGCTGAAAAGATTCTATTTATTACTACGAATTTTATACTATATATTCTTAACATTATAGACTAGTGTTTACAAAATACCCACAAAATTCTTACTTAAAATTAAATTTTTGTTAATTATTGCAGTTTCATTTAAAACTGGGGCATATTTTATTTTGTTGCTCTTTCTTGCGACAGCTAAAGATAAAATTATTCAATTCAAAGCTTTTGTAGACATAAAATATAAATATAAATTATTATTATGTGTAGTACCCGAAAGTAATTTTCTCGTATATAAATATTTTGGGTGTTATCTATATTTTTGCTATTTTTAGTGCAATTTTCTTATTTTCTAGCTTAATGCGAAGGCTATAAGTAATGCTGTACAGCCAAATTGTTGTAACACAAACATTTTATCCCCAATTAGCACCTTTTCCGCATTACTCAATAAAGAGATTCGAAAAAATTGAAAAATCGCCCCATTCTAGTTCACAAATGTATAATCTACTGTGTACGACGCAGAGGAATTGCATCTTACCGGCATCACCAAGTATATTAATACATGCTTAGTTGCAGTTGCTTAAAACTCCCATCTGTATTAAAGATTCAAACGAACAAAGGATTGATAGGAAAGTAAAGCAGTAGCACTATTAGTACTACAAGTGCTAAACGTCACGTAGCGAATAAGGTCCAATTCACGAATATATGAGACCATAATGCTAAAAATATGTCCCTCTGAAGTAAGGCATTAGTTAAAAACAAGACCAAGGAAAGGGGACAGGTTCAGCACTTTCAGGCGAGATTCATGTCGGAACAAGTTTGATTTGGGATAAATCCATGGATGGCTATAAAAGTATATCACCAAAGTCTTGACCAAATAAAATGGAAACCAGCGCGCTTCGGTATAGCAAGAGATGCAATTTAATTCATTTGGGAGACTAGTTTCCAGAGTTGATATCTGGGAGGCACAAAAAGAAATCGAAAGGTCTTTCACGTAGACTGGAGTAAGAACATCTTCCCGAACTACCTAAGTGATATCGTTGATGACCAGGTCAAAGAGTAGGACACAGTAGACGATTCCTTGGTAGTCGTCCGATGACCCTAATCGTGTGGAAAGTCTCCATAGTATGACATCTCCATATGGTATTATAGGGCTTTTACAGATCAAAGGACATCATGGCATACTGCTGTCTACGAAAGAAGGCCTAGAACATAGTATTTTTCAGTCGGTGAAGAGCATCTGAGTTAGAGTGGAACTTGCGGAAGCGGCTATTTTCAGAAGATATGTGGCTTCGAATTTCTCCACCAACCCGCCTATAAGGAGAGGTCAGAGCAATTGGGCTGATACTAGCCTGGATAAAGTTACATCTCCCTGATTTTCAAAGCACAAACACAGTAGCGGTGTGCCCTAGGAGTCTGAAAAGCTACCCTGTTTCCAAATCATGTCGAAAAATATATCACAAATAATATAGCTAACTAAGCTAGGTTTCAAAGCTTGGCATACGAGACATAGTCTGCACCAGGCGCGATGTCCGAGCATGAAGAGAAAACGGAACGCAATAAAATCAACATCAAGCTATCATTAAAGGGTTTACCGGCCTTAAACACATCAACCACGTGAATTTTATGATGGTGGAGGAGTATGTCGGCTAGATAATGTGAAGAAAATTTTCAAGAATGACTCTGCTACGGATGCAGGGTCCGTTCTCATGGCTAACGGGAGAAGGTACGGCAAGAACATGTCCTTAAGCTAAGAAACGTATACCTATCAGAAAGAGCAGCAAGAGTGTTTCAAAACGTAAAGGAACCCATCCCTCGCTCTACGAATCTTTCAGACCATGAAATCACTCTGGCAGCGCTTATAATGAATATTCGTTTAAAGATTCTGTATACCAGCCAACTAACACTAGGTTGACCACCCAAGAACGGGTTGGCATTCAAAACGACCAGACTCTTTAGGAATATAGGTTAAACACATGGCAATGAGATTTCTGGGAAGGCATACAATGGCCTCATCCATCTACTTAAACTCCTCGACTGGGACAAAGAAATCAGTCATTTCCTGGAATGCGGACTACCCCGCCTTCTCCAAACCCCGCAAAAGTTGCCTTGCAGGGAGCACTGGCAAATAAAATCATATGTAAATTGGAAAGTGATTACTATCATACAAGTCATTGAACAACCCCCCTCCCCTTACCCCCCAAAATAAGGATCTACATTCTGAGGGGTTTTCCAACAATATGGCATAAACTCATCAACAATCAGGACACTTATCTCCAGGGCGGCAATCAGAAGCTCACTAGGAATGATCTCACAGAGGGGGAGGGGTTCAGTTACCGTACCGTTTAAATCCACGAGCAGAATAAAATGGACTCAGGGAAACCTGCCAGGACGCATCTGACTCTCTCTGCGCCGAAATCGGTGTACTGACGGTGTAATGTATGGATAAATTCCAATATATCTCCTATCCAAGTATAACATCACTGCCACAGTAAGAAAAGTGGATTAATAACAAATAAAAAACGGAAAATCAAGCGGAGTTTAATTCTTCATTCTTCTGCATTGCCCCTATCCCATAATTAACGTGTTTCAAAACTGTTATACCAGGAGTGGGTGGGCAAGGAACACGCGCCTAGCATTTTCTTCTGCCAAAAAATAGATAATAGGGTCAGGGAAGAAACGAGCCTCCGCAGCTCCTCCCAGTTGCCCTGAAGTCAGCAAATATGAGATAAAAGAGTACTCTTTGAAGAGCAGAACCTCACTAGGGTGGGCGTACGCTTCATTGAGTCGGTACTTCCTTCACTGTGGGCCGAAAAAATAGATATTGCTTTCGACGACATATCGAAAGCGGCTTTGCTCGCTATGTGTGTCTTTTCATCTCTCCCTTCCCTATCCTTCGCTCAGCCGAGTGGCCTCGGTTCTTTATTTTAGTTTATCCCGCGACTCTGAGTCGCCCAGTCTACCCTTAGGTGGACGCGTATGAACCGAATCTTATTTGCTGCTCTCCTCCTTTATAGGGACAGCTTTATGAAACCCGAAAGATGGCCTTTCAAACACCTTTATGGGGATTGCCTCTTGTGAGGCTCTAGTCTCGGGTTAGTCAGGCGGTGATTTTGCCTTCCGGGAAACACCTACGCGTGGACAAAGGGGTGTGTGAATAGCTAAGGTTATTTGTTAGCCTTTTTGTGCCCGCAGCTCTAACAAGAGAATGCCTATGCGGTAGAACCCACAAAGGAGTTTGGAATAAGTGTGGATTTACCTTGCACGTCGGCATTGAGGGACAAGAAGCAGTGGTGACCTGTTTTAATATAGCTTTATAAGACGTCCTAAGCAGCACTGGATACGCCAGGACCAAACTTTTAGTGTCGCGAAATGAAAGATGATCCGTAGATTGAGGGGCAAAAGTTCCTTCTCCGGGTTATAAACGACACCGTGTTTCGAGGTAGCAGGTTGCCGCTCACTACAATTAACACACTTTGTCATACGCGATTAGGACTTATCGTGTAGAGCCTTGGAAAAACTTACCCAGACTCAGAATCTGCACGGCTACACGAGGGATATGAATGACGAAATGGTGGCAGTAGTATTACCTCCGCGGTAGTGGCACGAATGCCGTCACTCACTAGCGATACCAACCGGCGTGTAGGGACTGAGTCTGTGACGGTCAATTGGAACTAAGAGTGTAGAGCTGTGTCTAGAGACCCCCACACATCTGTTCACTCTTCACATGTTTAACTTTATTTAAAATTATCTGTTTATATTATTTAACGATAATGCAATATTTATATGACTCCAGTGAAAGTTGTATACTTTTGGACAAACAAATACTAAGTCTGATACTTTTTAGGAAATCTCCTCAACAGCCTGGGCCTAGATATGAATTCTATCAGGATATCCTTCAGCTTCCTGTACCTCTTCTTTAGAGCTGGAGCACATACCCGGCTGGAGGCTTACTTGTGACTGGCCCAATCTTCTTCCTCACTTGTCGAACCTCCCTACTTGTCATGGACTGAGAGGAGGACTGCAGATGTAGGAGGAAAACACAAAGCATAAAATGCTCTGATTAAAAAAATAGGATAATAATAATGAATGGGTTAAGAATATGAGTTTAGGAAAGAGGTATATTGAGTAGGTTCATGTCATTGGCCTAGGTAGATTTTGGTTTTTATGAAGAAATAGGTAGATAATCTCCAAAATAAATGCAAATGCTTCCTCCTTCTGTTTTTAGAGGTGTAGGAACTAGGGAGAATATAATCTTTCAAGATCCCAAAGTTGTGTAACTGCTATCTTTTCCTGGGTGTGAGTGCTTCTGGTTTCTGCCCTGAACTTTTCTTGTAGAGTTTTCCCACAGCCGTCCTCTGGTTCTTGAACCATCCGTTAACCTTGGCAACTGCAGTAAACAAAAACATAACGCAAAACAATTAGAAATTTTGGATCAAGAAATTTAAGGGAAAGAGGTAAACCTCACATGCACAGCATTTCTAAACAAAGCTGCACACAGGAACTTGGAAAAAAGTGAGAAAATATACCAAGCAAGCCTCAAAACAGTACAGGTTTCAAATCATGTCTACACAAAACTTATAAATCCAGCAATTTTTACTCGGAAAATTGACAAAATAGCATCACTAAAATAATTAGTATTTAGCAGGTCAATACCCACCAGTTGTGTGTTATTCAGTAGCGGCCCTGTGTCAATTTACGTTTGTGCGTAGAGGTGATGTACAGGTCTATAGTCTTATCGTAGTAACAAGGGTTGGTACGGAAGAAATCCTCCAGCATCTCCTCGTTTGCTGCTCAAAACGAATACGACTCATTTTTGGCCTGCTGGCCACTGTCCTGGTCTTCCTCCTCTTCCTCAGCTACACGATCGTGTGCCCATACAATTGCAATAATCCCCTCTTCTACAATGTAGAAGCTGGTGTCAGTCATCTAAAATAGAAAAATAAATCAATATTATCAGGAAATGAAAAGATTTTTGGTCATCTCAAATATAAAATTAAAACAATAGTAGTAGTAGGTTAGCCAAGGCACCAGCAGCCCGTTGTGCTACTAACACTATAGAGAATTAGGTCCCTATTAAGACCGGCCAGTACAGCCTGTTGTTGTGACACTCTCTGGTCACGGACTTTTTCTTAGCCTATTCTTACTCTGAAAAGTCTGCCATATTCTTTAGATATCTCTAAAATACTCATCACATTTGACAACACCGATTTGTCTGTTTGGGTAGAAGAGACTCTTTAGCCATGGTAGTCAGCTCTTCTTGGAGAAGGTTACTCCAAATCAAACTACTATTCTCAGTCTTCGATAGTGCCACAGCCTTAGTACTGAAGTCTTCCACTTTCTTGGCTTGGGGCTCCCTTGTTTTTGGGTGCACTCAAGTTCACTATTTTATCGGTTTGTTCTTCCTCTTGTTTTTTCAAACAGTGTGTTGGGTAGGCTTAGCAGAAGGGCCAAAGATGCCTGGTGGTTAATCAAAAGTTGCCTTATCTTATGTTCTTTTTTGTTTTCTTCTATTATTTCTTCTAAAATACCATCATTACTGTCAGTGTCTGGTAAACCTGGGGATGTTTTCGACCTTGCTGGGTGTCGCGGATCCTCCTAGTTGACTAGTTTATTTCCCTACTTTTTTCTTGCATGGGTGAACATTTTTCTAACTTACTTATATATATCGTTCCTGTTACTTTTTTTTAAAGTTCTTAAATTTTCTTTTATACTTGTTGAACGTGTTGCTGTTGCTGCTTTCTGGTGACAAACTTAATCCTGGTCCGCAAAATCGATTCCGGTAATGTCGAAAATTATATAGCAATGTCCGTCGTCCATTTAAGAAAAAAAAAGACTTGGACTTAGCTGCCGATAAATTTGATATCCTTTTTTGTTCTGAAACCCTTATGGCTGATTTGCGTCATATTTCCGAATTGTTAATACCAAGATTCAAAATACCTGTTTTGATCAATCGTAATGCCATCCCGGGATCTCGTGCAATAGCTCTGTATTTTAAAAAGTGTTTCACCACGTCTCATAGGCCATTATTTGAATGTGGATGTCATGAAACACAGGTGGTTAAATTCTTTGTTACACTTTTAAATCTTTATGTATTTGCCAACTATAGTAAACATTATTTGGATGAATCTATTTATGAATCTTTGTTAACTAAAATGATAGCAGTTCAACGGGTTGACTGTAAGTCAAGATAAATGGAGCAAAAGAGTAGATTTTGCTTCCCGCCACTCCCACCAACATATTCCATTAAGATTTCAAAACCTTTCAAGGGCCATTTCCCTGGCTGCCTCAATCATGTTGGTCTTATTAATCTCGCTGCCGCACCGACCGAAAATTATCCAGCGGATCATCGTCGTCACAAACGGCCAAATAACTTTTTCCCAAAGTCCACAGCGCTCTCATATTGCAACTATAAGGACAGAGCAGATCATAATGGGTACTTCTTATTAGGCTTTCAACATGACGAGCAAGTTTTTAAGATGTATCATTTGACAAACCCAAAGACTACCAGATACATTTAGATGGCCTGGTAGCCAACAAGGCAATAAAGCTTTCCGCCATAAGCAGTACAGACTTATGTGTCTAAAAACGGTTAGAAGAGGGCTTGTGAGCCCATTACATTCATGGATTAGACTGATCACCACATTATTCGCTCATCAACAGCCAGGATTCCGAAAGCCTAGTCTCTTCCAAACTGCAGAAGTTAAAGGAAGTCATTAATATACATTCCAAATCCTGTCCTCTGATAAAGCCTAAGGTAGTTATTTAGGTTCTTTAAAACTATATAAGTATAGGAATATGTTAGGAGAAGAGGATAATCAGAGCTTCAATGGCTCCAAAAAACTGACACAGCAGTGTCGCTCTTGCTTCTCTTGAGAGCTCAGAAGGAAATAGGGGGGACAGGTATCGTGCGCGAAGATCACCCAGACTGGGACATTCGACAAGAATGTGCCGAACAGTCTGGGCAACGACGCAGTCGTCGCAATAGGGCGCTGGTGAGCATTCCATCAGATAGCGAGGCATCACACGAGTGTGCCCGTGATTAGGAGACGACAGAAAGCGACCTGAAGCCGTCGCGGCATTGGTGGATAGGTCCATGGGAACAGTCATGGCGCAATGACACGCAACTTTAAGTTCCCTTCGTCCGTCTCC